>JACFYK010000022.1:37500-42500 GCA_021292105.1 Anadara kagoshimensis | reverse complement strand
TAGGGTTAGGGTTAGGGTTAGGGTTAGGGTTAGGGTTAGGGTTAGGGTTAGGGTTAGGGTTAGGGTTAGGGTTAGGGTTAGGGTTAGGGTTAGGTTAGGTTAGGTTAGGGTTAGGGTTAGGGTTAGGGTTAGGGTTAGGGTTAGGGTTAGGGTTAGGGTTAGGGTTAGGGTTAGGGTTAGGTTAGGGTTAGGGTTAGGGTTAGGGTTAGGGTTAGGTTAGGGTTAGGGTTAGGGTTAGGGTTAGGGTTAGGGTTAGGGTTAGGGTTAGGGTTAGGGTTAGGGTTAGGGTTAGGGTTAGGGTTAGGGTTAGGGTTAGGGTTAGGGTTAGGGTTAGGGTTAGGGTTAGGGTTAGGGTTAGGGTTAGGGTTAGGGTTAGGGTTAGGGTTAGGGTTAGGGTTTAGGGTTAGGGTTAGGGTTAGGGTTAGGGTTAGGGTTAGGGTTAGGGTTAGGGTTGGGTTAGGGTTAGGAGGGTTAGGGTTAGGGTTAGGGTTAGGGTTAGGGTTAGGGTTAGGGTTAGGGTTAGGGTTAGGGTTAGGGTTAGGGTTAGGTTAGGGTTAGGGTTAGGGTTAGGGTTAGGGTTAGGGTTAGGGTTAGGGTTAGGGTTAGGGTTAGGGTTAGGGTTAGGGTTAGGGTTAGGGTTAGGGTTAGGGTTAGGGTTAGGGTTAGGGTTAGGGTTAGGGTTAGGGTTAGGGTTAGGGTTAGGGTTAGGGTTAGGGTTAGGGTTAGGGTTAGGGTTAGGGTTAGGGTTAGGGTTAGGGTTAGGGTTAGGGTTAGGGTTAGGGTTAGGGTTAGGGTTAGGGTTAGGGTTAGGGTTAGGGTTAGGGTTAGGGTTAGGGTTAGGGTTAGGGTTAGGGTTAGGGTTAGGGTTAGGGTTAGGGTTAGGGTTAGGGTTAGGGTTAGGGTTAGGGTTAGGGTTAGGGTTAGGGTTAGGGTTAGGGTTAGGGTTAGGGTTAGGGTTAGGGTTAGGGTTAGGGTTAGGGTAGGGTTAGGGTTAGGTTAGGGTTAGGGTTAGGGTTAGGGTTAGGGTTAGGGTTAGGGTTAGGGTTAGGGTTAGGGTTAGGGTTAGGGTTAGGGTTAGGGTTAGGGTTAGGGTTAGGGTTAGGGTTAGGTTAGGTTAGGGTTAGGGTTAGGGTTAGGGTTAGGGTTAGGGTTAGGGTTAGGGTTAGGGTTAGGGTTAGGGTTAGGGTTAGGGTTAGGGTTAGGGTTAGGGTTAGGGTTAGGGTTAGGGTTAGGGTTGTTAGGGTTAGGGTTAGGGTTAGGGTTAGGGTTAGGGTTAGGGTTAGGGTTAGGGTTAGGGTTAGGGTTAGGGTTAGGGTTAGGGTTAGGGTTAGGGTTAGGGTTAGGGTTAGGGTTAGGGTTAGGGTTAGGGTTAGGGTTAGGGTTAGGGTTAGGGTTAGGGTTAGGGTTAGGGTTAGGGTTAGGGTTAGGTTAGGGTTAGGGTTAGGGTTAGGGTTAGGGTTAGGGTTAGGGTTAGGGTTAGGGTTAGGGTTAGGGTTAGGGTTAGGGTTAGGGTTAGGGTTAGGGTTAGGGTTAGGGTTAGGGTTAGGGTTAGGGTTAGGGTTAGGGTTAGGGTTAGGGTTAGGGTTAGGGTTAGGGTTAGGGTTAGGGTTAGGGTTAGGGTTAGGGTTAGGGTTAGGGTTAGGGTTAGGGTTAGGGTTAGGGTTAGGGTTAGGGTTAGGGTTAGGGTTAGGGTTAGGGTTAGGGTTAGGGTTAGGGTTAGGGTTAGGGTTAGGGTTAGGGTTAGGGTTAGGGTTAGGGTTAGGTTAGGGTTAGGGTTAGGGTTAGGGTTAGGGTTAGGGTTAGGGTTAGGGTTAGGGTTAGGGTTAGGGTTAGGGTTAGGGTTAGGGTTAGGGTTAGGGTTAGGGTTAGGGTTAGGGTTAGGGTTAGGGTTAGGGTTAGGGTTAGGGTTAGGGTTAGGGTTAGGGTTAGGGTTAGGTTAGGGTTAGGGTTAGGGTTAGGGTTAGGGTTAGGGTTAGGGTTAGGGTTAGGGTTAGGGTTAGGGTTAGGGTTAGGGTTAGGGTTAGGGTTAGGGTTAGGGTTAGGGTTAGGGTTAGGGTTAGGGTTAGGGTTAGGGTTAGGGTTAGGGTTAGGGTTAGGGTTAGGGTTAGGGTTAGGGTTAGGGTTAGGGTTAGGGTAGGGTTAGGGTTAGGGTTAGGGTTAGGGTTAGGGTTAGGGTTAGGGTTAGGGTTAGGGTTAGGGTTAGGGTTAGGGTTAGGGTTAGGGTTAGGGTTAGGGTTAGGGTTAGGGTTAGGGTTAGGGTTAGGGTTAGGGTTAGGGTTAGGGTTAGGGTTAGGGTTAGGGTTAGGGTTAGGTTAGGGTTAGGGTTAGGGTTAGGGTTAGGGTTAGGGTTAGGGTTAGGGTTAGGGTTAGGGTTAGGGTTAGGGTTAGGGTTAGGTTAGGGTTAGGGTTAGGGTTAGGGTTAGGGTTAGGGTTAGGGTTAGGGTTAGGGTTAGGGTTAGGGTTAGGGTTAGGGTTAGGGTTAGGGTTAGGGTTAGGGTTAGGGTTAGGGTTAGGGTTAGGGTTAGGGTTAGGGTTAGGGTTAGGGTTAGGTTAGGGTTAGGGTTAGGGTTAGGGTTAGGGTTAGGGTTAGGGTTAGGGTTAGGGTTAGGGTTAGGGTTAGGGTTAGGGTTAGGGTTAGGGTTAGGGTTAGGGTTAGGGTTAGGGTTAGGGTTAGGGTTAGGGTTAGGGTTAGGGTTAGGGTTAGGGTTAGGGTTAGGGTTAGGGTTAGGGTTAGGGTTAGGGTTAGGGTTAGGGTTAGGGTTAGGGTTAGGGTTAGGGTTAGGGTTAGGGTTAGGGTTAGGGTTAGGGTTAGGGTTAGGGTTAGGGTTAGGGTTAGGGTTAGGGTTAGGGTTAGGGTTAGGGTTAGGGTTAGGGTTAGGGTTAGGGTTAGGGTTAGGGTTAGGGTTAGGGTTAGGGTTAGGGTTAGGGTTAGGGTTAGGGTTAGGGTTAGGTTAGGGTTAGGGTTAGGGTTAGGGTTAGGGTTAGGGTTAGGGTTAGGGTTAGGGTTAGGGTTAGGGTTAGGGTTAGGGTTAGGGTTAGGGTTTAGGGTTAGGGTTAGGGTTAGGGTTAGGGTTAGGGTTAGGGTTAGGGTTAGGGTTAGGGTTAGGGTTAGGGTTAGGGTTAGGGTTAGGGTTAGGGTTAGGGTTAGGGTTAGGGTTAGGTTAGGGTTAGGGTTAGGGTTAGGGTTAGGGTTAGGGTTAGGGTTAGGGTTAGGGTTAGGGTTAGGGTTAGGGTTAGGGTTAGGGTTAGGGTTAGGGTTAGGGTTAGGGTTAGGTTAGGGTTAGGGTTAGGGTTAGGGTTAGGGTTAGGTTAGGGTTAGGGTTAGGGTTAGGGTTAGGGTTAGGGTTAGGGTTAGGGTTAGGGTTAGGGTTAGGGTTAGGGTTAGGGTTAGGGTTAGGGTTAGGGTTAGGGTTAGGGTTAGGGTTAGGGTTAGGGTTAGGGTTAGGGTTAGGGTTAGGGTTAGGGTTAGGGTTAGGGTTAGGGTTAGGGTTAGGGTTAGGGTTAGGGTTAGGGTTAGGGTTAGGGTTAGGGTTAGGGTTAGGGTTAGGGTTAGGGTTAGGGTTAGGGTTAGGGTTAGGGTTAGGGTTAGGGTTAGGGTTAGGGTTAGGGTTAGGGTTAGGGTTAGGGTTAGGGTTAGGGTTAGGGTTAGGGTTAGGGTTAGGGTTAGGGTTAGGGTTAGGGTTAGGGTTAGGGTTAGGGTTAGGGTTAGGGTTAGGGTTAGGGTTAGGGTTAGGGTTAGGGTTAGGGTTAGGGTTAGGGTTAGGGTTAGGGTTAGGGTTAGGGTTAGGGTTAGGGTTAGGGTTAGGGTTAGGGTTAGGTTAGGGTTAGGGTTAGGGTTAGGGTTAGGGTTAGGGTTAGGGTTAGGGTTAGGGTTAGGGTTAGGGTTAGGGTTAGGGTTAGGGTTAGGTTAGGGTTAGGGTTAGGTTAGGGTTAGGGTTAGGGTTAGGGTTAGGGTTAGGGTTAGGGTTAGGGTTAGGGTTAGGGTTAGGGTTAGGGTTAGGGTTAGGGTTAGGGTTAGGGTTAGGGTTAGGGTTAGGTTAGGGTTAGGGTTAGGGTTAGGGTTAGGGTTAGGGTTAGGGTTAGGGTTAGGGTTAGGGTTAGGGTTAGGGTTAGGGTTAGGGTTAGGGTTAGGGTTAGGGTTAGGGTTAGGGTTAGGGTTAGGGTTAGGGTTAGGGTTAGGGTTAGGGTTAGGGTTAGGGTTAGGGTTAGGGTTAGGGTTAGGGTTAGGGTTAGGGTTAGGGTTAGGGTTAGGTTAGGGTTAGGGTTAGGGTTAGGGTTAGGGGGTTAGGGTTAGGGTTAGGGTTAGGGTTAGGGTTAGGGTTAGGGTTAGGGTTAGGGTTAGGGTTAGGGTTAGGGTTAGGGTTAGGGTTAGGGTTAGGGTAGGGTTAGGGTTAGGGTTAGGGTTAGGGTTAGGGTTAGGGTTAGGGTTAGGGTTAGGTTAGGGTTAGGGTTAGGGTTAGGGTTAGGGTTAGGGTTAGGGTTAGGGTTAGGGTTAGGGTTAGGGTTAGGGTTAGGGTTAGGGTTAGGGTTAGGGTTAGGGTTTAGGGTTAGGGTTAGGGTTAGGGTTAGGGTTAGGGTTAGGGTTAGGGTTAGGGTTAGGGTTAGGGTTAGGGTTAGGGTTAGGGTTAGGGTTAGGGTTAGGGTTAGGGTTAGGTTAGGGTTAGGGTTAGGGTTAGGGTTAGGGTTAGGGTTAGGGTTAGGGTTAGGGTTAGGGTTAGGGTTAGGGTTAGGGTTAGGGTTAGGGTTAGGGTTAGGGTTAGGGTTAGGTTAGGGTTAGGGTTAGGGTTAGGGTTAGGGTTAGGGTTAGGGTTAGGGTTAGGGTTAGGGTTAGGGTTAGGGTTAGGGTTAGGGTTAGGGTTAGGGTTAGGTTAGGGTTAGGGTTAGGGTTAGGGTTTTAGGGTTAGGGTTAGGGTTAGGGTTAGGGTTAGGGTTAGGGTTAGGGTTAGGGTTAGGGTTAGGGTTAGGGTTAGGGTTAGGGTTAGGGTTAGGGTTAGGGTTAG
>JACFYK010000022.1:0-30000 GCA_021292105.1 Anadara kagoshimensis | reverse complement strand
AACCACGGATTTTATCATGTTTACATCTTAATCTTAGATTATGTTGCAAATATGACTATTCCAGGGTTAATATTTTACTTTGGTTTTATACCTTAATATACATCTATTTCATGTTAATATTGTCTGTACGAATAAAACTATTACAGATGTAAATTAAAATCGTTTCTTACCTGTGAATTTAAATATATATTTGCTAACCCTATGATTGCGTTTTTTGCAACATAATTTGAATTAAGTTGCAATAATGAAGGCCTTGTGGTTAGATTTTTTTATCCAACATCTTTCACTAAGCAATGAGTACATGAATCGATAACAAAATAAATAAATAAATCAATCAATAAATCAATAATCAATCAATAAGAAATGGATGATTAATAAAAAATTAATCAATGAAAATTAAGGAGTAATAATGGAAAAAACAATACATGAATCAATATATCAACCAACCCATAAATCAATCAATCAATCAATCAATCAGTAAATAAATTAAATCCATCAATATATGAATCAATCAGACAATCGATAATTCAATCAGCGAATGAATAAAAAAAATACATCAATCAATAAACCAACTAATTAATCAACCAATCAATCAATCAGTCAATCAATCAATCAATCAATCAATCAATCAATCAATCAATCAATCAATCAATCAAATAATTATTCAAACAATCAATCAATCAATCAATCAATCAATCAATCAATCAATCAATCAATCAATCAATCAGTTTGTAATAACAATTAAATCATTTAAACAATCAATCAGACAATCGATAATTCAACCAATCAATCAATCAATCAACTAATTAATCAATCAATCAGTACATAAATTAAATCCATCAATATATGATTCAATTAAACAATCAATAATTCAATCAGGATGAATCAATAGATACATCAATCAATAAACCAACTAACTAATCAAGGAATCAATCAATCAGTCAATCAATCAATCAAAAAGAAATCAATCCTTAATAAAAAATCAATTAATAAAAAACAAAGGGAAATGGAAAATCAATAAATCAATCAATCAATAAACCAATCAATCAGTTAATTAGAAAATCAATCGACAATCAATCAATAAATATATCAATCTATGAATCAACTAATCAATCAATTAATCAATCAATCAGAACAATTCAATCGATCAATCAGCCAATCAATCACCATCGACGAATCAATCAATCTATCAGCAAATAGATTAATTACTCATTGAATCCAATCAACCATTCAGTCAATCAATCAATAAACATATCAATCAATTAATCAGTAAATCAATCAACTAACGAATTAGTCAATAACTCAATCAATAAACCAATCAATTAATAGGTCAATCAGGAAATCAATCAATCAGTAAATAAATTAAATCCATCAATATATGAATCAATCAGACAATCGATAATTCAATCAGCGAATGAATAAAAAAATACATCAATCAATAAACCAACAAATTAATCAACCAATCAGTCAATCAGTCAATCAATCAGTCAATCAATCAATCAATATATCAATTAATTATTCAAACAATCAATCAATCAATCAATTAATCAATCAATCAGTTTGTAATAACAATTAAATCATTTAAACAATCAATCAGACAATCGATAATTCAACCAATCAATCAATCAATCAACTAATTAATCAATCAATCAGTACATAAATTAAATCCATCAATATATGATTCAATTAAACAATCAATAATTCAATCAGCGAATGAATCAATAGATACATCAATCAATAAACCAACTAACTAATCAACGAATCAATCAACTAGTCAATCAATCAATCAAAAAGAAATTAATCCTTAATAAAAAATCAATTAATAAAAAACAAAGGGAAATGGAAAATCAATAAATCAATCAATCAATCAACAAACCAATCATTCAATGAATCAATCAAAAAATAATAATCAATCAATCAACCAATCAATCAGTTAATTAGAAAATCAATCGACAAATCAATCAATAAATATATCAATCTATGAATCAACTAATCAATCAATTAATCAATCAATCAGAACAATTCAATCGATCAATCAGCCAATCAATCACCATCGACGAATCAATCAATCTATCAGCAAATAGATTAATTACTCATTGAATCAAATCAACCATTCAGTCAATCAATCAATAAACATATCAATCAATTAATCAGTAAATCAATCAACCAACGAATTAGTCAATAACTCAATCAATAAACCAATCAATTAATAGGTCAATCAGGAAATCAATCAATCAGTCAATAAATATAATAAATATATTAATAATTATATAAATGAATCAATCAATTAGACAATTAATTAATAAAGAAATTAATTAATAAATCAATAAATCAATAGATCAATAAATACATAGAGTAAATGAAGAATGAAAATAAATATATACAAAAATTCAGAAGAATAATGGAAAATCAATATATAAAACAATAAAAAAATGAATAATAAATAAAAAAAAATACATAAATCAAATAAATAGATAGATAACTAACCCTAATCAATCAATCAATCGGTATATAAACAAATATCAAAACGTTTAGAGATTGATAATCACTGTTCACTATATCTCTTACCATGTAATATGTTTTATGTTTTTTGATTGTTGTATTGTGTATTTTGGTAATACAGGGATAATGTTCTTAAGTCTGGTGTTATTACCGAGTCTGCAAGAATCAAATTAAGTAAATTACAGTATTGTAGAATGAAGATTTGTGTTGTTAAAATACTAACCACTACAGCCTCATTTCTGCAACTTATAACACCCAAATTAAGTTGCAAAAAGGATGTATTAGGGGTTAGATTTGAAATGACTTAACTTTGCATGATTTGATGATTTTCCAGATACATGTAAATATGATTCGGTTGAAGTATTCAGTAATAGAAAAAAAATCATTATGTCATGACTATTTAACAGAAAATATCTAACCACGGATTTTATCATGTTTACATCTTAATCTTAGAATATGTTGCAAAAATGACTATTCCAGGGTTAATATTTTACTTTGGTTTTATACCTTAATATACATCTATTTCATGTTAATATTGTTTGTACGAAAAAATCTATTACAGATGTAAATTAAAATCGTTTCTTACCTATGAAAATAAATATATATTTGCTAACCCTATGATTGCGTTTTTTGCAACATAATTTGAATTAAGTTGCAATAATGAAGGCCTTGTGGTTAGTTTTTTTTATCCAACATCTTTCACTAAGCAATGAATAAATGAATCGATAACAAAATAAATGATTCAATCAATCAATAAATCAATAATCAATCCAAAAAAAATCAATCATTAATAAAAAATTAATAAATGAAAATAAAGGAGTAATAATGGAAAACTCATACATGAATCAATAAATCAAACAACCCATAAATCAATCAATCAATGAATAAATAAATAAAAAAATACATAAATCAAATAAATAGATAGATAACTAACCCTAATCAATCAATCAATCGGTATATAAACAAATATCAAAACGTTTAGAGATTGATAATCATTGTTCACTATATCTCTTACCATGTAATATGTTTTATGTTTTTTGATTGTTGTATTGTGTATTTTGGTAATACAGGGATAATGTTCTTAAGTCTGGTGTTATTACCGAGTCTGCAAGAATCAAATTAAGTAAATCACAGTATTGTAGAATGAAGATTTGTGTTGTTAAAATACTAACCACTACAGCCTCATTTCTGCAACTTATATCACCCAAATTAAGTTGCAAACAGGATGTATTAGGGGTTAGATTTGAAATGACTTAACTTTGCATGATTTGATGATTTTCCAGATACATGTAAATATGATTCGGTTATAGTATTCGGTAATAGAAAAAAAATCATTATGTCATGACTATTTAACAGAAAATATCTAACCACGGATTTTATCATGTTTACATCTTAATCTTAGAATATGTTGCAAAAATGACTATTCCAGGGTTAATATTTTACTTTGGTTTTATACCTTAATATACATCTATTTCATGTTAATATTGTTTGTACGAAAAAATCTATTACAGATGTAAATTAAAATCGTTTCTTACCTATGAAAATAAATATATATTTGCTAACCCTATGATTGCGTTTTTTGCAACATAATTTGAATTAAGTTGCAATAATCAAGGCCTTGTGGTTAGATTTTTTTTATCCAACATCTTTCACTAAGCAATGAATAAATGAATAGATAACAAAATAAATGATTCAATCAATCAATAAATCAATAATCAATCCAAAAAAAATCAATCATTAATAAAAAATTAATAAATGAAAATAAAGGAGTAATAATGGAAAACTCATACATGAATCAATAAATCAAACAACCCATAAATCAATCAATCAATCAATTAATCAATCAATCAATCAATCAATCAATCAATCAATCAATCAATCAATCAATCAATCAATCAATCAATCAATCAATCAATTAAATCCATCAATATATGAATCAATCAGACAATTGATAATTTAATCAGCGAATGATTCAATTAATACATCAATCAATAAACCAACTAATAAATCAATAAATCAGTAAATCAGTCAATAAAACAATTAGTTAAACAAATTAAATCCTTTGATCAATCAATCAGACAATCTTTAATTCAACCAACCCATAAATCAATGAATCAATACATAATCAAATAAATAAATAAATAAATAAATAAATAAATAAATAAATAAATAAATAAATCAATCAATCAATCAATCAATCAATCAATCAACCAATAAATCAATCAATAACTATCCAATCAGTCAATCAATCAATCAATATATAATTAAATAAATAAATAATAAATAAATGAATCAATCAATCAATCATTCAATCAACCAACCCATTAATCAATCAATCAATCAATCAATTAATCAACCAACACATATAACAATCAATCAATCAATCAATTCACTTATCAATCAATCAATAAATCCAATCAGTCAATCAATCAGTCAATCAATCAATACATCAATCAATCAATCAATCAACCAGTCACTCCACAATAATCAATCAATCAATCAACCAATCAGTCAATCAGCAAATCAATCAGCAAATCAATCAATCGATACATCAATCTATAAATCAATTAGACAATCAATCAATCAGAAAAAAATCAATCGATCAATCTGCCAATCAATCCCTATCGACGAATCAATCAATAAATCTATCAGCAAATAGATTAATCACTTAATGAATCAAATCAAACATTCAATCAATCAATCAATTAACCTATCAATCAATTAATCAATCAACTAGCGAATAACTCAATAAATCAATCAAAAAAACCAATCAATCAATTGGTCAATCAGGAAATTTATCAATCAATCAATCAATCAATCAATCAATCAATCAATCGATCAATCAATCGGTATATAAACAAATAATTAAAATGAAATTAGTCAAAAAAGAATGGAAAATAAGTATAATAAATCAATCAATACATCAATAAATAAATAAATAAATAAATAAATAAATAAATAAATAAATAAATAAAACAATCAATCAATCAACCAATTCACTTATCAATCAATCAATAATCATCCAATCAGTCAATCAATCAGTCAATCAATCAATACATCAATCAATCAATCAATCAACCAGTCACTCCACAATAATCAATCAATCAATCAACCAATCAGTCAATCAGCAAATCAATCAGCAAATCAATCAATCGATACATCAATCTATAAATCAATTAGACAATCAATCAATCAACCAATCAGTCAATCAGAAAAAAATCAATCGATCAATCAGCCAATCAATCCCTATCGACGAATCAATCAATAAATCTATCAGCAAATAGATTAATCACTTAATGAATCAAATCAAACATTCAATCAATCAATCAATTAACCTATCAATCAATTAATCAATCAACTAGCGAATAACTCAATAAATCAATCAAAAAAACCAATCAATCAATTGGTCAATCAGGAAATTTATCAATCAATCAATCAATCAATCAATCAATCAATCAATCAATCGATCAATCAATCGGTATATAAACAAATAATTAAAATGAAATTAGTCAAAAAAGAATGGAAAATAAGTATAATAAATCAATCAATACATCAATAAATAAATAAATAAATAAATAAATAAATAAATAAATAAATAAATCAATCAATCAATCAATCAATCAATCAATCGGTATATAAACAAATAATTAAAATGAAATAAGTCACAGAAGAATGGAAATAAGTATAATAAATCAATAAATACATTAATAAATCAATAAATATATAGAATAAGACCTAAAAACGAAGAATTGAAATAAATCAGTAACAAATTAAATAGAATTAGGTGAAAGATTAATTGAAAAACGAGTAAATGAATAAAAAAATGAAGAAATCAATCAATAAATCAATAAATATATCAATAAATATATCAATAGATATCTAGAATGAGACCCAAATAATAAAGAATTGAAAAAAATAAGTATATAAATCTATAAATCCATAATCAATCAATCAAATAACAAGGTATTTTAATTTTCGATAAAGAATTTCTCTAGGTGATATGTTCTTAATTAGGTTGCAAACATGACATTGTCGGGGTTAAGATTTTAATTGTCTATCCGAAGTTAATGGCACAACGTAATTAGCCTACAATGTAGAGTACTATACATGTTTTTTAGAAAAAACATAATTTTCTTTTATAACTGGCTATTTGCCATATAACTCTAGCTTAACCTAAGGTCTACCCCTTTATAAAATTTAAGTTGCAAAAATGACATGGAATTAAGAGCTAACCCTAAGCCTATCAAAAAGGTTATTCTGTAATAACTTTTATTCTTAAATATAGTATAACTAATATGTTGCTTAGAAACAAAAAGTATTTGCGATAATTTAAATTCAAACATATAACCCTAGGCTATAATTTTTTTTTGTGATTAAGTTGCAAACATGAAAGGCAATGGTTAGATGTTTTTGAACTCTCCAAATGCAAAATTAAATATTTTTTTAAATTTTATTATAGTGTATAATATGTAGGTGATATATATATAAACTTAGGTTTGATAATCCAACTTTAAAATATATTGCTAGTCTAAACATAGGCAGACTGGCCGATTTTGTCATGTTTGCAACTTAAACAGAAAATACAAAGGCTAGGGTTCGTATGTTAGCGTCAAAAATAGGTATTGATTTTATGCATTTCTGAAATGCCTTTGTGTGTTCTTTAATCCAACAAAACGCCTAAGGTATAACATTAAAAATGACAGAGAAAACTGACATCAAACTTCTGTGTTTTTGGTCATTTTTCGTCATGTTTGCAACGTAATTCAAATATGGTGAAAATGAATAGGGGGGTCACTTAAAAAGAGATATCTGCGCGAAGGTATAAGCGAGACCTTAGCCGTTTTGCATGCCGTTAGTAGATAAAATTTGGCAACTTTTCATGTATAGAGGGTTAGGTTGCCAAGATTTTTTGATACTTTGTTAAGTCGCCAAAATTTTATTTACAAAAAATGTCAACCCCAAGACGAACTCATTTTCTGGGGATATACCCCACTTGAGGACTTTTTTTCAGAAGCCGTTTTTGAGCTTTTTAACGCATTGGAGGGTTAGAAAACGCAACAGAACCATAAATAACCATCCTAACCCCTGATTGAACGCCGTTTAAACGTCTTTAACCCCCTGACAAATAGCGGAGATAGCATTAAGTTGCATACAAGACATGCTTTTTTGAACTTTTTAAAAGAAAAAAGTGAAAACGATAAGAAAACTTAACCCCCTGTTGGCACATTGTATATACATACTTAGAACTACTTATAGCACATTATGTCATGTTAAAATCCTTTATAATATCTGAGATAGATCTTTGCAAAAATCGATTAAGTTGCAAAAATGACCTAACCACGGTTCACAACGCTAATTAGGGTTAGGGTTAGGGTTAGGGTTAGGGTTAGGGTTAGGGTTAGGGTTAGGGTTAGGGTTAGGGTTAGGGTTAGGGTTAGGGTTAGGGTTAGGGTTAGGGTTAGGGTTAGGGTTAGGGTTAGGGTTAGGGTTAGGGTTAGGGTTAGGGTTAGGGTTAGGGTTAGGGTTAGGGTTAGGGTTAGGGTTAGGGTTAGGGTTAGGGTTAGGGTTAGGGTTAGGGTTAGGGTTAGGGTTAGGGTTAGGGTTAGGGTTAGGGTTAGGGTTAGGGTTAGGGTTAGGGTTAGGGTTAGGGTTAGGGTTAGGGTTAGGGTTAGGGTTAGGGTTAGGGTTAGGGTTAGGGTTAGGGTTAGGGTTAGGGTTAGGGTTAGGGTTAGGGTTAGGGTTAGGGTTAGGGTTAGGGTTAGGGTTAGGGTTAGGGTTAGGGTTGGTTAGGGTTAGGGTTAGGGTTAGGGTTAGGGTTAGGGTTAGGGTTAGGGTTAGGGTTAGGGTTAGGGTTAGGGTTAGGGTTAGGGTTAGGGTTAGGGTTAGGGTTAGGGTTAGGGTTAGGGTTAGGGTTAGGGTTAGGGTTAGGGTTAGGGTTAGGGTTAGGTTAGGGTTAGGGTTAGGGTTAGGGTTAGGGTTAGGGTTAGGGTTAGGGTTAGGGTTAGGGTTAGGTTAGGGTTAGGGTTAGGGTTAGGGTTAGGGTTAGGGTTAGGGTTAGGGTTAGGGTTAGGGTTAGGGTTAGGGTTAGGGTTAGGGTTAGGGTTAGGGTTAGGGTTAGGGTTAGGGTTAGGGTTAGGGTTAGGGTTAGGGTTAGGGTTAGGGTTAGGGTTAGGGTTAGGGTTAGGGTTAGGGTTAGGGTTAGGGTTAGGGTTAGGGTTAGGGTTAGGGTTAGGGTTAGGGTTAGGGTTAGGGTTAGGGTTAGGGTTAGGGTTAGGGTTAGGGTTAGGGTTAGGGTTAGGGTTAGGTTAGGGTTAGGGTTAGGGTTAGGGTTAGGGTTAGGGTTAGGGTTAGGGTTAGGGTTAGGGTTAGGGTTAGGGTTAGGGTTAGGGTTAGGGTTAGGGTTAGGGTTAGGGTTAGGGTTAGGTTAGGTTAGGGTTAGGGTTAGGGTTAGGGTTAGGGTTAGGGTTAGGGTTAGGGTTAGGGTTAGGGTTAGGGTTAGGGTTAGGGTTAGGGTTAGGGTTAGGGTTAGGGTTAGGTTAGGGTTAGGGTTAGGGTTAGGGTTAGGGTTAGGGTTAGGGTTAGGGTTAGGGTTAGGGTTAGGGTTAGGGTTAGGGTTAGGGTTAGGGTTAGGGTTAGGGTTAGGGTTAGGGTTAGGGTTAGGGTTAGGGTTAGGGTTAGGGTTAGGGTTAGGGTTAGGGTTAGGGTTAGGGTTAGGGTTAGGGTTAGGGTTAGGGTTAGGGTTAGGGTTAGGGTTAGGGTTAGGGTTAGGGTTAGGGTTAGGGGGTTAGGGTTAGGGTTAGGGTTAGGGTTAGGGTTAGGGTTAGGGTTAGGGTTAGGGTTAGGGTTAGGGTTAGGGTTAGGGTTAGGGTTAGGGTTAGGGTTAGGGTTAGGGTTAGGGTTAGGGTTAGGGTTAGGGTTAGGGTTAGGGTTAGGGTTAGGGTTAGGGTTAGGGTTAGGGTTAGGGTTAGGGTTAGGGTTAGGGTTAGGGTTAGGGTTAGGGTTAGGGTTAGGGTTAGGGTTAGGGTTAGGGTTAGGGTTAGGGTTAGGGTTAGGGTTAGGGTTAGGGTTAGGGTTAGGGTTAGGGTTAGGGTTAGGGTTAGGGTTAGGGTTAGGGTTAGGGTTAGGGTTAGGGTTAGGGTTAGGGTTAGGGTTAGGGTTAGGGTTAGGGTTAGGGTTAGGGTTAGGGTTAGGGTTAGGGTTAGGGTTAGGGTTAGGGTTAGGGTTAGGGTTAGGGTTAGGGTTAGGGTTAGGGTTAGGGTTAGGGTTAGGGTTAGGGTTAGGGTTAGGGTTAGGGTTAGGGTTAGGGTTAGGGTTAGGGTTAGGGTTAGGGTTAGGGTTAGGGTTAGGGTTAGGGTTAGGGTTAGGGTTAGGGTTAGGGTTAGGGTTAGGGTTAGGGTTAGGGTTAGGGTTAGGGTTAGGGTTAGGGTTAGGGTTAGGGTTAGGGTTAGGGTTAGGGTTAGGGTTAGGGTTAGGGTTAGGGTTAGGGTTAGGGTTAGGGTTAGGGTTAGGGTTAGGGTTAGGGTTAGGGTTAGGGTTAGGTTAGGGTTAGGGTTAGGGTTAGGGTTAGGGTTAGGGTTAGGGTTAGGGTTAGGGTTAGGGTTAGGGTTAGGGTTAGGGTTAGGGTTAGGGTTAGGGTTAGGGTTAGGGTTAGGGTTAGGGTTAGGGTTAGGGTTAGGGTTAGGGTTAGGGTTAGGGTTAGGGTTAGGGTTAGGGGGTTTAGGGTTAGGGTTAGGGTTAGGGTTAGGGTTAGGGTTAGGGTTAGGGTTAGGGTTAGGGTTAGGGTTAGGGTTAGGGTTAGGGTTAGGGTTAGGGTTAGGGTTAGGGTTAGGGTTAGGGTTAGGGTTAGGGTTAGGGTTAGGGTTAGGGTTAGGGTTAGGGTTAGGGTTAGGGTTAGGGTTAGGGTTAGGGTTAGGGTTAGGGTTAGGGTTAGGGTTAGGGTTAGGGTTAGGGTTAGGGTTAGGGTTAGGGTTAGGGTTAGGGTTAGGGTTAGGGTTAGGGTTAGGGTTAGGGTTAGGGTTAGGGTTAGGGTTAGGGTTAGGGTTAGGGTTAGGGTTAGGGTTAGGGTTAGGGTTAGGGTTAGGGTTAGGGTTAGGGTTAGGGTTAGGGTTAGGGTTAGGGTTAGGGTTAGGGTTAGGGTTAGGGTTAGGGTTAGGGTTAGGGTTAGGGTTAGGGTTAGGGTTAGGGTTAGGGGGTTAGGGTTAGGGTTAGGGTTAGGGTTAGGGTTAGGGTTAGGGTTAGGGTTAGGGTTAGGGTTAGGGTTAGGGTTAGGGTTAGGGTTAGGGTTAGGGTTAGGGTTAGGGTTAGGGTTAGGGGCTTCGTAACTGCTACGAAACTCACATGACAATTCAACCGCGTAACTTACGAAGACCAAAATATTCACCCATGTAGCTTACGAAGACCAAATTTTGCGAGTTTAGTAGCAGTTACGAAGGATTATGCTACGAAACTGAATTTTTTACGCTACGAAACTTACAAATGTGCTACGAAAGTGAATTTCATTTTTGACTTCGTAACGCGACAGGGGTAACATTTTTGGGTTTGAAAGCGGGAATATCATGTTTTATTATCGTTTAATCGGGTGATATTTTTAATGAATTTTAGTAATGATATTGTGTTATAAGTGAGTAATAGTCAATTATTTTTATTTTATTTAAGAAATGAATACATAAATCACGCGCAATTAGAGATAAATTCTAGAAAAATGGTTAATTGTTTAAATAATATTATAATTATACAGTGTATAGTAGAATTGAATGATTATTAATATAAATAGTCAAATTTCATTATTTAAATGACAATAAGTATATGTTTGCTATAAAATATCAAAATTAAAATTTAAACAAAAGCATTAGCTTTGATAACACAGTTTTATTAATAAATTTTTAATAAAAACAATATTTCGAGTATTGATGTAAATTAAAGAAAACAATAATCTTGCTGACAAACAATAATCCGCGTAATTAATGTCTATTAACAAAACATAAATAGCCAAAGGATATTTCCAGTGCATTCATCAATAGGTGTTAATTAATATTTTAATTAATGGTAAATTTAAAGCATTTTGAATAGTTCTTTGTTTAAAAATCAATAATGCAATATTTTCAAATATGAAAAACAATAACCTTTATACAGAATTTGAACTTTAAATAAGAAATATTTTAAATTTATGGCCTAACATTATACAAAAAATTTAAAGATTCTGTATCGTCTTAGACCGGTATAGGGAAAACCTAAGATCCTATATTTTGAAAAAATCATTACAGTTAATTATTTATTTGTTTTATAATATTGTCAAGTACTAAATACAGATACTTCATACCAAAAATGAACTTAATCTGAGCACTATTGTTGATTTTATGACCAAAAATGATATAAAATTTTGAAAATTCTATATCGCCTTAGACCGGTATAGGGAATACCTAAGATCCTATATTTTGAAAAAATCATTACAGTAAATTGTTTATTTGTTTTATAGTATTGTCAAGTACTAAGTACAGATACTTCATACCAAAAATGAACTTAATCTGTGCACTATTGTTGATTTTATGACCAAAAATGATATAAAATTTTGAAAATTCTATATTGCCTTAATCCGGTATAGGGATAACCTAAGATCCTATATTTTGAAAAAATCTTTACAGTTATTTATTTATTTGTTTTATAGTATTGTCAAGTACTAAGTACAGATACTTCATACTAAAAATGAACTTAATCTGTGCACTATTGTGGATTTTATGACCAAAAATGATATAAAATTTTGAAAATTCTATATCGCAAAAGACCGGTATAGGGAAAACCTAAGATCCTATATTTTGAATAAATTGTTGCAGTTATTTATTTATTTGTTTTATAGTATTGTCAAGTACTAAGTACAGATACTTCATACAAAAAATGAACTTAATCTGTGCACTATTGTGGATTTTATGACCAAAAATGATATCAAATTTTGCAAATTCTATATCGCCTTAATCCGGTATAGGGATAACCTAAGATCCTATATTTGAAAAAATCTTTACAGTTATATATTTATTTGTTTTATAGTATTGTCAAGTACTAAGTACAGATACTTCATACCAATAATGAACTTAATCTGTGCACTATTGTTGATTTTATGACCAAAAATGATATAAAATTTTGAAAATTCTATATTGCCTTAATCCGGTATAGGGATAACCTAATATCCTATATTTTGAAAAAATCTTTACAGTAAATTATTTATTTGTTTTATAGTATTGTCAAGTACTAAGTACAGATACTTCATACTAAAAATGAACTTAATCTGTGCACTATTGTGGATTTTATGACCAAAAATGATATAAAATTTTGAAAATTCTATATCGCAAAAGATCGGTATAGGGAAAACCTAAGATCCTATATTTTGAATAAATTGTTGCAGTATTTATTTATTTGTTTTATAGTATTGTCAAGTACTAAGTACAGATACTTCATACCAAAAATGAACTTAATCTGTGCACTATTGTGGATTTTATGACCAAAAATGATATCAAATTTTGCAAATTCTATATCGCCTTAATCCGGTATAGGGATAACCTTAGATCCTATATTTTGAAAAAATCTTTACAGTTATTTATTTATTTGTTTTATAGTATTGTCAAGTACTAAGTACAGATACTTCATACCAAAAATGAACTAAATCTGTGCACTATTGTTGATTTTATGACCAAAAATGATATAAATTTTGAAAATTCTATATTGCCTTAATCCGGTATAGGGATAACTTAAGATCCTATATTTTGAAAAAATCTTTACAGTTATATATTTATTTGTTATAGTATTGTCAAGTACTAAGTACAGATACTTCATACCAAAAATGAACTTAATCTGTGCACTATTGTTGATTTTATGACCAAAAATGATATAAAATTTTGAAAATTCTATATTGCCTTAATCCGGTATAGGGATAACCTAAGATCCTATATTTTGAAAAAATCTTTACAGTTATTTATTTATTTGTTTTATAGTATTGTCAAGTACTAAGTACAGATACTTCATACTAAAAATGAACTTAATCTGTGCACTATTGTGGATTTTATGACCAAAAATGATATAAAATTTTGAAAATTCTATATCGCAAAAGACCGGTATAGGGAAAACCTAAGATCCTATATTTTGAATAAATTGTTGCAGTTATTTATTTATTTGTTTTATAGTATTGTCAAGTACTAAGTACAGATACTTCATACCAAAAATGAACTTAATCTGTGCACTATTGTTGATTTTATGATAAAAAATGATATAAAATTTTGAAAATTCTATATCGCCTTAGACCGGTATAGGGCAATACACAATTTTCAAAATTTAATATCAATTCAGGTCATAAAATGTACAATATTGCTCAGATTAAGTTCAAGTTTTGTATGAAGTAACTGTATAAAGTACCTAACAATACTTTAATAAAAATAAATGAATAACTGTAATGATTTTTTCAAAATATCAGACCTTAGGTTTTCCCTATACCGGTCTAAGGAAATACACAATTTTCAAAGTTTTATATCATTTTATTTCATAAAATCAAGAATATTGCTCAGATAAAGTTCAAATTTAGTATGAAGTTATGCTATATAGAACCTTAATAAACCTGAATACCAACTAATGAATAACTGTAATGATTTTTTTCAAAATGACAGATCTTAGATTTTTCTTATACTGATCTAAGGCAATACACAATTTTTCAAAATTTTATGTCATCCAGATCTTACAATTAAAATCAAACAAAATTAAAATATTGATTAAAATCCTATTTTAAATTTAAGTAATTTTTCAAATAACATTTCTTATTTTTTCAGAATATTATGCTTTTAATTTAAAAAGAATAATTGTATCACTGAGTATTAATGTGAATAATTAATAATGCTTAAGGGTTAACTTTAATTAAAATATTAATTAACACCTATTGGTGCCTGTACTGTAAATATTTCCTAGCCAATTATCTTTTGTCAAAATTAATTACAATCAAGCGGATTAGTGTTTGTCAGCAAGTAAGTTAAATTTTAGTTTACACCTTTGTTAAAGTATATATTATTATTATTATTATTGGATTTTATTAATTACAACGTGTTAATTAATTTTGAGGTACTTTAATCGCTCTGGGTGCATAAATTTGATTGGAAGTTTAAAGAGGGAGGAGTACAGTTTATTGATTTAGCATATGAGTAGGAATCTAATATTACTATATAAGACTGCAATATTTCTAGTTTTTTCATAAACATCTACACTTGCTTGTTGCACAGTGTCAAATCCAATGACTGCTATAACGATTACCAATGTTTTTATTTTTGAACTTCTGATCTAGTTTCCAGATAACATCAATATGTTCAGCATCAAAACAGTGAGTACTCTATAGTTAGATATTGATTTGTTGCTACAATATTCATCTTAATTTTGTCAATATTTAAATTTATATTTATTTGAACTTAATCTAAGCAATATTAATGATTTTGTGAGCAAAAATGATATAAAATGTTGAAAATTCTGTATCGCCTTAGACCGGTATAGAGAAAACATTAGATCTTATTTTTTGAAAAAATTATAGCAGTTATTTATCTATTTGATTTCAAGTATTGCCAAGTACTAAATACAGTTACTTCATACCAAATATGAACTTCACCTAGGCAATATTGTTGATTTTATGACCTAAAATGATATAAATTTTGAAAATTTTATATATCGCCTAAGACCGGTATAGGGAAAACCTAAGATCCTATATTTTGAAAAAAATATTAGAGTTATTTAGTTATTTAGTTTTAAGTATTGTTAGGTATTACTAACAGTCACTTCATACCAAATTTGAACTTAATCTGAGCACTATTGTTGATTTTATGACCTAAAATGATATGTTGAAATGTTGAAAATTCTGTATCGCATTAGGCCGGTATAGAGAAAACCTAAGATTTGATTTTTTGAAAAAATCATTACAGTTATTTATGTATTTGTTTTTAAGTAATGTCAAGTACTAAATAGAGATACTTCATACCAAATTTGAACTTAATCTGAGCACTATTGTTGATTTTATGACCTAAAATGATATTAAATGTTGAAAATTCTGTATCGCATTAGGCCGGTATAGAGAAAACCTAAGATTTGATTTTTGAAAAAATCATTACAGTTATTTATGTATTTGTTTTTAAGTAATGTCAAGTACTAAATAGAGATACTTCATACCAAATTTGAACTTAATCGGAGCACTATTGTTGATTTTATGACCTAAAATGATATAAATTTTGAAAATTTTATATATCGCCTTAGACCGGTATAGGGAAAACCTAAGATCCTATATTTTGAAAAAATTAATACAGTTATTTAGTTATTTAGTTTCAAGTATTGTTAGGTATTAATAACAGTTACTTCCTATCACATTTGAACTTAATCTGAGCACTATTGTTGATTTTATGACCTAAAATGATATAAATTTTGAAAATTTTATATATCGCCTAAGACCGGTATAGGGAAAACCTAAGATCCTATATTTTGAAAAAAATATTAGAGTTATTTAGTTATTTAGTTTTAAGTATTGTTAGGTATTACTAACAGTCACTTCATACCAAATTTGAACTTAATCTGAGCACTATTGTTGATTTTATGACCTAAAATGATATGTTGAAATGTTGAAAATTCTGTATCGCATTACGCCGGTATAGAGAAAACCTAAGATTTGATTTTTTGAAAAAATCATTACAGTTATTTATGTATTTGTTTTTAAGTAATGTCAAGTACTAAATAGAGATACTTCATACCAAATTTGAACTTAATCTGAGCACTATTGTTGATTTTATGACCTAAAATGATATAAATTTTGAAAATTTTATATATCGCCTTAGACCGGTATAGGGAAAACCTAAGATCCTATATTTTGAAAAAATTATTACAGTTATTTAGTTATTTAGTTTCAAGTATTCTTAGGTATTAATAACAGTTACTTCCTATCAAATTTGAATTTAATCTGAGCACTATTGTTGATTTTATGACCTAAAATGATCTAAAATTTTGAAAATTCTATATCGCCTTAGACCGGTATAGAGAAAACCTAAGATTTGATTTTTTGAAAAAATTATAGCAGTTATTTATTTATTTGTTTTCAAGTATTGTCAAGTACTAAATACAGATACTTCATACCACATATGAACTTCACTTAGGCAATATTGTTGATTTTATGACCTAAAATGATATAAATTTTGAAAATTTTATATATCGCCTTAGACCGGTATAGGGAAAACCTAAGATCCTATATTTTGAAAACAATATTAGAGTTATTTAGTTATTCAGTTTCAAGTATTGTTAGGTATTACTAACAGTTACTTCATACCAAATTTGAACTTAATCTGAGCACTATTGTTGATTTTATGACCTATAATGATATGAAATTTTGAAAATTCTCTATCACGTTAGGCCGGTATAGGGCAAACCTAAGATCTGTCCTTTTGAAAAAATCATGATAGTTGTACATTTGATTGTATTCAAGTATTGTTAGATGCTATCAACAGTTACTTTATACAGATTTTAAACCTTATCTGAGCAATACTGTTGATTTTATGACAAAAAAGATATAATATTTTGAAATTTAAGTCGCGACTTTTATCAGTATAGGTAAACCTAAGATCTAATATTTCAAAAAAGTTGTTTAAGTTATTGAATAAAATAGTATACAGGTGTGTTAAGTATTACTAACAGTTACTTTTCCCAAAATTTAAACTTTTTCAAAGCAATATTTTTGATTTGATGGCCATAATTATATAAAGATTCTGTACCAATACTAAGCAAATCCAAAATATTGAATATTTTTCATAATACTAAATACACTTTGACAAAAATTGGATGGTGTATTATTAATAGTTCGTTGTACCAGAAAACAACAAAAAATTTCTGAAAATCCAAAAAAAAATTTTTTGAACCCTCTGACATGACATTAGATCTTATAAAAATTTTTGTGAACTGAGTAGCATTATGAAGACTCTAACCCCAAAAATTAAAGAAAAATGAATTTTCAAATATATAAACAGCAGCTAAACCAAATAAACATATAAATTCAGGTTTATATTCATATAAAATATATATTTTACGATAAAAAATGAAACTTTTTTGAAAAATGAAAAAATTATTAGCCATCATCTATATTCCAGTGTCAAAGCTATCCCCAGGAAAATCCAAAATCTTGAAAAATTTCTTTATTAATAAACATATCTTTACCAAAGTGTTATTTCAGGTTTGTATTAGTCTATTATAACAGAAAAAGGTATTAAAACATATACAAATTGAACGAAAATTAAGAAAAAATAAAAATAGAAAAATTTTAATATGTGACTTAAGTAGCAGTTTCGAAAAATCCTAACCCCAAAATTTAAAAAATTGAATTTTCAAATATATATATAGTGGTTAAACCAGATAAACATATAAATTCAGGTTTATATTCATATAAAATATATATTTTAGAAAAAAAAATGAAACTTTTTTG
This sequence comes from Anadara kagoshimensis, assembly GCA_021292105.1. Taxonomy (NCBI): domain Eukaryota; kingdom Metazoa; phylum Mollusca; class Bivalvia; order Arcoida; family Arcidae; genus Anadara; species Anadara kagoshimensis. The sequence continues at coordinate 12,029 of JACFYK010000022.1, read as the reverse complement.
AAAAATGAAAAAATTATTAGCCATCATCTATATTCAAGTGTCAAAACTGTCCCAGGTAAATCCAAAATCTTGAAAAACGTCTTTATTAATAAACATATCTTTACCAAAGTGTTATTTCAGGTTTGTATTAGTCTATTATAACAGAAAAAGGTATTAAAACATATACAAATTGAACGAAAATTAAGAAAAAATAAAAATAGAAAAATTTTAAAATGTGACTTAAGTAGCAGTTACGAAAAATCCTAACCCTAAAAAATTAAAATTTAAAATTTGAAATATTTTTGAGGTTTAAAACTGTGATTAAGATACAAATTCAGGTTTGTCTTGGTTTATATTACAGGTTTAAAACAAGAAAATGAAACTTTTACCAAAAATAAAAAAAATATTACCAATCATCTATATTTTGGGGTTTGAAAAAATTGCACCAAATGAAAATCTTTAATAATTCTCTTAGTTTGCAATAAAACAATATAAAATTCCTGTAGCCCATTAAGCTACATATTACATATCAGAAACCATTATAATATAAAGCATAAGTTATAAAATATTCCTTAAAAATCAAATTTAAAATTTTCCCAAATGTCACCTAGGTAACTTACGAAGACTCTAACCCTAAAATTTTTAAATTTTAAATTTTAAATATGAAAAAATAAGATTATCCGGTATTTTACATTACTGTCTTGTTTGTATATATATAAAGTACCATATCACTTTAATTGATGGCATTTGCAGTAAAAATAAAGATTTTATACCACTTTTTCCAAAAAATTAAATATGGCGGCAAAAAAGTCCATTTTTTTCCCAAAAACTGAATATTTTACAAAATTGTTGTGTTTTTTATGTTCAAAAATATGTTTTGTATCAAAAATGAAATGAAATGTTTCTATATCATTAAGATTTATCATAGAAAATGTAAAAAATTCAAATTCGGGTGTTTTTAAAGTTAAATTTGGAAAATAAAAAAACACATTTTTTCTCTTTTTTTTGTTTCTGTATATTTTCTGAAGTGTTTTCAACAATACAAATTGAAAGAAATAAGATTTTATCGAGTATTTTTCGAGATTTAACGGTTTTTCGAGATGCGATGAAATTTTGACGTTTTTCGCCCATAAATTCGAAAAAAATCGACAAAAAACAAAAATTAAAAGTTTGTTAGGCTTATTTTATCATGTTTTATCATTTCCTAAAGTTTCAAATCAAAAAACCTAAAAATAAAAATTTTGGATTTTTTCACCCACAAAAAAATGAAATTTTCTCAAAACTGAGTCCGTATATACCTCTTTTACTATATCTTCGCCAAAAATCCATGTTTTTTAAAATAGTTTTTTTTAAATGATGCGGATGGATGAAAAGTACACGTTGCAAGCTCTCTAACCCTCTCAAAACCTTTTCTAACCCTCAAAAATAACCTCTAACCCTTTCATGTCAGTTTCGTAGCAAAAGCTAACCCTAACAGTTCGTTTTTTTTCATAAAAAAATAACCCGCGGCAATAGAGCTTCAATACCCTGCGGGTTATTCTCTGATTACATAAGCGGTCCTAACCATGTAAAAAAGTTTTTTAACCCCGACCCCTAAGACCCCAAACTGGCCTAACCCTTTTTTTATGTGAGGCTCGTAGCACCCGAGTTACGAAGGTTAGGGTTAGGGTTAGGGTTAGGGTTAGGGTTAGGGTTAGGGTTAGGGTTAGGGTTAGGGTTAGGGTTAGGGTTAGGGTTAGGGTTAGGGTTAGGGTTAGGGTTAGGGTTAGGGTTAGGGTTAGGGTTAGGGTTAGGGTTAGGGTTAGGGTTAGGGTTAGGGTTAGGGTTAGGGTTAGGGTTAGGGTTAGGGTTAGGGTTAGGGTTAGGGTTAGGGTTAGGGTTAGGGTTAGGGTTAGGGTTAGGGTTAGGGTTAGGGTTAGGGTTAGGGTTAGGGTTAGGGTTAGGGTTAGGGTTAGGGTTAGGGTTAGGGTTAGGGTTAGGGTTAGGGTTAGGGTTAGGGTTAGGGTTAGGGTTAGGGTTAGGGTTAGGGTTAGGGTTAGGGTTAGGGTTAGGGTTAGGGTTAGGGTTAGGGTTAGGGTTAGGGTTAGGGTTAGGGTTAGGGTTAGGGTTAGGGTTAGGGTTAGGGTTAGGGTTAGGGTTAGGGTTAGGGTTAGGGTTAGGGTTAGGGTTAGGGTTAGGGTTAGGGTTAGGGTTAGGGTTAGGGTTAGGGTTAGGGTTAGGGTTAGGGTTAGGGTTAGGGTTAGGGTTAGGGTTAGGGTTAGGGTTAGGGTTAGGGTTAGGGTTAGGGTTAGGGTTAGGGTTAGGGTTAGGGTTAGGGTTAGGGTTAGGGTTAGGGTTAGGGTTAGGGTTAGGGTTAGGGTTAGGGTTAGGGTTAGGGTTAGGGTTAGGGTTAGGGTTAGGGTTAGGGTTAGGGTTAGGGTTAGGGTTAGGGTTAGGGTTAGGGTTAGGGTTAGGGTTAGGGTTAGGGTTAGGGTTAGGGTTAGGGTTAGGGTTAGGGTTAGGGTTAGGGTTAGGGTTAGGGTTAGGGTTAGGGTTAGGGTTAGGGTTAGGGTTAGGGTTAGGGTTAGGGTTAGGGTTAGGGTTAGGGTTAGGGTTAGGGTTAGGGTTAGGGTTAGGGTTAGGGTTAGGGTTAGGGTTAGGGTTAGGGTTAGGGTTAGGGTTAGGGTTAGGGTTAGGGTTAGGGTTAGGGTTAGGGTTAGGGTTAGGGTTAGGGTTAGGGTTAGGGTTAGGGTTAGGGTTAGGGTTAGGGTTAGGGTTAGGGTTAGGGTTAGGGTTAGGGTTAGGGTTAGGGTTAGGGTTAGGGTTAGGGTTAGGGTTAGGGTTAGGGTTAGGGTTAGGGTTAGGGTTAGGGTTAGGGTTAGGGTAGGGTTAGGGTTAGGGTTAGGGTTAGGGTTAGGGTTAGGGTTAGGGTTAGGGTTAGGGTTAGGGTTAGGGTTAGGGTTAGGGTTAGGGTTAGGGTTAGGGTTAGGGTTAGGGTTAGGGTTAGGGTTAGGGTTAGGGTTAGGGTTAGGGTTAGGGTTAGGGTTAGGGTTAGGGTTAGGGTTAGGGTTAGGGTTAGGGTTAGGGTTAGGGTTAGGGTTAGGGTTAGGGTTAGGGTTAGGGTTAGGGTTAGGGTTAGGGTTAGGGTTAGGGTTAGGGTTAGGGTTAGGGTTAGGGTTAGGGTTAGGGTTAGGGTTAGGGTTAGGGTTAGGGTTAGGGTTAGGGTTAGGGTTAGGGTTAGGGTTAGGGTTAGGGTTAGGGTTAGGGTTAGGGTTAGGGTTAGGGTTAGGGTTAGGTTAGGGTTAGGGTTAGGGTTAGGGTTAGGGTTAGGGTTAGGGTTAGGGTTAGGGTTAGGGTTAGGGTTAGGGTTAGGGTTAGGGTTAGGGTTAGGGTTAGGGTTAGGGTTAGGGTTAGGGTTAGGGTTAGGGTTAGGGTTAGGGTTAGGGTTAGGGTTAGGGTTAGGGTTAGGGTTAGGGTTAGGGTTAGGGTTAGGGTTAGGGTTAGGGTTAGGGTTAGGGTTAGGGTTAGGGTTAGGGTTAGGGTTAGGGTTAGGGTTAGGGTTAGGGTTAGGGTTAGGGTTAGGTTAGGGTTAGGGTTAGGGTTAGGGTTAGGGTTAGGGTTAGGGTTAGGGTTAGGGTTAGGGTTAGGGTTAGGGTTAGGGTTAGGGTTAGGGTTAGGGTTAGGGTTAGGGTTAGGGTTAGGGTTAGGGTTAGGGTTAGGGTTAGGGTTAGGGTTAGGGTTAGGGTTAGGGTTAGGGTTAGGGTTAGGGTTAGGGTTAGGGTTAGGGTTAGGGTTAGGGTTAGGGTTAGGGTTAGGGTTAGGGTTAGGGTTAGGGTTAGGGTTAGGGTTAGGGTTAGGGTTAGGGTTAGGGTTAGGGTTAGGGTTAGGGTTAGGGTTAGGGTTAGGGTTAGGGTTAGGGTTAGGGTTAGGGTTAGGGTTAGGGTTAGGGTTAGGGTTAGGGTTAGGGTTAGGGTTAGGGTTAGGGTTAGGGTTAGGGTTAGGGTTAGGGTTAGGGTTAGGGTTAGGGTTAGGGTTAGGGTTAGGGTTAGGGTTAGGGTTAGGGTTAGGGTTAGGGTTAGGTTAGGGGCTTCGTAACTGCTACGAAACTCACATGACAATTCAACCGCGTAACTTACGAAGACCAAAATATTCACCCATGTAGCTTACGAAGACCAAATTTTGCGAGTTTAGTAGCAGTTACGAAGGATTATGCTACGAAACTGAATTTTTACGCTACGAAACTTACAAATGTGCTACGAAAGTGAATTTCATTTTTGACTTCGTAACGCGACAGGGGTAACATTTTTGGGTTTGAAAGCGGGAATATCATGTTTTATTATCGTTTAATCGGGTGATATTTTTAATGAATTTTAGTAATGATATTGTGTTATAAGTGAGTAATAGTCAATTATTTTTATTTTATTTAAGAAATGAATACATAAATCACGCGCAATTAGAGATAAATTCTAGAAAAATGGTTAATTGTTTAAATAATATTATAATTATACAGTGTATAGTAGAATTGAATGATTATTAATATAAATAGTCAAATTTCATTATTTAAATGACAATAAGTATATGTTTGCTATAAAATATCAAAATTAAAATTTAAACAAAAGCATTAGCTTTGATAACACAGTTTTATTAATAAATTTTTAATAAAAACAATATTTCGAGTATTGATGTAAATTAAAGAAAACAATAATCTTGCTGACAAACAATAATCCGCGTAATTAATGTCTATTAACAAAACATAAATAGCCAAAGGATATTCCAGTGCATTCATCAATAGGTGTTAATTAATATTTTAATTAATGGTAAATTTAAAGCATTTTGAATAGTTCTTTGTTTAAAAATCAATAATGCAATATTTTCAAATATGAAAAACAATAACCTTTATACAGAATTTGAACTTTAAATAAGAAATATTTTAAATTTATGGCCTAACATTATACAAAAAATTTAAAGATTCTGTATCGTCTTAGACCGGTATAGGGAAAACCTAAGATCCTATATTTTGAAAAAATCATTACAGTTAATTATTTATTTGTTTTATAATATTGTCAAGTACTAAATACAGATACTTCATACCAAAAATGAACTTAATCTGAGCACTATTGTTGATTTATGACCAAAAATGATATAAAATTTTGAAAATTCTATATCGCCTTAGACCGGTATAGGGAATACCTAAGATCTATATTTTGAAAAAATCATTACAGTAAATTGTTTATTTGTTTTATAGTATTGTCAAGTACTAAGTACAGATACTTCATACCAAAAATGAACTTAATCTGTGCACTATTGTTGATTTTATGACCAAAAATGATATAAATTTTGAAAATTCTATATTGCCTTAATCCGGTATAGGGATAACCTAAGATCCTATATTTTGAAAAAATCTTTACAGTTATTTATTTATTGTTTTATAGTATTGTCAAGTACTAAGTACAGATACTTCATACTAAAAATGAACTTAATCTGTGCACTATTGTGGATTTTATGACCAAAAATGATATAAAATTTTGAAAATTCTATATCGCAAAAGACCGGTATAGGAAAACCTAAGATCCTATATTTTGAATAAATTGTTGCAGTTATTTATTTATTTGTTTTATAGTATTGTCAAGTACTAAGTACAGATACTTCATACAAAAAATGAACTTAATCTGTGCACTATTGTGGATTTTATGACCAAAAATGATATCAAATTTTGCAAATTCTATATCGCCTTAATCCGGTATAGGGATAACCTAAGATCCTAATTTTGAAAAAATCTTTACAGTTATATATTATTTGTTTTATAGTATTGTCAAGTACTAAGTACAGATACTTCATACCAATAATGAACTTAATCTGTGCACTATTGTTGATTTTATGACCAAAAATGATATAAAATTTTGAAAATTCTATATTGCCTTAATCCGGTATAGGGATAACCTAATATCCTATATTTTGAAAAAATCTTTACAGTAAATTATTTATTTGTTTTATAGTATTGTCAAGTACTAAGTACAGATACTTCATACTAAAAATGAACTTAATCTGTGCACTATTGTGGATTTTATGACCAAAAATGATATAAAATTTTGAAAATTCTATATCGCAAAAGATCGGTATAGGGAAACCTAAGATCCTATATTTTGAATAAATTGTTGCAGTTATTTATTTATTTGTTTTATAGTATTGTCAAGTACTAAGTACAGATACTTCATACCAAAAATGAACTTAATCTGTGCACTATTGTGGATTTTATGACCAAAAATGATATCAAATTTTGCAAATTCTATATCGCCTTAATCCGGTATAGGGATAACCTTAGATCCTATATTTTGAAAAAATCTTTACAGTTATTTATTTATTTGTTTATAGTATTGTCAAGTACTAAGTACAGATACTTCATACCAAAAATGAACTAAATCTGTGCACTATTGTTGATTTTATGACCAAAAAATGATATAAATTTTGAAAATTCTATATTGCCTTAATCCGGTATAGGGATAACTTAAGATCCTATATTTTGGAAAAAATCTTTACAGTTATATATTTATTTGTTTTATAGTATTGTCAAGTACTAAGTACAGATACTTCATACCAAAAATGAACTTAATCTGTGCACTATTGTTGATTTTATGACCAAAAATGATATAAAATTTGAAAATTCTATATTGCCTTAATCCGGTATAGGGATAACCTAAGATCCTATATTTGAAAAAATCTTTACAGTTATTTATTTATTTGTTTTATAGTATTGTCAAGTACTAAGTACAGATACTTCATACTAAAAATGAACTTAATCTGTGCACTATTGTGGATTTTATGACCAAAAATGATATAAAATTTTGAAAATTCTATATCGCAAAAGACCGGTATAGGGAAAACCTAAGATCCTATATTTTGAATAAATTGTTGCAGTTATTTATTTATTTGTTTTATAGTATTGTCAAGTACTAAGTACAGATACTTCATACCAAAAATGAACTTAATCTGTGCACTATTGTTGATTTTATGATAAAAAATGATATAAAATTTTGAAAATTCTATATCCTTACGTAGACCGGTATAGGGCAATACACAATTTTCAAAATTTAATATCAATTCAGGTCATAAAATGTACAATATTGCTCAGATTAAGTTCAAGTTTTGTATGAAGTAACTGTATAAAGTACCTAACAATACTTTAATAAAAATAAATGAATAACTGTAATGATGTTTTTCAAAATATCAGACCTTAGGTTTTCCCTATACCGGTCTAAGGAAATACACAATTTTCAAAGTTTTATATCATTTTATTTCATAAAATCAAGAATATTGCTCAGATAAAGTTCAAATTTAGTATGAAGTTATGCTATATAGAACCTTAATAAACCTGAATACCAACTAATGAATAACTGTAATGATTTTTTTCAAAATGACAGATCTTAGATTTTCTTATACTGATCTAAGGCAATACACAATTTTTCAAAATTTTATGTCATCCAGATCTTACAATTAAAATCAAACAAAATTAAAATATTGATTAAAATCCTATTTTAAATTTAAGTAATTTTTCAAATAACATTTCTTATTTTTTCAGAATATTATGCTTTTAATTTAAAAAGAATAATTGTATCACTGAGTATTAATGTGAATAATTAATAATGCTTAAGGGTTAACTTTAATTAAAATATTAATTAACACCTATTGGTGCCTGTACTGTAAATATTTCCTAGCCAATTATCTTTTGTCAAAATTAATTACAATCAAGCGGATTAGTGTTTGTCAGCAAGTAAGTTAAATTTTAGTTTACACCTTTGTTAAAGTATATATTATTATTATTATTATGGATTTTATTAATTACAACGTGTTAATTAATTTTGAGGTACTTTAATCGCTCTGGGTGCATAAATTTGATTGGAAGTTTAAAGAGGGAGGAGTACAGTTTATTGATTTAGCATATGAGTAGGAATCTAATATTACTATATAAGACTGCAATATTTCTAGTTTTTTCATAAACATCTACACTTGCTTGTTGCACAGTGTCAAATCCAATGACTGCTATAACGATTACCAATGTTTTTATTTTGAACTTCTGATCTAGTTTCCAGATAACATCAATATGTTCAGCATCAAAACAGTGAGTACTCTATAGTTAGATATTGATTTGTTGCTACAATATTCATCTTAATTTGTCAATATTTAAATTTATATTTATTTGAACTTAATCTAAGCAATATTAATGATTTTGTGAGCAAAAATGATATAAAATGTTGAAAATTCTGTATCGCCTTAGACCGGTATAGAGAAAACATTAGATCTTATTTTTTGAAAAAATTATAGCAGTTATTTATCTATTTGATTTCAAGTATTGCCAAGTACTAAATACAGTTACTTCATACCAAATATGAACTTCACCTAGGCAATATTGTTGATTTTATGACCTAAAATGATATAAATTTTGAAAATTTTATATATCGCCTAAGACCGGTATAGGGAAAACCTAAGATCCTATATTTTGAAAAAAATATTAGAGTTATTAGTTATTTAGTTTTAAGTATTGTTAGGTATTACTAACAGTCACTTCATACCAAATTTGAACTTAATCTGAGCACTATTGTTGATTTTATGACCTAAAATGATATGTTGAAATGTTGAAAATTCTGTATCGCATTAGGCCGGTATAGAGAAAACCTAAGATTTGATTTTTTGAAAAAATCATTACAGTTATTTATGTATTTGTTTTTAAGTAATGTCAAGTACTAAATAGAGATACTTCATACCAAATTTGAACTTAATCTGAGCACTATTGTTGATTTTATGACCTAAAATGATATTAAATGTTGAAAATTCTGTATCGCATTAGGCCGGTATAGAGAAAACCTAAGATTTGATTTTTGAAAAAATCATTACAGTTATTTATGTATTTGTTTTTAAGTAATGTCAAGTACTAAATAGAGATACTTCATCCAAATTTGAACTTAATCGGAGCACTATTGTTGATTTTATGACCTAAAATGATATAAATTTTGAAAATTTTATATATCGCCTTAGACCGGTATAGGGAAAACCTAAGATCCTATATTTTGAAAAAAATTAATACAGTTATTTAGTTATTTAGTTTCAAGTATTGTTAGGTATTAATAACAGTTACTTCCTATCACATTTGAACTTAATCTGAGCACTATTGTTGATTTATGACCTAAAATGATATAAATTTTGAAAATTTTATATATCGCCTAAGACCGGTATAGGGAAAACCTAAGATCCTATATTTTGAAAAAATATTAGAGTTATTTAGTTATTTAGTTTTAAGTATTGTTAGGTATTACTAACAGTCACTTCATACCAAATTTGAACTAATCTGAGCACTATTGTTGATTTTATGACCTAAAATGATATGTTGAAATGTTGAAAATTCTGTATCGCATTACGCCGGTATAGAGAAAACCTAAGATTTGATTTTTGAAAAAATCATTACAGTTATTTATGTATTTGTTTTAAGTAATGTCAAGTACTAAATAGAGATACTTCATACCAAATTTGAACTTAATCTGAGCACTATTGTTGATTTTATGACCTAAAATGATATAAATTTTGAAAATTTTATATATCGCCTTAGACCGGTATAGGGAAAACCTAAGATCCTATATTTTGAAAAAATTATTACAGTTATTTAGTTATTTAGTTTCAAGTATTCTTAGGTATTAATAACAGTTACTTCCTATCAAATTGAATTTAATCTGAGCACTATTGTTGATTTTATGACCTAAAATGATCTAAAATTTTGAAAATTTATATCGCCTTAGACCGGTATAGAGAAAACCTAAGATTTGATTTTTTGAAAAAATTATAGCAGTTATTTATTTATTTGTTTTCAAGTATTGTCAAGTACTAAATACAGATACTTCATACCACATATGAACTTCACTTAGGCAATATTGTTGATTTTATGACCTAAAATGATATAAATTTTGAAAATTTTATATATCGCCTTAGACCGGTATAGGGAAAACCTAAGATCCTATATTTTGAAAACAATATTAGAGTTATTTAGTTATTCAGTTTCAAGTATTGTTAGGTATTACTAACAGTTACTTCATACCAAAATTTGAACTTAATCTGAGCACTATTGTTGATTTTATGACCTATAATGATATGAAATTTTGAAAATTCTCTATCACGTTAGGCCGGTATAGGGCAAACCTAAGATCTGTCCTTTTGAAAAAATCATGATAGTTGTACATTTGATTGTATTCAAGTATTGTTAGATGCTATCAACAGTTACTTTATACAGATTTTAAACCTTATCTGAGCAATACTGTTGATTTTATGACAAAAAAGATATAATATTTTGAAATTTAAGTCGACGACTTTTATCAGTTAGGTAAACCTAAGATCTAATATTTCAAAAAAGTTGTTTAAGTTATTGAATAAAATAGTATACAGGTGTGTTAAGTATTACTAACAGTTACTTTTCCCAAAATTTAAACTTTTTCAAAGCAATATTTTTGATTGATGGCCATAATTATATAAAGATTCTGTACCAATACTAAGCAAATCCAAAATATTGAATATTTTCATAATACTAAATACACTTTGACAAAAATTGGATGGTGTATTATTAATAGTTCGTTGTACCAGAAAACAACAAAAAATTTCTGAAAATCCAAAAAAAAATTTTTTGAACCCTCTGACATGACATTAGATCTTATAAAAATTTTTGTGAACTGAGTAGCATTATGAAGACTCTAACCCCAAAAATTAAAGAAAAATGAATTTTCAAATATATAAACAGCAGCTAAACCAAATAAACATATAATTCAGGTTTATATTCATATAAAATATATATTTTACGATAAAAAATGAAACTTTTTGAAAAATGAAAAAATTATTAGCCATCATCTATATTCCAGTGTCAAAGCTATCCCCAGGAAAATCCAAAATCTTGAAAAATTTCTTATTAATAAACATATCTTTACCAAAGTGTTATTTCAGGTTTGTATTAGTCTATTATAACAGAAAAAGGTATTAAAACATATACAAATTGAACGAAAATTAAGAAAAAATAAAAATAGAAAAAATTTTAATATGTGACTTAAGTAGCAGTTTCGAAAAATCCTAACCCCAAAATTAAAAAATTGAATTTTCAAATATATATAAGTGGTTAAACCAGATAAACATATAAATTCAGGTTTATATTCATATAAAATATATATTTTAGAAAAAAAATGAAACTTTTTGAAAAATGAAAAAATTATTAGCCATCATCTATATTCAAGTGTCAAAACTGTCCCCAGGTAAATCCAAAATCTTGAAAAAACGTCTTTATTAATAAACATATCTTTACCAAAGTGTTATTTCAGGTTTGTATTAGTCTATTATAACAGAAAAAGGTATAAAACATATACAAATTGAACGAAAATTAAGAAAAAATAAAAAATAGAAAAATTTTAAAATGTGACTTAAGTAGCAGTTACGAAAAATCCTAACCCTAAAAAATTAAAATTTAAAATTTGAAATATTTTGAGGTTTAAAACTGTGATTAAGATACAAATCAGGTTTGTCTTGGTTATATTACAGGTTTAAAACAAGAAAATGAAACTTTTACCAAAAATAAAAAAAAATATACCAATCATCTATATTTTGGGGTTTGAAAAAAATTGCACCAAATGAAAATCTTTAATAATTCTCTTAGTTTGCAATAAAACAATATAAAATTCCTGTAGCCCATTAAGCTACATATTACATATCAGAAACCATTATAATATAAAGCAAGTTATAAAATATTCCTTAAAAATCAAATTTAAAATTTTCCCAAATGTCACCTAGGTAACTTACGAAGACTCAACCTAAATTTTTAAATTTTAAATTTTAAATATGAAAAAATAAGATTATCCGGTATTTTACATTACTGTCTTGTTTGTATATATATAAAGTACCATATCACTTTAATTGATGGCATTTGCAGTAAAAATAAGATTTTATACCACTTTTTCCAAAAAATTAAATATGGCGGCAAAAAAGTCCATTTTTTTCCCAAAAACTGAATATTTTACAAAATTGTTGTGTTTTTTATGTTCAAAAATATGTTT
>JACFYK010000021.1:430000-433554 GCA_021292105.1 Anadara kagoshimensis | reverse complement strand
TTATAATGATTGATTTTTTTTGGATTGATTATTGATTTATTGATTGATTGAATCATTTATTTTGTTATCGATTCATTTATTCATTGCTTAGTGAAAGATGTTGGATAAAAAAAACTAACCACAAGGCCTTCATTATTGCAACTTAATTCAAATTATGTTGCAAAAAAGGCAATCATAGGGTTAGCAAATATATATTTATTTTCATAGGTAAGAAACGATTTTAATTTACATCTGTAATAGATTTTTTCGTACAAACAATATTAACATGAAATAGATGTATATTAAGGTATAAAACCAAAGTAAAATATTAACCCTGGAATAGTCATTTTTGCAACATATTCTAAGATTAAGATGTAAACATGATAAAATCCGTGGTTAGATATTTTCTGTTAAATAGTCATGACATAATGATTTTTTTTCTATTACTGAATACTTCAACCGAATCATATTTACATGTATCTGGAAAATCATCAAATCATGCAAAGTTAAGTCATTTCAAATCTAACCCCTAATACATCCTGTTTGCAACTTAATTTGGGTGATATAAGTTGCAGAAATGAGGCTGTAGTGGTTAGTATTTTAACAACACAAATCTTCATTCTACAATACTGTAATTTACTTAATTTGATTCTTGCAGACTCGGTAATAACACCAGACTTAAGAACATTATCCCTGTATTACCAAAATACACAATACAACAATCAAAAAACATAAAACATATTACATGGTAAGAGATATAGTGAACAGTGATTATCAATCTCTAAACGTTTTGATATTTGTTTATATACCGATTGATTGATTGATTAGGGTTAGTTATCTATCTATTTATTTGATTTATGTATTTTTTTTATTTATTTATTCATTTTATTTATTGTTTTATATATTGATTTTCCATTATTCTTCTGAATTTTTGTATATATTTATTTTCATTCTTCATTTATTCTATGTATTTATTGATCTATTGATTTATTGATTTATTAATTAATTTCTTTATTAATTAATTGTTTAATTGATTGATTCATTTATATAATTATTAATATATTTATTATATTTATTGACTGATTGATTGATTTCCTGATTGACCTATTAATTGATTGGTTTATTGATTGAGTTATTGACTAATTCGTTGGTTGATTGATTTACTGATTAATTGATTGATATGTTTATTGATTGATTGACTGAATGGTTGATTTGATTCAATGAGTAATTAATCTATTTGCTGATAGATTGATTGATTCGTCGATGGTGATTGATTGGCTGATTGATCGATTGAATTGTTCTGATTGATTGATTAATTGATTGATTAGTTGATTCATAGATTGATATATTTATTGATTGATTTGTCGATTGATTTTCTAATTAACTGATTGATTGGTTGATTGATTGATTATTATTTTTTGATTGATTCATTGAATGATTGGTTTGTTGATTGATTGATTGATTTATTGATTTTCCATTTCCCTTTGTTTTTTATTAATTGATTTTTTATTAAGGATTAATTTCTTTTTGATTGATTGATTGACTGATTGATTGATTCGTTGATTAGTTAGTTGGTTTATTGATTGATGTATCTATTGATTCATTCGCTGATTGAATTATTGATTGTTTAATTGAATCATATATTGATGGATTTAATTTATGTACTGATTGATTGATTAATTAGTTGATTGATTGATTGATTGGTTGAATTATCGATTGTCTGATTGATTGTTTAAATGATTTAATTGTTATTACAAACTGATTGATTGATTATTGATTGATTGATTGATTGATTGTTTGAATAATTAATTGATTGATTGATTGATTGACTGATTGATTGACTGATTGACTGATTGGTTGATTAATTGTTGGTTTATTGATTGATGTATTTTTTTATTCATTCGCTGATTGAATTATCGATTGTCTGATTGATTCATATATTGATGGATTTAATTTATTTACTGATTGATTGATTGATTGATTGATTTATGGGTTGGTTGATATATTGATTCATGTATTGTTTTTTCCATTATTACTCCTTAATTTTCATTGATTAATTTTTTATTAATCATCCATTTCTTATTGATTGATTATTGATTTATTGATTGATTTATTTATTTATTTTGTTATCGATTCATGTACTCATTGCTTAGTGAAAGATGTTGGATAAAAAAATCTAACCACAAGGCCTTCATTATTGCAACTTAATTCAAATTATGTTGCAAAAAACGCAATCATAGGGTTAGCAAATATATATTTAAATTCACAGGTAAGAAACGATTTTAATTTACATCTGTAATAGATTTATTCGTACAGACAATATTAACATGAAATAGATGTATATTAAGGTATAAAACCAAAGTAAATATTAACCCTGGAATAGTCATATTTGCAACATAATCTAAGATTAAGATGTAAACATGATAAAATCCGTGGTTAGATATTTTCTGTTAAATAGTCATGTCATAATGATTTATTTTCTATTATTGAATACTTCAACCGAATCATATTTACATGCATTTGGAAAATAATCAAATCATGCAAAGTTAGTCATTCCAAATCTAACCCCTAATACATCCTGTTTGCAACTTAATGTGGGTTATATAAGTTGCAGAAATGAGGCTGTAGTGGTTAGTATTTTAACAACACAAATCTTCATTCTACAATACTGTAATTTGCTTAATTTGATTCTTGCAGACTCTGTAATAACACCAAATTAATACGATTATCCCTGTATTACCGAAATACACAATACAATAATCCAGAAACATAAAACATATTACATGGTAAGAGATATAGTGAACAGTGATTATCAATCTCTAAACGTTGTACTGTCGATAATTTGCATTGTATTCATCACTAAAGAGACACAAGAAAGACGTCCAAATAATTATATGTATTTGGAAACGTTTGATAGATTCAAAATTTTCATTGAAATCTTAGCACGAAAATGCTATCAGAATTGCTCTATCTCGTCTAATACTGGAGATAACGTATAACTTAATTCTAAATTGTTTTTTTATTTATTCCTTATATACTGATTTTTTAATTCTTTTAATATTTATTGTTCGATTGATTTATTTATGTAATGATTTCCATTATTTCTCTATTTGTTTGTTTTCCATTAATTGATTTCGATTTATTATTGATGTATAGTTTTATTTCTTTATTGATTTATTCCTCGATGTTTTGATTTTTTATTCTTCCTTTACATAATTCAACTTTAGGTTTTGATGAATTATTTCCATTCTTTTTTTATTTAAGTCTTATTCTTTGTATTTTTTAATCTTAGAATGATTTAAGTGAATAGAATTTCGACGCCAAAATATAAGTAAGGGTATGCCTTTGACAAAATCTAATTTTCATTCGCTTTGTTTTCAAAACAAGCATTTACACTTGAGTCTAAGCATTGGATATTCAATTAATATTGAAATAAATGTATTTAGAACAGTCAGAAATACCTGCACACAACACAACAAAAACGAAACATAAAATTATGTAAGAGATATAGTAAACATCGATTTTAAAATCTCCCAATGTTGTACTGTCGATAATTTGCATTTGATTCATCACTA
>JACFYK010000021.1:0-422500 GCA_021292105.1 Anadara kagoshimensis | reverse complement strand
ATGCAACATAATTTATCTTTGTTATTTGTTGAAGGTTAGAGGCGTTAAGGGGCGTTCAATCCGGGGTTAGATTCATATAACATGTTCTAAGCGATTTTCTAACCCTCCCACGCGTTAAAAAGCTCAAAAACGGCTTCTGGAAAAGGTCCTGTGTCGGTGTATATCCTCAAAAAATGAGTTTGTCTCAGACCTGCCAATGAAGTAAAAAAAATTTTGGCAACTTAGAAAAGATTTTTCCTTGCTTGATCTTAACCCTATACCTCAAAGTTGCTAAATTTGTCTATTATGAGCATGCAAAACGATTAAGGAATGCCTTGTTATTTGATAAAGATATCGAAAATTTGCTACCCCCTCCGTATTTTTACATAAGCTGGAATAAGTGCAAAATGACAAAAATCACAAAATCCGGAAAGTTTACATTTGAATATCTCAGGATTCCTTCAAGGTATCATTTCCTCTTTGATTAGATATAGAATATGCATAATGCTTTTCGGAAAAAGCATCATAGTTTAAGCATTTTTCGTGTAAAAGACATCAACCCTAGCCTATGTTTTTCAGTTTAAGTTGCAAAAATGAAAAAAGAGGGGGTCAGCTAGGGTTGTGCTAGGGTTGCATAGTTAAAATTGGAATATCAAAAAACTGGCAAATTGGCAAATACTACGCACAATGCAACTACATGTTGGTACAAAACAATGTGGTTTTTCACTTTGGAAAGTGAAAATATATCTAATCATAGATCTCGAAGAACAGACAATTAAGTTGCAAAAATGACAAAAAAATCCCAATATTTTAAACAGTTATATCTTAGCGGAAACATTAGATACCCTTATTGTAGTTTGTTAGATTAAAGAATGTAAAGCGACTTTATAAAACAATATAATAAAAAGCATTTCCTTTCAACAAGACACTGAGCCGAGGTTATTTTAAAAGCAGTTTAAGTTGCAAACATGAAAAAGTGGGGGTCAGTTTATGTGTTAAGTTAGATTATATAGAAAAGATTCAATTATCAATGAAACGTTTTCCTTACATACAAAACTTCATATTACACTATACATTTCAGTAAAGAAAATATTAAGGGTTTGCCTTTAGAAAGTTGCATATATTCTAGCCCTGGCATCTAGTTTTTCCAACTTAATCTGTTTAAATGTTTATGACTTAAGTTATATATATTATTTTGAAATACCGAAGGTAACGTTATTTTCTTGGCAAACACAACAAATATACTACGTTTTAAAACTGTTTTATTATGATATCGCCTTTGATATGATAAGGGTTAGCTCTTCAAAGTTGCAACTTAAATTTCATAAAGGGGGTAGACCTGCGGTTAAGTTAGGGATAATCTTAAAATCAAAATATCAGAGGAAATCTTGTTTTTCTAAGCAAGCAAGTATAGTACACTACGTTTAGCTTAATATCATTGACACATCTACTATGGATAGACAGATAAAATCCTAACCCCTAATACATCGTTTTTGCGACTTAATTTTAGTGATAGGTCAAGCGAAATAATGTTTGTGTTTTTATGTAAAACAAAACAAATTCACAGCCTATTATATGGTTTAAATATATTATAGAATAACCTTTATTTTATTTAGTTGACGTTGGAATATCGCCCTTGAAATTGAAATGCTAGAGAGATAGAGAAAATTTAAAACTGATTCAAAAGAGTAAGCCTAGATTATGCTAGAATACCTCTATTAAATGGTTAGATATCGCCACTAAATTTAATATGTACAAAACAGTTTAAATTCATTACATTTCAGTGAGTAAAATATTGTAGAAATTTTATATGTATAGACAGATTAAATGGCGTATAATGCTGCGAAGATCGCAATGTCTGCGTACAAATAAAATGCATATCATCCCAAACTTCAATTATGAAAAAACTCTTTTATATTTTTACCAAAATTAATGATAATAAAAAACTAACCACAAGGTCTCCATGTTTGCAACTTATTTTTGATTAAGTGTCAAAAAATGGCAACAATAGGGTTAGAAAAACACAGACTTACATTTGCGAGTTAGAAACCATTTTAATGTACATATGGACTTAATGAATAAGAAATTAAACATTTTTATGGAAAATGTATTTATTTCATGTATATAACCATCAATAAATCATTAACCTGACTGTGTCAGTTTTGCACATAAATTAAGATTACGTTGTAACATGATGAACTCAGTGGTTAGATGTTTTATGTGTTTAATGGTAGTGATATAATCGTTTCTGATTTAAATTAAAAATATATAACTGATCTCTATTAACTGTACCTGAAATTAATGAAATGTGTAAAATTTTGGCATTCCCAATCTAACCCTATAGTCTTCAGTTATGCAACTTAAATAAGACTACAAATATGTGCAAAAATGATGTTGCAGTGGTTAGAACTTTACTCTCCATTGCTGTTTCCAAAATGACGAATGATGTTTGTACATTGACCAGGATATGTACATATATCTATCAGTCAAAAAGAAGTCATATAAAGTCGTAGGACAACAAATAATCACAAAATGATATTTATATAATGAGTATTCAAAATACATGTTAAAGGATACACTGAAGCCCTATATAAAATTTTCTAACCTTGCACTGGCAACAATATGCGCTTTATTAACCATTAAAAGCAGCTGGAAACACTTAAAAAATAATCATATGTATCTGGAAACTCTTGACAGATTCGGAATCTTCGTTGAAAATCATAGTACGAAAATGCTATCAGATTTGCTCTATCTCTTCTAATAACGGAGATAGCGTATAACTTTTTTATTATTGGTAAATGAGTTATTATATTATTAGTTTCTGAAAATATGGAATAATTGACACAAGTTACACCCCTTTACACCGTTCATACCAATAATTTTATCTCAATAAATTTTAGCCACAGAAATATTCATTTTTGAAACTTAATGTAAGTTGCAAAAATGAAGTGCATATGGTTAGCATGGTAACGATGATATGTAACAAATTACTTAATTGTTTCTTGCTTTACACAATCGTTTTACTTCACCGAAAAGGTTAACCATGGTGTACCTCATAAAAATGTTACATTTCTTGCAATATTGGCTAACCCCGCATGCATCATTTTTACAACTTATTCTTGATTTCTTGTATTGATTATAGTTTTCTCCACAACACTTTAAATGACCATTTTAAAACAATTTCTGGTTCAGTTTTTTGCCCTGATTCAAATAATATAAGTCTTGAAATGATTTGAGAGAAAAAAGTTCAACTCTAAAATATCAGTAAGGGGTATACCTTATGATAAATCGAATTTTTATTTTTCGTAAATTAAGCATTTAAACATATTTAAAATGACATTGAATAGTATATTATATAAACCAATGTTAAAATATACCAGAAAAAGGTTATACGTAAAAAAATCGAATTCTTCATTGAAAATCATAGTACGAAAATGCTATCAGATTTGCTCTATCTCTTCTAATAACGGAGATAGCGTATAACTTTTTTATTATTGGTAAATGAGTATTATATTATTAGTTTCTGAAAATATGGAATAATGACACAAGTTACACCCCTTTACACCGTTCATACCAATAATTTTATCTCAATAAATTTTAGCCACAGAAATATTCATTTTTGAAACTTAATGTAAGTTGCAAAAATGAAGTGCATATGGTTAGCATGGTAACGATGATATGTAACAAATTACTTAATTGTTTCTTGCTTTACACAATCGTTTTACTTCACCGAAAAGGTTAACCATGGTGTACCTCATAAAAATGTTACATTTTCTTGCAATATTGGCTAACCCCGCATGCATCATTTTTACAACTTATTCTTGATTTCTTGTATTGATTATAGTTTTCTCCACAACACTTTAAATGACCATTTTAAAACAATTTCTGGTTCAGTTTTTTGCCCTGATTCAAATAATATAAGTCTTGAAATGATTTGAGGAGAAAAAAGTTCAACTCTAAAATATCAGTAAGGGGTATACCTTATGATAAATCGAATTTTTCATTTAATAACGGAAATAGCGTATAACTTTTTTATTATTGGTAAATGAGTTATTATATTATTAGTTTCTGAAAATATGGAATAATTGACACAAGTTACACCCCTTTACACCGTTCATACCAATTTTTATCTCAATAAATTTTAGCCACAGAAATATTCATTTTTGAAACTTAATGTAAGTTGCAAAAATGAAGTGCATATGGTTAGCATGGTAACGATGATATGTAACAAATTACTTAATTGTTTCTTGCTTTACACAATCGTTTTACTTCACCGAAAAGGTTAACCATGGTGTACCTCATAAAAATGTTACATTTTCTTGCAATATTGGCTAACCCCGCATGCATCATTTTTACAACTTATTCTTAACCTAACCCCAGACTAACCGCAGGTTATGCAACTTAATTAAAAGAGCAATTATTTTATTGTTACTGAAGTATAAAACTTCCACGTGCTACCTGGATATATGTATTTGGACATACCCCATCTCTACTGAAAAGTACAATTAGCTAAGTGTAAAAATGTGGTCGAAATAAACAACTGAAATCATGTACTGTTTCTGTAAAATATCTCATGTAAAACATCACATATAACCTTAGCTTGTATATATTTGCAGAGCTAACACATAGTTGAATACAAATGTAAAACAGATTCTACTCTAATACTGATAGGTACAGAGATAGTGCACCGATGGTAGCGTGTTTTTGCCACTTAATACGTTCTAACCGCGGCTAACCACAGGCAGTGCAACCTAATTTTGAAGGAATTTTTTTCAATTTTATAATACAGTAAAACTTGATTATAATAGCCTAATTGAGGCTCAGGGGCACACTACGTTAGAACTGAAAAGTACAGGCATCCAGTTGTTGGAAAACTGGTCGAATTTGACAACTGAAAACGAGTGCGTTTTTTAAAAAAAATTAAATAACTTCAAAAATACTCGACTAAATTTAATGATATTTTCAGATTTTGTCTCATTTAGTGATAGATATATACCAACAGAATATGAGCATAGGCAAAAAATGAGCCCCTTCTTTAAAGCCTTCAGGTGGCAAACATGGATATTTAGGTTGCATACATGAAAATTAAACTGCAAACATGAATTTTTAAGTTGCAGAAACTGTTACATTAAGTTGCATACATGACAATTAAGTTGCAAAAATGACACATTAAGTTGCATAAACTATTAAGTTGCAAAAACATTAACCATAAGTTGCAAACATGACACATTAAGTTGCAAACATGGCAGATTAAGTTGCAATAATGACCGCGACGATAGCCCTAACCCTAACCCTAACCCTAACCCTAACCCTAACCCTAACCCTAACCCTAACCCTAACCCTAACCCTAACCCCTAACCCTAACCCTAACCCTAACCCTAACCCTAACCCTAACCCTAACCCTAACCCTAACCCTAACCTAACCCTAACCCTAACCCTAACCCTAACCCTAACCCTAACCCTAACCCTAACCCTAACCCTAACCCTAACCCTAACCCTAACCCTAACCCTAATTAGCGTTGTGAACCGTGGTTAGGTCATTTTTGCAACTTAATCGATTTTTGCAAAGATCTATCTCAGATATTATAAAGGATTTTAACATGACATAATGTGCTATAAGTAGTTCTAAGTATGTATATACAATGTGCCAACAGGGGGTTAAGTTTTCTTATCGTTTTCACTTTTTTCTTTTAAAAAGTTCAAAAAAGCATGTCTTGTATGCAACTTAATGCTATCTCCGCTATTTGTCAGGGGGTTAAAGACGTTTAAACGGCGTTCAATCAGGGGTTAGGATGGTTATTTATGGTTCTGTTGCGTTTTCTAACCCTCCAATGCGTTAAAAAGCTCAAAAAACGGCTTCTGAAAAAAGTCCTCAAGTGGGGTATATCACCCAGAAAATGAGTTCGTCTTGGGGTTGACATTTTTTGTAAAAAAAATTTTGGCGACTTAAAAAAGTATCAAAAAATCTTGGCAACCTAACCCTCTATACATGAAAAGTTGCCAAATTTTATCTACTAACGGCATGCAAAACGGCTAAGGTCTCGCTTATACCTTCGCGCAGATATCTCTTTTTAAGTGACCCCCTATTCATTTTCACCATATTTGAATTACGTTGCAAACATGACGAAAAATGACCAAAAACAGAAGTTTGATGTCAGTTTTCTCTGTCATTTTTAATGTTATACCTTAGGCGTTTTGTTGGATTAAATAACACACAAAGGCATTTCAGAAATGCATAAAATCAATACCTATTTTTGACGCTAACATACGAACCCTAGCCTTTGTATTTTCTGTTTAAGTTGCAAACATGACAAAATCGGTCGGCCAGTCTGCCTATGTTTAGGCTAGCAATATATTTTAAAGTTGGATTATCAAACCTAAGTTTATATATATCACCTACATATTATACACTATAATAAAATTTAAAAAAATATTTAATTTTTGCATTTGGAGAGTTCAAAAACATCTAACCATTGCCTTTCATGTTTGCAACTTAATCACAAAAAAAAATTATAGCCTAGGGTTATATGTTTGAATTTAAATTATCGCAAAATACTTTTTGTTTCTAAGCAACATATTAGTTATACTATATTTAAGAATAAAAGTTATTACAGAATAACCTTTTTGATAGGCTTAGGGTTAGCTCTTAATTCCATGTCATTTTTGCAACTTAAATTTTATAAAGGGGTAGACCTTAGGTTAAGCTAGAGTTATATGGCAAATAGCCAGTTATAAAAGAAAATTATGTTTTTTCTAAAAAACATGTATAGTACTCTACATTGTAGGCTAATTACGTTGTGCCATTAACTTCGGATAGACAATTAAAATCTTAACCCCGACAATGTCATGTTTGCAACCTAATTAAGAACATATCACCTAGAGAAATTCTTTATCGAAAATTAAAATACCTTGTTATTTAATTGATTGATTATGGATTTATTGATTTATATACTTATTTTTTTTCAATTTTATTATTGGGTCTCATTCTAGATATCTATTGATATATTTATTGATATATTTATTGATTTATTGATTGATTTCTTCATTTTTTTATTCATTTACTCGTTTTTCAATTAATCTTTCACCTAATTCTATTTAATTTGTTACTGATTTATTTCAATTCTTCGTTTTTAGGTCTTATTCTATATATTTATTGATTTATTAATGTATTTATTGATTTATTATACTTATTTTCCATTCTTCTGTGACTTATTTCATTTTAATTATTTGTTTATATACCGATTGATTGATTGATTGATTGATTGATTGATTGATTTATTTATTTATTTATTTATTGATGTATTGATTGATTTATTATACTTATTTTCCATTCTTTTTTGACTAATTTCATTTTAATTATTTGTTTATATACCGATTGATTGATCGATTGATTGATTGATTGATTGATTGATTGATTGATTGATTGATTGATTGATTGATTGATTGATTGATTGATAAATTTCCTGATTGACCAATTGATTGATTGGTTTTTTTGATTGATTTATTGAGTTATTCGCTAGTTGATTGATTAATTGATTGATAGGTTAATTGATTGATTGATTGATTGAATGTTTGATTTGATTCATTAAGTGATTAATCTATTTGCTGATAGATTTATTGATTGATTCGTCGATAGGGATTGATTGGCTGATTGATCGATTGATTTTTTTCTGATTGACTGATTGGTTGATTGATTGATTGTCTAATTGATTTATAGATTGATGTATCGATTGATTGATTTGCTGATTGATTTGCTGATTGACTGATTGGTTGATTGATTGATTGATTATTGTGGAGTGACTTGTTAATTGATTGATTGATTATGTATTGATTGATTGACTGATTGATTGACTGATTGGATGATTATTGATTGATTGATAAGTGAATTGATTGATTGATTGATTGTTTTATTTATTTATTTATTTATTTTTTTTTATTTATTGATGTATTGATTGATTTATTATACTTATTTTCCATTCTTTTTTGACTAATTTCATTTTAATTATTTGTTTATATACCGATTGATTGATCGATTGATTGATTGATTGATTGATTGATTGATTGATTGATTGATTGATAAATTTCCTGATTGACCAATTGATTGATTGGTTTTTTTGATTGATTTATTGAGTTATTCGCTAGTTGATTGATTAATTGATTGATAGGTTAATTGATTGATTGATTGAATGTTTGATTTGATTCATTAAGTGATTAATCTATTTGCTGATAGATTTATTGATTGATTCGTCGATAGGGATTGATTGGCAGATTGATCGATTGATTTTTTTCTGATTGACTGATTGGTTGATTGATTGATTGTCTAATTGATTTATAGATTGATGTATCGATTGATTGATTTGCTGATTGATTTGCTGATTGACTGATTGGTTGATTGATTGATTGATTATTGTGGAGTGACTGGTTGATTGATTGATTGATTGATGTATTGATTGATTGACTGATTGATTGACTGATTGGATGATTATTGATTGATTGATAAGTGAATTGATTGATTGATTGATTGTTATATGTGTTGGTTGATTAATTGATTGATTGATTGATTGATTGATTAATGGGTTGGTTGATTGAATGATTGATTGATTGATTCATTTATTTATTATTTATTTATTTAATTATATTGATTGATTGATTGACTGATTGGATAGTTATTGATTGATTTATTGATTGATTGATTTATTGATTGATTGATTTATTTATTTATTTATTTATTTATTTATTTATTTATTTATTTATTTATTTATTTATTTATTTATTATTTATTTTTTGATTATCTATTGATTCATTGATTTATGGGTTGGTTGAATTAAAGATTGTCTGATTGATTGATCAAAGGATTTAATTTGTTCAACTAATTGTTTTATTGATTGATTTACTGATTTATTGATTTATTAGTTGGTTTATTGATTGATGTATTAATTGAATCATTCGCTGATTTAATTATCAATTGTCTGATTGATTCATATATTGATGGATTTAATTGATTGATTGATTGATTGATTGATTGATTAATTGATTGATTGATTGATTTATGGGTTGTTTGATTTATTGATTCATGTATGAGTTTTCCATTATTACTCCTTTATTTTCATTTATTAATTTTTTATTAATGATTGATTTTTTTTGGATTGATTATTGATTTATTGATTGATTGAATCATTTATTTTGTTATCTATTCATTTATTCATTGCTTAGTGAAAGATGTTGGATAAAAAAAATCTAACCACAAGGCCTTCATTATTGCAACTTAATTCAAATTATGTTGCAAAAAAGGCAATCATAGGGTTAGCAAATATATATTTATTTTCATAGGTAAGAAACGATTTTAATTTACATCTGTAATAGATTTTTTCGTACAAACAATATTAACATGAAATAGATGTATATTAAGGTATAAAACCAAAGTAAAATATTAACCCTGGAATAGTCATTTTTGCAACATATTCTAAGATTAAGATGTAAACATGATAAAATCCGTGGTTAGATATTTTCTGTTAAATAGTCATGACATAATGATTTTTTTTCTATTACCGAATACTATAACCGAATCATATTTACATGTAATTGGAAAATCATCAAATCATGCAAAGTTAAGTCATTTCAAATCTAACCCCTAATACATCCTGTTTGCAACTTAATTTGGGTGATATAAGTTGCAGAAATGAGGCTGTAGTGGTTAGTATTTTAACAACACAAATCTTCATTCTACAATACTGTAATTTACTTAATTTGATTCTTGCAGACTCGGTAATAACACCAGACTTCAGAACATTATCCCTGTATTACCAAAATACACAATACAACAATCAAAAAACATAAAACATATTACATGGTAAGAGATATAGTGAACAGTGATTATCAATCTCTAAACGTTTTGATATTTGTTTATATACCGATTGATTGATTGATTAGGGTTAGTTATCTATCTATTTATTTGATTTATGTATTTTTTTTATTTATTTATTCATTGATTGATTGATTTATGGGTTGTTTGATTTATTGATTCATGTATGAGTTTTCCATTATTACTCCTTTATTTTCATTTATTAATTTTTTATTAATGATTGATTTTTTTGGATTGATTATTGATTTATTGATTGATTGAATCATTTATTTTGTTATCGATTCATTTATTCATTGCTTAGTGAAAGATGTTGGATAAAAAAAACTAACCACAAGGCCTTCATTATTGCAACTTAATTCAAATTATGTTGCAAAAAGGCAATCATAGGGTTAGCAAATATATATTTATTTTCATAGGTAAGAAACGATTTTAATTTACATCTGTAATAGATTTATTCGTACAAACAATATTAACATGAAATAGATGTATATTAAGGTATAAAACCAAAGTAAAATATTAACCCTGGAATAGTCATTTTTGCAACATATTCTAAGATTAAGATGTAAACATGATAAAATCCGTGGTTAGATATTTTCTGTTAAATAGTCATGATATAATGATTTTTTTTCTATTACTGAATACTTCAACCGAATCATATTTACATGTATCTGGAAAATCATCAAATCATGCAAAGTTAAGTCATTTCAAATCTAACCCCTAATACATCCTGTTTGCAACTTAATTTGGGTGATATAAGTTGCAGAAATGAGGCTGTAGTGGTTAGTATTTTAACAACACAAATCTTCATTCTACAATACTGTAATTTACTTAATTTGATTCTTGCAGACTCGGTAATAACACCAGACTTAAGAACATTATCCCTGTATTACCAAAATACACAATACAACAATCAAAAAACATAAAACATATTACATGGTAAGAGATATAGTGAACAGTGATTATCAATCTCTAAACGTTTTGATATTTGTTTATATACCGATTGATTGATTGATTAGGGTTAGTTATCTATCTATTTATTTGATTTATGTATTTTTTTTATTTATTTATTCATTTTATTTATTGTTTTATATATTGATTTTCCATTATTCTTCTGAATTTTTTTATATATTTATTTTCATTCTTCATTTATTCTATGTATTTATTGATCTATTGATTTATTGATTTATTAATTAATTTCTTTATTAATTAATTGTTTAATTGATTGATTCATTTATATAATTATTAATATATTTATTATATTTATTGACTGATTGATTGATTTCCTGATTGACCTATTAATTGATTGGTTTATTGATTGAGTCATTGACTAATTCGTTGGTTGATTGATTTACTGATTAATTGATTGATATGTTTATTGATTGATTGACTGAATGGTTGATTTGTTTCAATGAGTAATTAATCAATTTGCTGATAGATTGATTGATTCGTCGATGGTGATTGATTGGCTGATTGATCGATTGAATTGTTCTGATTGATTGATTAATTGATTGATTAGTTGATTCATAGATTGATATATTTATTGATTGATTTGTCGATTGATTTTCTAATTAACTGATTGATTGGTTGATTGATTGATTATTATTTTTTGATTGATTCATTGAATGATTGGTTTGTTGATTGATTGATTGATTTTCCATTTCCCTTTGTTTTTTATTAATTGATTTTTTATTAAGGATTAATTTCTTTTTGATTGATTGATTGACTTATTGATTGATTCGTTGATTAGTTAGTTGGTTTATTGATTGATGTATCTATTGATTCATTCGCTGATTGAATAATTGATTGTTTAATTGAATCATATATTGATGGATTTAATTTATGTACTGATTGATTGATTAATTAGTTGATTGATTGATTGATTGGTTGAATTATCGATTGTCTGATTGATTGTTTAAATGATTTAATTGTTATTACAAACTGATTGATTGATTAATTGATTGATTGATTGATTGTTTGAATACTTAATTGATTGATTGATTGATTGACTGATTGATTGATTGACTGATTGACTGATTGCTTGATTAATAAGTTGGTTTATTGATTGATGTATTTTTTATTCATTCGCTGATTGAATTATCGATTGTCTGATTGATTCATATATTGATGGATTTAATTTATTTACTGATTGATTGATTGATTGATTGATTTATGGGTTGGTTGCTATATTGATTCATGTATTGTTTTTTCCATTATTACTCCTTAATTTTCATTGATTAATTTTTTATTAATCATCCATTTCTTATTGATTGATTATTGATTTATTGATTTATTTATTTATTTATTTTGTTATCGATTCGTGTACTCATTGCTTAGTGAAAGATGTTGGATAAAAAAATCTAACCACAAGGCCTTCATTATTGCAACTTAATTCAAATTATGTTGCAAAAAAACGCAATCATAGGGTTAGCAAATATATATTTAAATTCACAGGTAAGAAACGATTTTAATTTATATCTGTAATAGATTTATTCGTACAGACAATATTAACATGAAATAGATGTATATTAAGGTATAAAACCAAAGTAAAATATTAACCCTGGAATAGTCATATTTGCAACATAATCTAAGATTAAGATGTAAACATGATAAAATCCGTGGTTAGATATTTTCTGTTAAATAGTCATGTCATAATGATTTATTTTCTATTATTGAATACTTCAACCGAATCATAATTACATGCATTTGGAAAATAATCAAATCATGCAAAGTTAGGTCATTTCAAATCTAACCCCTAATACATCCTGTTTGCAACTTAATGTGGGTTATATAAGTTGCAGAAATGAGGCTGTAGTGGTTAGTATTTTAACAACACAAATCTTCATTCTACAATACTGTAATTTGCTTAATTTGATTCTTGCAGACTCTGTAATAACACCAGAATTAATACGATTATCCCTGTATTACCGAAATACACAATACAATAATCCAGAAACATAAAACATATTACATGGTAAGAGATATAGTGAACAGTGATTATCAATCTCTAAACGTTGTACTGTCGACAATTTGCATTGTATTCATCACTAAAGAGACACAAGAAAGACGTCCAAATAATTATATGTATTTGGAAACGTTTGATAGATTCAAAATTTTCATTGAAATCTTAGCACGAAAATGCTATCAGAATTGCTCTATCTCGTCTAATACTGGAGATAACGTATAACTTAATTCTAAATTGTTTTTTTATTTATTCCTTATATACTGATTTTTTAATTCTTTTAATATTTATTGTTCGATTGATTTATTTATGTAATGATTTCCCATTATTTCTCTATTTGTTTGTTTTCCATTAATTGATTTCGATTTATTATTGATGTATAGTTTTATTTCTTTATTGATTTATTCCTCGATGTTTTGATTTTTATTCTTCCTTTACATAATTCAACTTTAGGTTTTGATGAATTATTTCCATTCTTTTTTATTTAAGTCTTATTCTTTGTATTTTTTAATCTTAGAATGATTTAAGTGAATAGAATTTCGACGCCAAAATATAAGTAAGGGTATGCCTTTGACAAAATCTAATTTTCATTCGCTTTGTTTTCAAAACAAGCATTTACACTTGATTCTAAGCATTGGATATTCAATTAATATTGAAATAAATGTATTTAGAACAGTCAGAAATACCTGCACACAACACAACAAAAAAGGAAACATAAAATTATGTAAGAGATATAGTAAACATCGATTTTAAAATCTCCCAATGTTGTACTGTCGATAATTTGCATTTGATTCATCACTAAAGTGACACTGGAAGCACGTAAAAAATGATCCATGGTATCTGGAAACTCTTGACAGATTCGGAATCTTCATTGAAAATCATAGTACGAAAATGCTATCAGAATCGCTCTATCTCGTCTAATAACGGAGATAGCGTATAACGTTTTTAGTATTGGTAAATTAGCTATTTTGTCATTGGTTTCTGAAAATATGGATAAATGACAGTTTCCACACCATTTTACCGGGTACATACTTATGATTTAATATAAAAAAAATCTAACCATAAAAATCTTCATTTTTGAAACTTAATGTGAGTTGCAAACATGAAGTGAATATGGTTAGTTCGGCAAAAATTATATAGGATGAAATATGAAATTGATTTTTGTTTAACAACATCATTTCAATTCAACGATGAAGTTAACAATAATATTTTGTACAAAAATGTTACATTCTTGTGTGATATTCGTTAACCCCGGACGGATCATTTTTGCAACTTATACTATTTTAATTATTTTGATTATAGATTTTTTTATACTACTTCAAAGCATTACTATTATATCATTTCTGGTTCAGTTTTTGACCTAGATTCAAATTATATTCATCTTGAAGTGTTTTGAGGGAAAAAAATTTCGACTCGAAAAAATCCATAAGGGGTATACCTTGGAAAAAATTGAATTTTACATTTTTTGAATTAGGCATTTAAACTTACTTAAAATAGGATTCAACAACGTGAATAATGTGAAATCAACGCTTAAAGCCATTTAAAATCATTTTTTATCAATTAAATGCATACCCCATATTGTGTTACATGCTAACCACAAGCTAACCACAAGTGATGCAACTTAATTGAAATAACAATTATTTTATTGTTTTCTTGCTTCAATAATTAAATAAAGTATTTTAACAAAAAATAAGGGACATGTACTATCTCGACTAAAAAGATGATAATATCCATGAAACAATTGCATGAGTTTTACTGTTGAAATTAAGAAACAAAATAAATTTTATTTTGAGAATTTTAGACGATTTATTCATGCTATCGAGAATTTCTTTATATTTTTACCGGTTATTTTTTCAGTAGAACAGCATCAAAAAACAATTTTCTTAACCCTTCTTATAGATAAAAAAATAGTTGTAAAATTGCAGTGATTTTTGCAACTTAATTTTCTCTAACCACAGCCAACAAAAATGTTTGCAACTTATTTTTAAACCTAACCCCTCCGGTGTTCTCAATCTTCTAAGCTGAAACTAACTGGCGCTGCTAAAATTCCTGGACATATATTAGCTAGATTAAAAAACATAGTCGTTAAACAGCTAAAAAAATATTCAAATATGACACTCGAAAACAGGTCTGTTTTTTGAAAAAAAATGAAATATTTTGAAAAATAATCGTTCAAATTTCATGAAATTCACAGAAATTTAATTTCAAATCAAAACTCACATACACACAAAGCCTCGATACCGGTTAAAAAATGGCCCCTGTACAAAGTCTACGAGGTTGCAAACATGAATATTTAAGTTGCAAACATCGCATTAAGTTGCAAACATGAATTTTTTTAAGTTGCAAACATTAAAGTTTAAGTTGCAAACATGACAGTTTAAGTTGCAAACATCACAATTAAGTTGCAAACATCACAATTAAGTTGCAAAAATAATTAAGTTGCAAACAAGACAGAATTAAGTTGCAAACAAGACGAATTAAGTTGCAAACAAGACCGATTAAGTTGCAAACAAGACACAACCATAACCCTAACCCTAACCCTAACCCTAACCCTAACCCTAACCCTAACCCTAACCCTAACCCTAACCCTAACCCTAACCCTAACCCTAACCCTAACCCTAACCCTAACCCTAACCCTAACCTAACCTAACCCTAACCCTAACCCTAACCTAACCCTAACCCTAACTAACCCTAACCCTAACCCTAACCCTAACCCTAACCCTAACCCTAACCCTAACCCTAACCCTAACCCTAACCCTAACCCTAACCCTAACCCTAACCCTAACCCTAACCCTAACCATCGTTACGAACGTTTATGTAACGATAATTGTCATTTTTGTAACGATAATTGTCATTTTTGTAACCCTGCGGTTCATTTTTGTAACCGGCGCGCTCATTATTGTAACTAACATCATTATTGTAACGGTAACTGTCATTATTGTAACTTAAATAATCATTTATGTAACCTAAATAATCATTTCTGTAACTTAAATAATCATTTATGTAACCCAAATATCATTTATGTAACTCATGTCATTTATGTAACGATAGACTAAATTTTCAATTTTTGATTATTTAAGACATAAAATAGTGCTTTCTAAACGGGGCATGACATATTTTTCCGTTTTTCAAAAGATCATTTTTTGACCAAGATTCGACCAAATTAATATCTTAAAGTTACATAAATGACGCTCCGGGATTAGCTAAAATTTCCCCTTTATCCTTAAATTCGAAAGAAAAAAACTTTGTCTACTTAATCATTATAAACCTTTTTACTATTTTGCCAATTTTCAGCTCGCTTTGTTAGAAAACAAACTTGTTATCAATTTTTTTTGGTTTGACCTTTAAGTATTAATATGAGTCCTAACCCTGACGAAGTTTTAAGTAAAACGCTAAAAATTGCTTAACAACACAAAAGCGCGACAACTTTTCTCGGGTTTTTATGTTAACCCTTTTCTAACCGTCAGATTTTCATTTTTGTAACTTAATCAACCCGATATTGAGAGTCTTTTAAAACATTGAAGATGTCGATTTTGATGTTCTGTTTTGTTTAGTATAAAAAAATGCATTCCCGGCTGTCAATATATCATGTTTGTAAAGTGGTTTACTATAGAATACTATGTAAATATTTTTAACCGCGGTACAGTCATTTTTGTAACTTAATCAAGGTCGTTTTTTTACCTAGTTTTTGAAGAAATATTCTAACCCTTGGCTTCAAACAAACAGTTTATTATGTATTTTTTCATAATTGATCTTAATATATAAATTATCTTTTTAAACGACCAAGATGAATTTTTCACCTAATAACATTTGCCACAAATGTGCCATAAGTACGCAAACTTTTATTTGTAAGATGGTTTTTAACAATTTGTACGTTAAAAAGTATTCTCAAATAGTTTGTTTAAGCAATCAATGAAAAGTATTGTTTAAATTGATATGTATTATTTCCAGATGACAAAACATTATAATTTTTGCAATTTTAATTTTCTAATAAGAATTTTACCACAGTATGACAAAACAGTTAATTGTCTAATGCATACACTAATACTGTGTGTTTAAAACATTAAATTATACCTAAAAAATGTTGACCGCGGTAACGTCATTTTGTAACTCAATTGTATTGATACATTTGAAAAGGAAGAAACTATACAATTTTTAAGCTGGTATAAATTGTAATTTTAATATTTAGGATATTCTAAACGATAGCCAGTATGATAGTCTTATCAGAGCGTCATCCAAACACATTGTAGAATATACAAATTATGCAAGATCCTTGGCACAAAATAAGAACCAATAAAAAATAAATCGTACTTTGTAATGTTAACATTCACATGTCTGAAAAATCGAAAATAAAATGGTATTTTAGACAATATATACCCATATGAAAGACAATCCAACCATCTTTTAAGTGCATATCAAAAGATGCACTATTTTGATAGGGTCTTGTACTAAAAATGTACAAAACACTATTAAATTGAAGGGAAATTGACCTTAACTTTTACTGCTTCATATCATTGTTGCAGCAAGAAATGAAAGATAGTTTTATTTTAAAATATGTCATATATGATACACAATCCAAATCCAACCATTTTTAAGTACATTATGTGTACATATCAAAAGATGCACCATTTTGATAGGATCTTGTGCTAAAAAATGCACAAAAACCATTAAAATGAAAGAGAAATTGAACTTAAATTTTAAAACTACCCAAATTATAAACAATGCAAGGTCATTTGATATCATCAATATAATCAAACAAACATGTTTTAATTAAAAACAAAAACAAAAAAAATTATTATAAATTTCGTAAGGCGTACCCCTTACAGATTTTTTTGCTCAAAATAAAAGTTGTCTTTATAGAATAGAATATTTTTCAATCGATATTTGGTTAAGGATGTATTAAAAATTAGAAAAGAATTGCCAAAATCTAATGTAATAAAAATGTAATGGACTAACCCTACGATTATCATTTTTGTAACGTAAAAATTAAGTTACAAAAATGATAAGTCTGTGTTTAGAATTAAAACAGTCTTAAATCAAAGAAATTAAAGGGTTTTTTATATGTTTCGAAACAACCATTTCCATTAACAAAGATTTTAAAACTTGAACACATTTTAAATCCTTTCAAAATGGCTTAAATCAGCTAACCGCGGCATCGTCATTTTTGTAACTTATTTTAGAATAGGTTACAAAAATGATCATTCTACGGTTAGACATTTTTCGTTTAATCACTACAAATAATCTGCTACAAATACTTTAAATTGATTAAATAAAAATAATATGATGGGATAAATTGTTTTTTCATTTAAAAACACTATATGACTATAAAAAACTTCTAACCGCAGCACTATCATTTTTGTAACTTAATTTTAACGTTACAAAAATGATATTGTTGCGGTTAGGAGTTTTCTACAATCCTAAAGTACTTTAAACAGATAAAACAATTTATCCCATCATATTATATCGTATTATATCAGTTTTAAGTATTTGGAGCATGTAATGTGTAATGTTTGAACGTAAAAATGTCTAACCGTAGAATCATCATTTTTGTAACCTATTCTAAAATAAGTTACAAAAATGACGATGCCGCGGTTAGCTGTTTTAAGTGAATTTAAAAAGGATTTAAAATGTGTTTTTAATATTAAGATCTTTGTAATGAAAAAGGGTTGTTTTGAAACAAATGAACAACCCCTAAAATTCTATCATTTAGGACTGTTTCAACCCTAACTGCAGAATCATCATTTTTGTAACTTATTTTTTACGTTACAAAATTGATATTGTTGCGGTTAGAAGTTTTCTACAATTCTAAGGTGCTTTTAAAAAGATAAAACAATTTATACCATCATTTATATCTTATTAAATCAATTTAAAGTATTTGGAGCATGTAATGTTTAATGTTTTAACGTAAAAATGTCTAACCGTAGAATCATCATTTTTGTAACCTATACTTAAATAAGTTACAAAAATGACGATGCCACGGTTAGGTGTTTTTAAGTCATTTTAAAAAGGATTTATATGTGTTTTAATATTAAAATCTTTGTAATAGAAAAGGGTTGTTTCGAAACAAATGAAAATCCCTTAATTGTATCATTTAAGACGGTTTCATCATCTGCGATTAAAAATATCTTTGATATTCAATTGATATTAATTGAATAAAATGATTGAACGTTTGCCGTTTTGAGCATTAAAGCATATGAAAAAGTTTTACCTTTTTCATCTCAGTTTTCAGTGGTAAACCTTCTAACCGCAACATCGTCATTTTTGTAACCATAAAGTTTTTATGATCATGAAAATAAGGTATTGATTTTGTTTTTTAAATTATTGTTCATCCGCTGTAAACATGTTATACGTTTTGTAGTTTGTCAATCAAATGTGTTTTTATCAAAATGACAGATCTTAAGTTTGCCCTGTACCGGTCTAAGGTGATACAGAATTTTCAACATTTTATATCATTTTTGCTCATAAAATCAACAATATTGCTTAGATTAAGTTCAAATTTGGTATGAAGTAACTGCATTTAGTGTCTAACAATACATGAAATTCAATAAATAAATAACTGTAATGATTTTTTTCAAAATATAGGATCTTAGGTTTTCCCTATACCGGTCTAAGACGATACAGAATTTCACATTTTATATCATTTTTGGCTTATAAAGTCAACAATATTGCTTAGATTAAGTTCAAATTTGGTATGAAGTTAACTGCATTTAGTATCT
The DNA here is from genome assembly GCA_021292105.1 of Anadara kagoshimensis. NCBI lineage: Eukaryota > Metazoa > Mollusca > Bivalvia > Arcoida > Arcidae > Anadara > Anadara kagoshimensis. The sequence continues at coordinate 402,984 of JACFYK010000021.1, read as the reverse complement.
AACAATACATGAAATGAAATAAATAAATAACTGTATCTTAGGTTTTCCCTGTACCGATCTAAGGCGATACAGAATTTTTCAAAATTTTACATCATTTAGGTCATAAAATCTACAATATTGCCCAGATTAAGTTCAGATTGATATGAAGTTTTGTATTTAAACCTACAATACTTGAAAACAAATTAAAGATAACTGAAATGATTTTTTCACAATATAAGATTTTAGGTTTTTCTATACTGGTCTATGGTGATACAACAATTTTCAAATTTTACAATCATTTTAGTTCATAAAATCTACAATATGGCTCAGATAAAGTTCAAATTTGGTATGAAGTATTTGTGTTTAGTACCTAACGCAATATTGTAAATTAAATAAATCAATAACTGTAATGATTTTTTCAAAGTATAAGATCTTAGGTTTGTCCTATACAAGTCTAAGATTATAGAGAATTTTCAAAATTTTATATCATTTTAGGTCATAGAATCAAGGTAAGACACCTCAATTTATTGAAACGACATGATTAACATAGAAAAATTAAAAGTTTTTGCTTAAATGTTCTACTGAAAATACTCTATCTATATAAGTAACATGACTTTTTACATGTGTCAAGATAGTCTTGATGCAATTTAGATTGAAAATCCATATTAAATCACTACTAGGCATCATAAAAAACATTTTAAAAATGATATATTGTACTTGATATCTTTTGGTGGATTTGAATTTTTCATTGAAAATCATAGTATGAAAATGCTATCAGAATTGCTCTATCTCTTCTTATAAGGGAGATAGCGTATAACAGTCTCAAATAATAGAATTTAAAGGGTTTTTCATATGTTTCCAAATAACCCCTTTACATTACAAATATTTTAATATTAAAACACATTTAAATCCTTTTTAAAATGACTTAAATCAGCTAACCGCGGCATCGTCATTTTTGTAACTTATATTTTAGAATAGGTTACAAAAATGATGATTCTACGGTTAGACATTTTTTCGTTTAAACACTACATATTACATGCTACAAATACTTTCAATTGATATAATAAGATATAATATGATGAGATAAATTTATTTTTTTATTTAAAATCACTTTAGGATTGTAGAAATTTCTAACCGCAAAAATATCATATTGTAACGTAAAAATTAAGTTACAAAATGATATTGACGCGGTTAGACATTTTTGATAAAATATCGATGAGTTTACTTTGAAAAAGCAATTTATTCTATTATTATATGTATAATACTATTGATTTAAATTATATGCATAATGATATTCATAGCGTTTGTATGAATATATCCCTAACCGCGAAATCTTCATTTTTGTAACCTTAAAATATTAAACTTTAAAGTTTGATTTCGAATTTAAGGCTTTTGATTTCAATAAAAAAACTTGTTTTTCCATCAGGCCAGTAGAATATCCGCTGTATATATCAATATTGTGTCAGTCAATGATGTATTTAATTAAAACCCTAGGTGATTTCTGCACCTTTCTTTAAAACGTCACCATAGCATAAACGAATTTACGATGGTTTTTTGAAAATTATCCTTTGTAGAAATGGCATAAAACAACTTCCTTTCACAATTTGAAGCTGCATTCTTTATTTCCTTAAAAGTTATGCACAGTTGAATGTGTTAATTGTATTGATATAGCAAATACAAAAAGTATTGATAGTAATTAAAATTCGATAAACTATAGGTTAGTTTCAAGTATATAAATTAATTTCTATATCGAAAAACATGAAATATATTATGTTCAAATTTGAAAATATGTTTTTTTATCAATACGATGTTAACGTTACAAAAGTGACAATTTCGCGGTTAGAAAAATTTTATGTTCAAAAGAGCAAAATAATGTCTGTAGATTTATTAAAAATTAATAAAAAAATCACACTATATGTATGTATAAAAACACTAAATTACAATTATTATTTTGTAAGAAAAAACACATTATTTATTTAAAACTAAAGCGCAAAAAATAGTATTAAATCATAGACAAAAGTTTCTAAAAACTAAAGCTATAACTGCATTTATTGAATAATATTTATTATCAAATTTACTTGAAGATATTTCAAAGAAAACTATCAAACCCTAGACGTAGGGTTAAATTTAGGGTTATATTTGAACTGTTATCATCCCTGAAATAATCACCAGAGACCCAGGGTATGTTGCATGGCTGTTAATTGTGATATAACGTTTCATTTAAAATATTTTTGTATTTTCTTTGCAAAAATTGAGCAAACGATGAGTGTCGGAAAATTGAAGATTTCTGGCAAAATTTCCACAAATTTGAAATGGATTTTTATCATATATTGAAGTGAGATAGAAGTTAAAGTTTTTTGGTGAAAAGAGATAGATATGTCTAGTGTTGCCTGAAATAAAAATTATTCTGAAAAATCTATTGTTTGAATTTTAAGACATTTTTAAAATTTACTGCCAATAAAAGGGTTACATAAATGATATTTAAGAACAAATTGAACTTTTACATTTTTCCGAGCATACAAATGAAGGACAGACAAATTCTTCAAATCAAAAGATAGACCATTTTATACGCTTTAAAACTGATACCAAACCCTAGGCAATATCTTAAAATTAACCATCAACCCTAGGTGAAAACCTTTAAAAATTGATTAAGTTACAAAAATGACGATATTGAGAGGCTAGGGTTGATACTGTTTTCTTACATAATTTAAGATTTAAAACCTATTTCCAATAGGCCAATATATGGTCTGTCGAAATTCGTAAACAGTAGTAAAATGTCAAAAAGCAATAACAAGTTATAACAGGTTGAGCATGTTGGGGGGTCGTCATTTATGAGTTTGAGGTATGGGTGAAAAAAAGTTAATATAGTTATGTATCTTAAAAATAAGTAAGATAGCTAACCCTTAGTGAAAGTATAGGTAAACTGAAATTTCAAAATTTTTACTCATTTGATGGAGTATACCACTTAGTACGTCCTCGGCAGGGAGTGATTTCTAGAAGGCGGGGGTTAGAGAAATGGATAGAATAAACATGTGGGGTTAGGAAAACACCCTAATATAACAAACAAAATCAACTCTAACCCCCTATTTTGAAGAATTTTAGAAGGGCATTTGATTAAGTTACATAATTGAACCAATGGACGTAGGAACCAAACCCTCAATGGGTAAAACATGAGGGTTAAAAACGTTTTAAGTGTTAGATTGTATATTTTAGTGAGTTTTATCGATATCAAGCTGCAAAAAACATAAAATTTAATTTTAAAGGGATGAATTATGATTTTGAAAAGTCAAGTTACATAAATGACGAAAAAATTCCTAACCTTAACCCTGTAACGATAATTATCCCTTACGAAATTTTATAAAAAAATTTATTTGTTTTTTTTTTAATTAAAATATGTTTGTTTGGTTATATTGATGTATCAGACACTATAAATGACCTTGCATTGTCTTTAATTTGGGTAGTTTTCATATTTAAGGTCAATTTCTCTTTCAATTTAATAGTGTTTTATGGATTTTTTAGCACAAGACCCTATCAAAATGGTGCATCTTTTGATATGTACTTAAAAGATAGTTGGATTGTCTATCATATAGGGTATAACTTGTCTATAATACCATTTCATTTTCTATTTATTAGAGAACTGAATGTTGACATTACAAATTACGATTGATTTTGTTTTATATTGGTTCTTTTTTGTGCCAAGGATCTTGCATAATTTGTATATTCTACAATTTGTTTTGATGACGCTCTGATAAGACTATCATACTGGCTATCATTTAGAATATTCTAAATATTAAAGTTGCAGTTTAAACCACCGTAAAAATTGTATAGTTTCTTCCTTTTCAAATGTATCAATACAATTGAGTTACAAAAATGACGTTACCACGGTTAAGATTTTTTTAGGCATAATTTAATGTTTTAAACACACCGCGATAGTGTATGCATTAGATAATTTACCGTTTTGTCATACTGTGGAAAAATTCTTATTAGAAAATTAAAATTGCAAAAATTATAATGTTTTGTCATCTGGAAATAATACATATCAATTTAAACAATACTTTTCATTGATTGCTTAAACAAACTATTTGAGAATACTATTTAACGTACAAATTGTTAAAAACCATCTTACAAATAAAAGTTTGCGTACTTATGGCACATTTGTGGCAAATGTTATTAGGTGAAAAATTTATCTTGGTCGTTTCACAAGATATTATATATATTAAGATCAATAATGAACAAATATATAATAAACTGTTTGTTTGAAGCCAAGGGTTAGAATATTTCTTCAAACACTAGGTGGAAAACCGACCTTGAAAATCAACATCTTCAATGTTTTAAAAGACTTAATATCGGGTGGATTAAGTTACAAAAATGAAAAATCTGACGGTTAGAAAAGGGTTAACCATTAAACTCGCGAAAAGTTGCCGCGCTTTTGTGTTGCTAAGCAATTTATATAGTTTTACTTTAAACTTCGTCAGGGTTAGGACTCATATCAATTCTTAGAGGTCAAACCAAAAAAATTGATAACAATTTTGTTTTCTAAGAAAGCGAGCTGAAACTTGGCAAAATACAAAAAAGGTGTATAAAGATTAAGTAGACAACGTTTTTTCTTTCTAATTTAAGGATACAGGGGAAATTTTTGCTAACCGCGGAGCGTCATTTATGTAACTTTAAGAGATTTCGTTTGGTCATATCTCGGTCAAAAAATTATCTTTTGAGAAACAGAAAAAAATGTCCTGCCGCGTTTAGAAAGCACTTTTTTGTGTCTTAATTAATCAAAAATTGAACATTTGGCCTATCGTTACATAAATGACATGAGTTACATAAATGATATTTGGGTTACATAAGATGATTATTTAAGTTGCATAAATTATAATTTAAGTTACAAAAATGATGATTTAAGCTACAATAATGACGGTTACCGTTACAATAATGACATGGGTTACAATAATGACGGTTACGGTTACAAAAATGAACCGCAGGGTTACAAAAATGACAATTATCGTTACAAAAATGACGGTTATCGTTACATAAACGTTCGTAACGCTAACTCCTAACCCTAACCCTTACCCTAACCCTAACCTAACCCTGAAAATTAATAATACAGGGTTAGTCGCTATGGTCTACAAAGAAAACAGCATCATTGGTATAAGTTATAAACCATATCGGAATATCCATGGAACTTATTTCAAAATATATTTTTATGCAATTATTCAATTAAAATGTTCTAACCCTAGTAAACTCAAAAATAAGTTACAAATATGAATGGCTTGTGTGTCTTTTAAGAAATAGTTCTAAAACCAGATCTATATATTTTCATTTATATATTCATTGCGGTATGCAAATTTGCAAGCAGTTTCTGAATATAAAACTTAACATTGCATGATATTTTCTTGAAAACAAATATCATTTTTGTATCTTAAACTTAACATTTTTGTTTTGTACTTATAGGTTAAAAATGAGGTGCGGACAATGTGGCAAAACGGTAGATTTGTTTGATATGAAAAGCCATATGTTGGAAAACCATATGTCTGATCAGAAGGATATAGACGACGACAATTTAGATCCCACATATAAAGTGAGTGATAATCCAACGTCATCTGAGGACGAGTAAACAGATGATACAGAAGATATAGATTTGGAGGAGCTATTGAACCGAAAACGTAAAAAAAATCTCTAAGAAAGTTACGCAGAAGCAAAAACAATGTGGCATCTGACAGATTTAGAGAATAAAGAAAAAAAGAAAGAAACAAGCAAAAAAAGCTACAACCGCAAGTGCTAGAGAAGAAAACCTAAAAACGAAGGCAAAAACAAAAAAGCACATCCGAGCGTCTTTACCCAAATCAACAGAACAACGTACATCAACGCCATCTGCAAAAAAGAGACAATCTCTGACATCATTTGAAGATGAAACGCCAGCGGTGACAAAGCGCAGTCGAAAGTCAACAAAACAAACAAGAAAAGACGGAAAGTGGAAAGGGGAAAATCGAAGAGACAAACTATTACATCAGTTCAAGAGTTGAACGCTTTAGAGCCACTTCCTCCACTGAAGCCATGGAAAAAACGGAAACGTGTACGCAGACTTACAGCTGCAAGAAGTCAAGAAGCGCATCCAACCAGTAGAAAGATTTATTTGTCCGCACTGTTTCATTGAAGTAACTCATTTACCTCGACATCTCCGAAACGCACATGAATATACACATACCGCTGCATTATAGTATGTAAGAAGCAGGAGACATATAGAAAGAACCAAAAATGCTAAACGACCGTACTGGTAATGTCCCATTGAAAATTGTAAAGCGGTGATACAGTGGCTGCAACAACATTTAAGAAACGTACATCACGTATCCATGGCAATGACTCGTGAACTTGTAAAATATATAAAACACGCAGAGAGCGAAAGCAGCGAAGAGAACGAAATCGATATCGGCGATATAAATGCGGATAACAAAAATCAAGACGTACGAAGAGTAAATTTTATGGACGGCCGTGACAATCAAGACGTATTAAGAGTTAATTTTATGGACGGCCGTGAAAATCAAGACGTACAAAGAGTCAATTTTATGGACGGCCGTGAAAATCAAGACGTACAAAGAGTCAATTTTATGGACGGCCGTGAAAATCAAGACGTACAAAGAGTCAATTTTATGGACGGCCGTGACAATCAAGACGTATTAAGAGTTAATTTTATGGACGGCCGTGAAAATCAAGACGTACAAAGAGTCAATTTTATGGACGGCCGTGAAAATCAAGACGTACAAAGAGTCAATTTTATGGACGGCCGTGAAAATCAAGACGTACAAAGAGTCAATTTTATGGACGGCCGTGAAAATCAAGAAGTACAAAGAGTTAATTTTATGGACGGCCGTGAAAATCAAGACGTACAAAGAGTCAATTTTATGGACGGCCGTGACAATCAAGACGTATTAAGAGTTAATTTTATGGACGGCTGTGAAAATCAAGACGTACAAACAGTCAGTTTTATGGAGAATCTAGGGTTACAAGAGCAACAGACACAAACAGACATCTCCTACTTAAATGTCACAGACAGTTCAAATATGTTTATATATTTATATATAAATGTTGGGAATATAACATTTTTGAAAAGGATGGTATATTAATGATGCTGTAGGATTAAGAAAGTAGGCATTGAAATAGTACTGCATTTTTTGTTTCCGCGTGATGCAACATTACCGATAGCTTCAACATATACTTCATACTTTTATCATTATGTGCCAAGTGTTCGACGAACGAATTTAAATCCATTGATTCCATTTTCTGTTTGTTAGTTTTTTGGTGTTCTGGTGAGAATATGGAGCTCACGTTTTAGTTGCATCTTTTTAATTTATTTTAGAATGAGACGAGACTATATGAATAATTTCTTTCCGTTTTACTACACGATTTTCCTATAAAATAACATGAAAAAAGTATACTCAAACGATAGATTTAACTGTATTTTCACTTTCCAATAATCATATGTTGTTTTGTAACTCTACACTAGATGTACCTAATCATTGTTTCTATAAATTCATAAAAAATTTAAAGTTAGGAGCAAAAGTCATACATATAGTACATACATTTCAACATTGGGTTAACGGAAAGGAATCGTTTAGATGCCGAGTGGCCTAGCTACGGATAGCTAGCGGCTGTAAATCTGCCGAGAGATAGATAGCTGCTGTCGAGGGACCAAGACGCACAAATTCATAAATAAGTTTTAAATTTTCGACGGGTTGTACTGTATATTTCTGGTGATTTCACGCCAACGATCTACCGTGAAAAAAGCCTAAATTTAAAGTGTCTTTTTAGTGGAGAAGGGTTCAAAGAGACATTGATGAAGTCCCATTTTTTCTGTAATCACCGGACAAAAAAATACGCATTTTAAATATCTCTACAATTTCTGCAGAATGATGCCGAAAGCACCGACTGAAAATGACGTCATTTGCCTCTAAATGACGTCATTGAAGTCAACATGACGTCGTTAAGAGAAGGTTAAATTGTGACGTCATAGGTTTTGGGGTAAAGAAACAAATTTTAAAATTCATTTTATTCAAGAACATAAACATGGTAAATAAATTTTATTGACAAAAATCAATACAAAACATGTTCATAAACCATCGGCCCATTGGCACTCTAAGACACACTGCATCGGCCCAGATCGGCCCATTGGCACTCTGAGACACACTGCATCGGCCCAGATCGGCCCTACGGCACTCAAAGGGTTAAGTGGAGACGCTACTTGAGACTTTAACCCTCTCGCTGCCACGGAACATTTGAAATTACGTCAGCGCTGTGCCAAGGTTAAAACGTCATCATGATTGCGTCATCAAAAAATGACGACGTTCAGAGAAAAGGAGAACCTGTCTTCATTCACCTGATTTCATACGTCGTAAAACATTCATTCCAAGGTCATTATTTGTCCGATTTTGATGAAATTTTCAATTTTTTACGCATCATTATTCGCAGATTTTTCTCATTAAGTTCATATCTTGAAAAGTAACTCCAGCATAAAAACTAAGTTGAACATAGAGTTGAATTTCTATTAGGCAAGTAGATCTATCCCGAAATTTATTTGACCTCATAAAATTTATTTTTAACAAAATTGTATAAAAATAATAACCAGGTAATTTAAATGAGATGCTTATTAATGTTCATGCAACATGAATGTTGAAATACTATCGAATCCTCAAATTTTGAGCTAACAGTTTTAATTAATTTAAAAATTCACTATAAAAAATTAAGTTGGCCATGATGCAATATTGAAATGCGCATTATACTAGGAGCATTACCGACACCTGTGCCGCCTGATGAAAGTCAAGAATACCGGTGAAATAAAATCTGCACATAATGATGCTATTAGTGGAGGAGACTTAGTAGTAGATCCTCCTGTAAAAGAAATAAATAATCAAACAAGAAATGCTGTGCACAATCCGTCAGTTAATTAAAGAGAATTTTAAAGATGGGTGGGAAAAATGATAAAATAAACGCCAAAATCGCATCTAAGTTTCTTAAATACAAAAAGGTTATGCAATGGTTTTGATATGAAATATTTCTTGAGTGTTTATAGAACAGGTACACAGATAGATTTTTATGGATGTTTATTTATTTACATTCAAGATTCAAGTTTGTTTAATTTGATATCAAGTTCAAACAACTGTTGAAGAAAACACCTAGCAGCAGTCGTGAAACGACGATAGTGGCAGTCAGGGCCGTTCGTACAAACCATTTTAGCACATTTCTCTTGAATTAATTTTCTAAGAGGCTTGTTTTCTATATGTTCTAGATTAACTGATAATGTTGCGTATAACGTGATATTTCTAAAATGATTGAAGTTTTACCAGAACAAGTATAAAAGATGCACAAATTTAGAAATGTACAGTGCACTATTTAGCAAGGTTTCTTTATCGTCAGCGACTTTCCCGAAAGTATCCGATTAACTATCTACAGAAGTAATGTATACACGTTTTATGTTTTAAGTTATTGAATATGAAAGCCGTAATTAATTATTTTTCAGGTAAAGTAAACGGTAATGAAAAGAACACAATTGCAAAAATGACAATAGCATACCTGATATTTGGGGAACATTTTCTGACCCTTAGACATATATAACTTTTATTCACACTGTCGCTGACTGTTGGGAACTGCAACATAAATAGATGCTAAAAGCATCCTGATTGCGAAATATAGCTAGCACAAATCAGATAAAAACATAACTCCTTGTTAGTTATGGCTCAAGCGTAGATCGAGAAGGAGGTAGCATAATCCGTGAAAATGCATTTTTTGGATGATGATACACAGAAAAACCAACAAGGGGCATTTTCTATAGCGCAGCGGATCCCTCCCTGATCTCTAACTAGCCCCTTTTTCCTTTTGATAGCATGCCCATATACAATACAGGCCTGTCGAAAGTTTAACACTAAGAAAACGAATTAGTGCCAATGTGCAGCTCATCTTAGTTCAAGGTTATATGAAATAGCAATAAAAGTGAATTAACCTCAATAGTTGTGGAACAAATGCAATATCACAAAGTCATGCTTTTGTAACATACTATATTTATTGCATTCAAAATGTGTTTTCTGCATGACAATTGGGATGTTATAAGGGTCCTTTTCGCCTATGACCCGGGAACGCAGTTGTATATCAGCTTGACCTTGTTTTTGGTGTAAATGCTAAATAAAATAAAAATATATTGCCACCTACATTATATCCAAAAACAACTTCATTCTTTTATTGTAGACGTGAATTAAGCGATACATTACTGATATACAATTTTAATGTTAGCTAATATATTTATGTACTCGTAGTTTTTTTTTCATCAAATACATTCCAAACATACTATAAACCAGTTCATATGACAACAATGGAGAGTTCCTTCTAGAAGCTTTCTTTACCGTCTTACGTGTCATATGTACAGGTACCCGGGGAATGGATTTTAAGCGTTTCATATATATATATATATATATATATATATGTGATACGCTATATTTTGTTTTATAAAATGCTTAAAATCCATTCCCCGGGTACCTGTAGTCATATGAAGAGACAAATTACTTTTCTCAATCAATCCAAACATTTAGTCAGGTACATTTGAACAGTGTGCGACGAATCCTTTAAGAGGCGTTCTAATCATATAATTTGACAGACCACATGTTGTAATATTCATAATCAAATCTAAAAGTCGATTAAATGGTTCGTAAAAGTTAAAAATTATATCCGAGGACTTCAAATTATAAGGGGGTGGTTAAGGTATAGGTGACTGTAATACGTATACCTCGTGCTTATACCACACTTCCCAATAATTAAAATGAATTTTTTCTGAATATTTTAGAACTAAATTTATGTTTGAGGTACAGAGTTAAAACATAAAACTGTATACTTTGAACAAAGTTAGTGATACACGTCTGCGGCGAAACAGTGTATACAGTTGTAAATAGTGGTGATAATCGTATACAATGTTATCTTTTCTCAACATATTGTTTGCCATGTATTAATAAAAATCAGAGAAAGCTCAACTCATTTCGAGATCTGAAAAGTACTAGAAAAAATATTTGATGAAAAAAAATCATATTACGTACTGACATAAACTTGTATTATTATAATTATTATTATTATTATTATTATTATTATTATAAGCGACATTTAATTGTTTTGATTTCAAGCATATTTCATCTCATCTCAATCTGTCGAGTGGCCATTCATCGATTTTCATTTTTCCGAAAAGATAACCATTTAACACTTATTTGCTCTTCTGTATATGACCCAATGCATTAAGAAAATAGGTTTTAAATAGATCAGTGTTTTTCTCGTTGCCGAAGGTTTAAATAATTGTTAATTTGTCCTGAAAATAATTAATAATTTAGTTATTTTATCAAATGAGATCGGTCCGTTAGTTTTAAGGAAAATATAACAGCACGCATGGCTGTTCAGTCACTGGTCATGGCATTTACGACTGCATTTTCTACAGTAGCAATGATGTACGACAGCAGCATTTGATTACGTCATAATTACGCTATATTTACGTCATAATTTTTGTGATGACGTCATGCAACCGTTATGTCAGTTAATTACCACCTTACTTTGTTATTATGAAAATAAGATATAAAGTGGATTAATAAGAATTAGGGTTTAAAGTATTGTGGTTGGAATCATAGAAAAAAAGGACATATATGTCCTCTTGGCAGCGGGCTGGGGGAGGACATATATGGTATCGTGGCAGCCAGAGGGTTAATTGTACTTTCTATTACGAACAAAATACTTTACCCGGAGATGCTACTTAAGACTTTACAGACACATCTGTTTAGTTCAAGTGGACACGCTACTTAAGACTATAATTGCACTTTATATTTCAAACAAAATACATTATCTGGACATGCTACTTAAGACTTTACAGACACATCTGTTTAGTTCAAGTGGATACGACACTGAAGATTATAATTGCACCTTATATTACAAACAAAATATCTTATCAGCACATGCTTAATTGACATACTACCAAAAAAAAGCATATGGAGTCTCCGTTTTCTCTGACTTTCGTGTTATCCATTTCTTAATTAACAATGGGGTGTCATAGCTAAAACTCATTGCTTTTTTGTTTTACTTTTTTGTTTACAGTCCAAATGCAAAAAATGGGCACAGTCTTTGAAAAAAGAAAAGGCCAAAAGAATAAATCGCAACCAAATTAAGGTCCAGAACAAAATACCAAGTACAGATGTGCTAACAAAGTTTGACAATCACCCTTTCTTGAAAGAAAAATATGTTAATGCATTAAAAGAAGAGCTGTCAAGGGAACAAAACGGTGAGGCAATAATGATATAATATGTCAAAAATGTAAGGATAAACATTTAAAGAAAATTGCATCATACATATTTTTGTTTTTCAAACTTTATTTAGCTGCGCTCACATCGTCATTAAAAATAGAAAAAAACCCACAAACATCAGTTGATTATCGTGATAAAATTACATCATACATTTTTTTTTTTTCAATCTTTGTTTTATAGAAAAAGAGCCTGAAAGAGATAGTTTTTATCTGATTAGAGACATCCTTATTTACGCAATCATTGGGGGAGCGCACAGAGAACTGGGGTAGTGATAAACATGACCAAAGAAGAATTGCAGAATGCTAGACAGACAAGAAACTCCCTAGTTATCCCAGTAAGTATAATGAAATTCTTTAAACACAAGTAGAAATCAAAAACACGCATATAAATTTGATTTTTAGTCGAGGCGTCTTCCCCACCCCACCCCCACCAAAATAAAGCACTAGAAGACGCACATATCTACTTTTTTCTACTTACAGATTGCAGACCACAAGACGAAAATCGCCGGAACAGCAACTCCAGTGATTTTCTAACTATTTTGTAGAGGGCATTATTAGGTGGCTTGCAAGGGTTTCGAAACACAAAACAAACATATTTGTTACCTACGATGAATACACATTCCAGAGTAACAATATCAATTCATCAATTACAAGCAGACTTCACCGATAGCACGGGAATTAGGAATTAGAAGATGAAAAATCGACTGAAATTCCAACGCTAGTGAAGCCTGTAACACCTTCTAGTCGGAACATTAGAAAACAATTGACTTTACCAAATTAACTGCTGTGTGTATTTTAGCGGTTGAGACCATGTGGTCTTTAGAAGACGCCGCAAATGAAAAGGTAAAACAAAACTTTGGTTTTTATTTTTTAATCATTGTTAATGTAAGTTACCAAATTTGATATGTAAATTGCATGGTGTTAAAAACACTGAGGGGTTGTGGGTTGGAGATCACCCCCACCTTGTTGGTCTGTCCAACACTTTGTTTAAGTGTCCCGAGGTTCCATTTAATATACATTTTTTTTATTTGAAGTACGATAGTTTTATTTAATGAACCTGGAACAAGATGATGAAAATGGGAAGAAATTATTCCAGTTGATGAATTGTAAACGCCTCCCTCCACCGCTAATGATACGTTTGTTAAATTCTGACATTTTGCGTACTGCTGCGATTCGGAAAACCATTCATTTGAAGCAAAAAATTCACTTATAAAGTATTTCGGAAAAAGGTAGGGATGCTCTATAAAGCCGTCAAAATCTAAAATAAGGTGTGAGCCGCCTCAATTTACCCCAAAAGGAACAAAAATCAATGAATACCACGTTGGTTTACACAACGAGGAAGTATATATTTATACCGAAAATGAATACCAATATGAATTGTTGCGTTTACCGTTACAAGGTGACTGTTACTGTGCTCAATATTTTATCCAACGTGGAAAATTGTGTGTTTTTTTCATACGATGATTCGTTTATTTTTGGCATTATATTTTTTTGTGAACGATATATCTTTTGTTATGTTGTTTGTTATTTATGAAAATATGATAGCTAAGCAGGACTATGTTATCATATTGGGTTTGAGTTAGTGGGTTAGAATCCCACCCTAGCCTGTTATTTACATATGGTATGAAGGAATTTTGGCTAGTGCCTTTGCTAAAACTTAAACATAAAATCATATGAAACTATACACATGCAACCCCGGAGGTAACCTTCATTTAAAGGTAAACTGAAAAGGTTACACAAGTAGTCAATCGGTTACTTGAGTAGTAAAAATTGGTTACCTCAGTAGGTAAATCCTTCGTAATACCTACTCAGGTGACAAAATATCGTCTTATACACCTACTCGGGTAACATTCCTGGTCACTTTAGTAGGAATTACTAAGCCCCTAATAACAAAAATGATTAAATATGAAAATTATTATTGTCTTTTGTAGTATTTCTCTATGTTTAATTGTATAAAAAATCACAATATTGCTATTTACAAAATCCTCACACATTTCTGTATAAATAATAACAAAAAAAACTAATTATTTTTTTTATAAATTCTTTATGTAATTTTATATATTTAAAATAAACATACATACAATTTTTAATGTCTTTGTTTTGTCTATATATACTACAATTTATTACATGAAATTATGTTTCGAAAGCCAGTCTTCTACAAAAGAGATACTATCAAAAGAGCACTGTTTATGATCGCCAACACCACATTCGCCTTCTTTTCCACAATAATTGCACAAAATTAACTGCTTTACAACAAAAGCCATCACTACTTTTTTCTGGTGACGAAAAAAACGAAAGATGTTCAATTTCATTTCCTTTTTTTCCGATAAAAAAGTTGTAGCTGATGAAACATCGTCCTCACAAGTAAAATCTTCTATGTTACGCTGAACATCAGTATCCGAATCACATACTGTTGTTAGTTCCTCTTGACTTCGTGAGATTAATTCACGTTCAACTGCCTAAAAAAATAATAAAAAGAACGTTTTTTTAATCAAAATGATATCTTTGCATTTTTAAATATTATTTATATATTATACATATACATTAGTAATACATTTATATTATTTTATTATGAAAAAAAACTTACCAAATCAGGTTCCTTGTAATCATACATGCCAATAACTCTTCCATCTTTGTCGTACTGTCCAGCAATTAAAGTTTGCGTGGAAGTGGAAGCAAGTGTATAATATTCGCTTTCTGCTTCATCAGAATATTCGTCTTCAGAAGACAACTGGTATACTTTGACATCACTGTTTTAAACAAAAAACCTTTTTTAGCTGGAGACAAATTTATTATGGAAAAATTAAAAGTCAATTCTATTTAAGTTTAGATTTATATATAATACGGCACTGTAACAACCCACTTTGAAAAAATTACGCACTTTGAAAAATTTTTTCAAATCGCGTTAAATTCGTGACAAGCTTAACGCACTTTGAAAAAATTTTTCAAAGTGCGTTAAAAAATTGTTCAGCTCAACGCACTTTGAAAAAAATATTTTTTTATTTCAAACAGCGTTAAAAAACACCTGTGACAACCCACTTTGAAAAAATTACGCACTTTGAAAAATTTTCTTCTCAACCATAAAACATCTTTGATTTCAACAATTTTCTTGGAGTTCTTCTTTACGGGAGACCCGATAATAACTAACAGGAATAAACGTGCACCAGGCAGTTCGTTCAAAATGGCAAAGCACACAGAGAGAGAGAGAGAGAGAGCACACAGAGAGAGAGAGAGAGAGATATCTTGAGATTTTATTAAAAGAAAACGAATTGCCAACTTGTCGACCTTTGTCAATTTGGTGTGTGTGTGTGTGTGCGTGTGCACGTGGTAGAAAATGCGACAAATCGTACACTGAACACCAATCAACTACGGACTCGTTTGGAAAATGCGGGCTACACTCGGGTCCGCATTTTGAATTCTTTTAAAATATGTTTGTCTTGTGTTTTGTAGTCCAAAAAAACAAAAATATTGAAAGGCTCAATTTCCACCTTAAAAAAGATTTTGTGTGTCCGTCTTACACACTTTGCAACGACACCCGCGAAAAAGCTTCGGCTTTTCCCTTACACAAAAGTTCACTGCGCATGCCTGATCTGATACAAGAAGTACAATATGGCGCCGAAAAACAAGTGTCTTGAGCGTCATCCAGGCGAATCTACCGGCGTATAAGTGTGGTTAGAAGGTTGAACTAAAGGTAAGTGTTTCGGTACTAAATAAATTTATATTTAGCAAGAATTAAGACATTCACTAAACTGACTGTATTCTTCGATTGTTTAATTTTTCCCTAGACTCGTGCACCCCATTCAACATTTTCAAGTAGAAATCCACTAACATTGGGCAAGCGAACTGACAATCTTTCTCTCAATAGGATCTGCCCGAGCTGGATTCGAACCTAGGCGGTGAGAGGCGCTGTGATCCGTTAGCACACGCTTTAAACCACTCGGCCACCGATGCCCTTTGTATGCAAGAAAATATGGTATGAGGAAAACCATGTAATGCAGTTCATACTTCACAAAATTGCTGGAGAACTAATTTAATTAAATTCTAGTTTTACTGGACCAAACATGTAAGTGAATTCAACATATTATGATATTACAGTATTTTAAATTTGATTATTCGAATTTATTGTAACTATCACTAAAAGTGTGATTTAATCTATTCAGAATTAAAAGTCGGCACTGTAAAACCATTCTCAACTTGGCCTGAATTGCAACATTTTTTACAAATACATCATTTGCTCAAGTCATGATATTTGAGTAGAAATTAGTGTTAATAATTACCCTTTATGTAACAGTTGCTATTGTTAATTAAGTTAAAAAAGAGATATCAGTATCATTATGGTATGATATGGGTGGACTTTGTAAGATTTTCCTATGTACCCTTACCTATTAAATTCTTTTGAAAAATAATTTTTCTCAGAAATGTTGAAAATGGCTTGATTCCATCATGTTTAGGCTTTTTCAGTTGGAATTAAAATTTCAGTGGAGGGTACAGTTGGAACTTGGAAGTCTTTCTCTTCATTCAAAGCTTTGCGTTAAAATTAGATCTGCATTTCAAAATTGGATTTTCTCATATGCGCTAAGACACTGTAAATTGGATGATACTGTTACTTTCCTGAATAATTAAGATTTTGATGGTATGAATATAAACCCTGAACCCTGATCTAACAATATGGTTTAAGGAAAAATAAAAAATATTTTTCTTATTGGTTTTTATTTATCACCTGCTGGGAATTGATGGGGAGTATTGTTATAAATAGTGTCAGTCCTATTTTATTATAACTACTGAATAGAATTTAGTCAACTTGCTGTGAAGCATCAGTATCATTCAAGTATAGATGTACATATTTTCAACTGATTTAGTTTATTGAGTTATGGCACTTTGAAATTTTCAGCCCAAAATTCATGTCTGGACTATTTATTCAGTCCTTGATGGAATTTTGTGAAACTCATCATTTAGAAAAATACATTTTTAACCTAAAATACTTGATTTTTTATTTTTATAATATATTGTGTTAAAAAATTTATTTCTTAAATTTAAAGAATTTGATTTCAAATGTTGTTTATTATATGCAATGTCTGTTGACTGGGATAATTCTAAGATTTTAGATAAAAAAAAAATACAAATTTGAAGAAAATACTACTTGTCTTAAACTACCTCTATATAAGGACCACCTGATTATAAAGGCAAGTAAAATTTTGTACCATCTGTTCTTTATTTACATTATTTGTGCATGTTTGCCCAGGGAAGTCACTTTATCCCTGGATGGTCTTTATAGACAGGTTAGACAGTAGACATATTAAAAATGTGTCTGTTGTTACATTTTCTAGAAAATTCACATTTTTATGCCACTGTATTGATAGATCAGGTGACATTTTATTGTTTTTGTCCCATCTGTGTGTCTATCTTTAGTTTTAACTGAACAGTATTTTATTAAGTAATGCATTATGACAATATTTACAAATGTATATTAAATGATTCCGGAACTAGAGAATATCTCTAATATAAACCAGTCTCCTTAAACAATTGAAACTTAAACATCTTACAAAAGTGTATTCATTATAATGACAATAATATCAATAATAATAATAATAATAATAATAATAATGACAATACAAAAAGAGAGAAATAAAGAAAGGGACATTGTTAGACAAACTGAAAGAGAAAAGAGTGCATGATAATGGAAAGACAATTGAGCATACTAGTGTCTATCTTTTTGTAGCAATTAACTTTAATATTGGCCGTAACTTTTGAACTATGAGAGATATCATAAAGACTACAAATTTAGTATACCCACTCTACGTACCAAACACTTCATTATTAATAAACTACAATAGGAGATTTGTGTTTTAACGAACACATCTTTGTCGTTGATTTTTTTTTTTTTTTAGACATTGCAAAACTTGTAAATAATTTACAGGACATTCGGTCTGGTAAAGCTTGAATTTTTTCCAGACCGAATGATTTTTACAAGATCAAAAACTTGCTTTCCAGTTTTGAAGTTCCTTCCTGACAATGATCATCCAGTTTTATATCTTAGTTATTCTTAATTATGATAGGTGTATACAATTTCCTTACATTAACACTTGTTTATCTTAGGCCCCCAGCACAGATTAGAAAAACTAGTATGGAGATACTAAAATCATATGGGACATGCGGTTTGGAAATACAGAATTTTTCATCAGACCGCCATGCTTTTTTACCAGACATGTTAGAGGTCTGGTAGTGTTTCAGAATGACTGTTTTTTAAAGTTGACTGGAAATTCCATGGGATATTTAATTTTTCAACTGTTGATTGGGTTTTATGCTTTCACTGAAAGCCTTAAATAATTCACCATGGTCATGGTGATGTCATGTAAAGTAAGCCACCATTTACAGCCATGTTGTTCCTATCT
Organism: Anadara kagoshimensis; assembly: GCA_021292105.1. Lineage (NCBI taxonomy): Eukaryota > Metazoa > Mollusca > Bivalvia > Arcoida > Arcidae > Anadara > Anadara kagoshimensis. Next base: position 384,303 of record JACFYK010000021.1, on the reverse strand, counting down.
CAACCATGGGTGGTCCTTACTAGCTATTCTAGACCCCTAACTGGTATACAGTATATAATAGGCATCCAGTGCTCTTAGGTGTAACTGATTCCCCATCACAGTTTTGTAGCAGTGCCATAAAGTTTTGTGAAGAAATAAAATTATGATTTAAAATTTATTTTAGCAATTTAAAATTTAAAAAATCACAAACATTTTAAACTTTGAAAATTGTAAATTTATGTAGTTTTGATATTGACTGGAGTGTTTACTCCAAAGATCCAGCTTATAGTTTCTAGACTGAAACGAAAATGAATAAACTTGCTTGTGAACATTTTTTTATTTATTTTTTTTTTTTTTTAATTATTTATTTAGTTTTATTATCATTCATTTATTTATTAATATTATTATTTTTTTTTTGTAATTTTTATGTTCCGTTCAGTTGTTTCCTTGCCATTTTGTATATTACTGTTGCTAATGGCATTTCCGGCATTAGTAAAAATCGAAGTTAACAGAGTTGGAAATCGGGCATTATGCTAGTTAAAAGGAAGACAACTCATTTGGCAAACCACAAAGTTTAAAGAAGAATATTCAGTCATCGCTAATATTGGAAAGAAAGGGGTTCATTATTTTGCAAGGTTTGAAAATAGCATTTCAGTATTAGTCATGGCGGCTTATAGTTGGACAAAATATATTGCCGGTAGTATTAAAAACATTGTGTTCTCTTGTCAGATCAAGATTCTTGACATGAATTGCAGTTTTTTCTTCTCAAAACAAAATTCCTGAATCATGACAACAATCTTCGATTCACTGCATTTATTATTGAGTGCAATTATTCTTCTGTTGAGTGTGGCTAGCTAGTCATGCTTGATTCGCTGCATTTATAATTGAGTGCAATTGTTTTTTCATTGAGTGTGGCTAGTCGTGCTAGTAAAATTTTAAAAATGCTTAAAATACATGCATTTTGTAATTTAAAATGAGGCTTTTTATGTTTTAACACTTATTACTAATGTTTGGGGGTTCCTTACTTACTAGCGATTTAGCAAAAAAGGTAGACATTATATAGAAATAAATAAAATTTAAAATACATTAACTTGTACCATTACTTGTACATATACATGTATTTGAAATGTCACTTAATTTTTCCCAGCTGCTAATTATAAGTTTTCTTAATCTAAACCACAAGCTTAAGATTTAAATCTGTTGGTTTTCCACTTCTCAGGGTTGCAGTTGGATGAGCCCTTAAATGCAACAGAAAAGGGAAAAATTCTGTGACCAAACTGGAAGTCTAACCTTGGACACTTACGACTTGAGATACCCAGCTGTTCGGTGTTTACTAATAAGCCTGTCCACTAGCTGATAAATAACAATTTTGTTTCCTTATAGTAATGTTCAACTGGATACTAATTGAAATTATAAACATGTACTATGCAGCATTGCTATTTCATAATCATTTGTCATTCAAGTACACCTGGTGAAATTCATACAGTTAAAAAGAAGTCTTTGCTTGAATGAAAGTTCACTAATGGGTGGTCAAGGGGAATATAATAGTCAACTTGGCTCATCATTTGCTAAGACTTCTGTATTATGAACAGTCTTTAACCAGTATTTACTAGTACTAAGCTTGCAGCTAACTGACATCTTGTTATAGTTTTCCAAAGTAAGCATCTGTAAAACCATTTCACTTCAATATTTTGAATATCTGCATGTAAAATGGTCAGATATATACCGGTACAATTTTTATATGCCCGCATTTGGAAGCAGTAGAGCATGTTGTGTGTGTTTATAACTTGGACCAGGATATTGTAGTCTTTATAATCTCAAAATTAAAAACCTTTTTTTTGCATTATCTTAGGTAAACTATGGCATTTACATCCAGCTATGGTAAAAGGATGGTAAGTAAAACTTTCCATACTCTAATTTGAACCTTAACTTGCTTACACATAGGGCATGCTGGTATGCATGTGTCCTTTATGAGATACGTAATATAATAAGAGTTTACATATCATGAGGTAATCCTCAATATGAAAATCATGTTCAGCTTTAGCATTATCATTTCATGAAAGAAATATTTTCAATCATTGATTGCCAACATATACACATGTACATATAAAAGTAACCAAATCATCATACACATTTGGCCATTCATCATAAGATAGATAACTGAGCATTCTGTTTGCTAATCCACAGCCTCTACTTGTATAACCTAATCATTTCACCCGTTGTTTCCATTAAAGAAATAAAACAAATCTATCTACAGACTGACTGTTGAATCAGATTTTATTTTCTAAGCTGAAGGGCTGGATAGTTCCTGAGATCAATCTCAATGTATCAACTACAATATCTTAAAATGCTTTGAATATCAACTTTAGAAACTTCTTTATTACAAACATTGCAGTGTAATGCATTGCACAAGGTCCTGATACATTCTTGTTGATTACAAGTGCATCAAATATACTGGCTACAAGATCATGGAATTTGTTTACTTTGACGAATACTCTCAACTTGACAAACTGATTAATGATCAAGTTTAATATTTTACTTTTGAAAAAATGCACATGTCCAGACAGACAAGTATGAAGATTTTGAACTTGTCGGTCTGCAAAACTGACTGGTACCGACAACTGTACAAACCTTTATGAATGGCACTGATTACTAGTCTGACAAAGATAACTACCCGGTACCGAATGTTGTACCTTGCACATGTTGTACACAACTGTAACACAGTTAATTTAACATGTATTTAAACCTTTTAAAATTTCAATAATTGTATTCATGCTTTATTCATTATATGCTAAATAACTAGTATAATTTTCTTGCATACCTGTGATCAACAAGCCACATAAACTTTATTCTTAGATTTTAAATGGCAGATTTTTTTATATTTTCAGCTAAAAGCAAGCATGCAATTGCAAGATACAACAACAGCAAAAGTAAGGAAATTCAAGATTTATTTACATACAAATTTACAATTCTGCATATTTGAATGTAAGATTAAAGTTTATAGTGATTTTGTTTGCCTAAAAGCACTACTGAATATAGGTAGTTTCCCCTGGAAAAAATGGGTTAAATTTCCCAAGTGAAATGACAGAATTGTTTTGCCTTTGCTTTGCTGTGCATTTATGGCAATGTGCAGTGAGGGTGATATTTGGTCATCAGTTTTTTCTTTAAGATTTCCGCCGAAGGATTAGTGACTTTCATTTCTTAATATTTTAATGTCAGGTGCTTGGGGAAAGAACAGTAACTACCACTTTTTAAGTCTTGGACTTTGGTCTGACCCAGCCTGGGATGGAACCCATGACCTCTTGCATACGGATCAAGCATTCTATCAACTGAGCTACCATAGTGGTTCCCTAGCTGTGAAGTATGTGATAAATCAGTTTGCTGAAACATCAGAATTTTCAAATTGTCCCAATCTTAATATGTAACAAAATCACTGGTTTAATTTATTTCACAGTCTAATTTCTTTTTTTTTTTTTGGTCATGCCATATCCACTTTTAGAAATTTTTAAAGAGAAACATCTCTATGTTTAAAAAAAAACCATGACTTTGCCTTAGCATTATCGGTGAATTTGGTTAAATTTTATAATCAGTGTTCCTAATGTGTATTTGTTTTTTTTTTCTTGTCTTGTTTGGCTGTTTCTTTTAAATTCTATGAAATTAAAATCTGTGTTTTACTTGCAGGTACGTAGAAAGGAAATTATTGGAAGTGACCAATATTGGTGTCAAAGTGGTTTGGACCAAGATGGCTTTAGCAAGCAATTTATTAACAAGTACATTGGTAAGATATGTGACATAAATAGAATTTTCATGCCCCCACATCAATAGATCGGGGTGGGGGGTATTGTTTTTTGTCCTGTCTGTCTGTAGCAACTTTAACATTTGACACATATAACTTTAAAATGCATTGATGGATTTTAACAAATGTTCAATATGTGAGGTGGAATTCATGCATGTCATTTCCGACCATGTTGGCTTAAGGTCTAGGTAACACTAAGTGACTTGGAGGTCAAAGGTCAAATTTACTGACAACTGCCACACATCTTGTTTCAAGAGCATTAGTTGAAAAAAAAAGTTAATCATGTCATGTTTAAAGAATTTAAATTGAAAGAAGCAAGCCACACTTATGAATTCCTTTAAACTGCCTATTTGTTTGAAATTCGATCAAACTTAACATTAAGACCTAAATTGATATTAGTTATTGATGTGGGAATATATTGCTCTTAATCTGTTAACTGGTTAAATTAATATTTGTAGGTTTTGGTGTTTTTGCAACAAAACACTTTGCTCGGGGTGATTTTCTCCTAGAGTATGTGGGGGAACACATAAGCTTGGGTGAGGCTAATAAGAGGGAAAAAAGACGTAAAAGTACTAGATGTTACATGTATTATTACAGACATAAAGAGAAGACATTTTGGTAAGTTTATTTAATTGTTGTACAAAAAGGCGTGCCAAAATGAGAAAGACGTTTTTACTAAATAAGTAGACATGACAGATGTTAGTTCTTTTGAAGTACACAAAATGATTGAAATAAGAAGATAAGTAAATTTTGAAAAAAGTGATGTTTAATTCCTAATTCAAAATTTGTCTATAATAGTTTCTGATGACACTGCACCATAGATTTTGTAAGACAGGTCAGCATGTTATTTTTGGGATAAGTGTAATTTAATAGTTGCATATTTCATGTATCTACTCTTAAATTTTGTGTGATGTCATATTAATTAATGTTCCATTGAATATTACCGCAATTTTTATGCTATTTTAAATGTCTGTGACAAAATTCTTTTTTACTGTAGACAAATCTATGGATGTTTGAAATAAAAACTTCCTTGAAATTTAATTTATACAATCATGTATTTATTTTAGTGTTGATGCTACAAAACCATCTGATAGATTATGTCGTTTAGTTAATGATGAAAGACCAAAGAAATGCAATGCTATTATGAAGTTAAAGATATTTTCAAATGAACAATATCCAAGGTTATGCTTGTATGCATTAAGAGATATCACTACCGGCGAAGAAATTACCTATGATTATGGTGATCAAGAAAACATGGAGTGGAGAAAAAAGGTATTTTTATTCACTGAACATATTTAGTAAAGTTCAATACTATAACAATGATAGATAAACTTCCTATGTGGGTTTAAGATGTTTATTTGATTGAATTTCTATGCTTTATAAAATCTGTGTGGTAATTGGGAGTACAAGTTTGGCTGAATCAAGGTATTGTAAGCTTCGGTTTAATATAGCCCTGAAAAAGTTCTATGGTCACAATATTGATGATTAGTATGTTTATATTTCTAGGATTATCTGACATGTATTTGAAATCTTGCGGTTTCATGTTCTTTTTATTATTGACTGTAAATTTACATGTGATTGGTGTAGCTAGCTAACCAGAAAGTGGTTATCTCACAAGAACACCTGTCTCGCTTTCTTTAAAGAAGTTTACATGCTTTACTGTGTTTTCCAGTTTGACAATAGCATAAGTAAATTCCTGATGTGTCATTTTTCTATTAGACAATATTACCGCCAACAGAATTTGGGCTACCTTAGGGTATTAATCGGGGTTGATTCCAGTATCATTACATAGATTCTCATGGCTATTTCCAATATAACTGTGTTAATGCTCAGGGTTATTTCCAGTATCATTGCATAGATTCAGAGATGGTATTGTAAACATCTGATTCTGTTCATTATATCCAGCCAGGATTTTGATACAGTTTTAACTACTTCTGAGTTGCAGCTCTTTAGATTATCATCTACCATGAGGTGCTTTATAACTTTCCGGGTCTCACTTTTTGGAAGTTCACATGTTATTTATTTATTTATTTTGAATTTTGAATTATGATATTCATCTTGGATTGTTATGTTTATAATTAATAACTACCGGTATTTCCAGAAAAAACCTGATGTGGACATAGAAATAGAGGAAGAGTCGGGTAAAACATGTTCTTTTCACTTGCTTTACGTTTAATGTTGCTGATCTTGTTAGTTGATGTACAGTTAATTACAGGTTTTTTTTTTTGCATACAGAAAATTGAGAAAAATAGATACATGTATATTGTAGTATGGAATAGTAATTAGTAATTCAAAACCATTTCTTATATATTTTCTGTTGAAAAATACCTGCATAATGACCCAACCAAAAATGTCAAGAAAATGCAAAGAAAAGTGTTCCAAGCCAATCCCAAAATTTTTCTTCAAAATATAATTTTGTAATGTATCCAATGAGGATCACTTATCAGGGACATATATATATATATATATATATATATATATATATATATATATATATATATATATATACAGACATTGAAGGAAATGAATTTGTATTATGTGAATAAAAATAAAGGTATTTTTAAAGGCAACAACAGTTTATAATATATATTGGAATTTGTTATATTGGCAAATTTTTAATGGATTTGTCAAAATTATAAACAGCAGTAATCACATAGAATGGTTCATCATGACTATGCAAGTAACCAGGTTTTACTGTACTTTTAATGCAAGTGTTGCATTGATTCCAAATATTGGAAAAGATTTGAATAAACTGTTAAAAAAAAATTGTTGCCAAAACTGGAAATTGGTATTTTGTTTATCAAAACACATAGTAAATGAAACAGTTTGAGAGGCTGATTAATAAATGCAGTTTTGTAAGTAATCCATGAACTAGACTATACTCAGACAGCTCTTGCTAGTTTAACAAGCTATAGCCAGCTAAGCTTGTTTCATGACGTGGTATGCATGTGTGCATAAAACTTTTATCTTCTCCTCTAAAACTACTGGGCCAATTAAAACCAAATTTGGTGTGAAAGGTTCCAAGGTGACATGAATTTAAAATTGTGTCCAGTGAGTCTGGTCAACATTCAAGTTGGCTTCCACTATATATATTGAATATAAAAACACACTTATGTCCATTACATGTTCATGTATAGACTGAGTGAATTCAAATTTGGTATGTAATTTTGATGCTTAACCTTTAACATGTATCAGGTTTTTCTGTCACTTATTAGTTGGGTGCCTTTTATAGCAGAATATGCATATTAGATGCTAAATTTTGCTGATCCTTTGAAAATCTTCACTTAAAGTACTGGGCCAATTAATACCAAATTCAAATTGTGACCATGATTAAAAGTTGGGTCTTGTTGTCTGTCCGACATCCTAGATGGCTGTCATAACTATAAATAGAAAAACGTGCATGACCATTAAAGTAGATATATGAAATTCCTATTCTTGATCCACAAATTGTTAATGCTATATGGAACCCATTATCCAGTTTACACAAAAACATTATTAGCACAAACACATATACATTTCAGTTTTTAAAGTTTATTGTTGCCAGTTAACTTGAGTTAAGGCCCTTTTTGGCCTCTTGTTATGTTTGTTTTAATTTATAATTACAAGTTAAATTTACGTTTGTTGATTTATTTGTGTTGAAGTTTTAAAAGTTTTTTGATCTTGGTATGTTTATTACCTGAAATCTTTGTCGCAGGGGTTTACTTTTTATACCCAACACACTGAGATGGACAATAATATATATTAATCCTGATGCCTTGTGATTTTGTGTCCAGCCCGACAGACTGCTACTCATTGTTGCCTTGGCCCCTCAGAAAAATGATGACCATTTTTGGTCCAAAGGTGTGCAATACATTTGAACCAAGGTCATGTCTGAAAGTTCTAAAAAGTTTTCAATAATCAGTCACTGAGGATGAATGTTTGAAAATTATTTTGGCTATTATTTCTTGCTACATTGGAGAGATTTCATAAAACTGCACACAAATCTGCTTGCATTCAGTATTCTACCCATAGCTAATTGCTAGTAGTTGTATGATTAACCGTGGGTATAATCCATACTTGTGATTAACCTTGGGTAGACTTTATCTCAGAACAGAAATTGGTATAAATGTACCATGTGTTAATTTAAATGGTGACTGATAGACAAAAAATGGATTCATATGATCTATATTTTTACTTTCATGTCTGATTCAGTTTATTTCTGATTCGCTAGTGCATTTTTTTATCTTGCTTCTTAAAAACTTTGAACTTAAACTTGATAAACTCGCTTGTCGAAAAATAATCTATTCAATGATGCTATTTTAAAAAAAAAAGCAATTACCAATCTATCAGTGCTCTTAAGCATGGGTACAATTTGTTACCAACATTACCAATCAAATATTTGCCATTCTATCTATTGGTAGTATATTTCTACTGGTATTACTGATAGATAAGAAATGGTATCCATGGGTGGAATTCTGAATTCAAGCAATATACATGTATTTTTTATATGTATAAGCTTAAGGACGTTTCATGAGCATGGATTAAGGTCATATCTTAAAGGATAAGTTTTCCCAGTAGTGATGTGTACTGGTCAGAACTAAGTTCATACTGTAAAACGTCGAGCTCACAAAAGTATCTAGAGTTACAATTATGTGGTCAAGAGTATTTGTTCCTCTAGTTATTTTATGGTGTTTACTTGGTATATTATTGTAATGGTTCAGAAGTATGTTGCGATTTAATTTCTTCTGTATGTTTACTCACTATTTTTGTTTTCCAGATGATGATCCTTTTGATCTATATAAAGATGTTAACCATGATAAAGGTATTAAATTAATAGTGTACAAATCTACACTCAAGAAACTTTTTTTATTTATACATGTTTTTTATTAAAAGCTGTTGAGCACAATTTTATATATATGGTAATTTATAGAATAAACAGACATTCACTGTCTGTACTCGGTTTGAATGTGCCTTAAAGTGAATCGAGATTGTTTCACATGGAGGCATTTGGTTCTGATATGTTGGAAGGACAAAGTCTTGTACCGGTCATTGACATTGTTAATGAACTTTTGGGTTACTTTTTTGGTTTGGAAATCTTAAAACTAAGTATATACGAGTACAGATAAATCACATGTAATTTTCAATAAAAATAGGAATTAACATTAGCCGAGCTGTATCTTATGTATGCTTTTAAACATGTCATTAATACATGTAACATAAAAGTAGTAAACTTTTGGTTATTGATTATGTTTATAGTAGCTTTACCTATTTAATTGTTATTGTCCACAATGGGTATAGGCCTGAAAGTTTATTATTAGCAAAATTTGTTTTAAACAAGAAATGGCATTATTTTCAGAATTTCAATAGTGTCATTATAGAATGTCTTTGATAAAACACTCCTACTATTTACTATTTCATACTTGTTTTTAGCAGATGCTGTCACTGAATCCTTAAGACAGAGAGGAATGCCAGATGAATATGAAGACAAAATGGAACAAGAAAGAAGGCCAGTGGTACGTTACACAGGTTACAAAAGTGGATGAAATGGGGTTGGTTCTACAAAAATATTGTGATCTGCTCATTCACTACGTTAGCTTTTTCAAAAAATTAGAATGTACTTCACAGCATGATAATGAATCACATGTAGTTTTTAATTATGCACATACATGTAACAACTGAACAATATACTTAATATAAGGATTTATGTGTGTATACATCTTCAGAATCATTGGTGTATGGTCCTCTGTTGCTTGTATGTATACATCTTTAGTCACAGAGATATATGGTCCTCAGTTAGATGTGTGTATACATCTTCAGATCCATTGGTGTATGGTCCTCAGTTAGATGTGTGTATACATCTTCTGAACCATTGGTATATGGTCCTCAGTTAGATGTGTGTATACATCCTCAGATCCATTGATGTATGGTCCTCAGTAAGATGTGTATATTTAAGCATTAAACTGGCGGGTATCGCGTGTTATGCAGTTTAACTGGAATACCGTATGTAATTATCTCTGCAGAATTACATTACCCCGCCAGTTTAATGCTTATATTTACATTCCAAAAAAAAATCCTCTTTTTGCATTTTGAATGATAGTCGCAGTATTTTCAATTTGAATTTTCCCGCCTTATTCAAGGGGTTAACCCACCGTTAGAACAGCCGACGATATCAACAAAATAAAGTGCATGGAAAAGTGCATGGAAAATGATAATTAAGATCAAATAATATTTCATATGTTTTAATGTTGCTCAATAATAGTATCACAAATAATCTGAAATACTTAAATAAAAGTCTTTATAAACTGATTTGAAGTTAACTTTACATTTTACTGCGGAGGTATAACACATAACTACTAGTAAGTAAAACGGTTGTTTACTTGCCGAAGTTAAAAGTACATGACGAAAAAGATGAATTGGCAAAGAAGTTTGGCGTGAAAGAACTGCTTGTCTGAAATGTGTGCTGATTGAAACAGTTGTTGGAGGTAAGATCTACATTTGTATCGACTGAATTAGACGTAACAGCGATTTGAGATTGTGTTGACACGTGCAGAGGAGGCCCATAGGCAACACCCTCCCCCTCCCCGCATAGCTACTGCTAGGAAGAGAAACGACATTAAATGGCTGTGGTTGGGAGCACGTGTGTCTCATAGCTACTGTACTGTCAGTATTGAGCTCTCCGGGATGTGTGAGGCGGTTTAAAGATTCGCTCAGAGATTTCTTTTGCTCAGTAGATAGGGTTCTGTTGTATGACCTCAGAGAGGCTTCTGATTTATGGTTAGACATAAACATAACGTGTCTGGCCTCAAACCCCTCGTCGTTTAAGTGTTGTATGGCAGTAGCTCTTAGACAGTGTGGTGTGTAATGGGTTTTAACGCCAGATGCTTCACAGATTTTACTCAAGAAGTCACCAAATTTACGTTTTGCTAAAGGTGTAACAGAAAACCAGATTTTGTGTTCATTTGGATACATTTTTGCCTCATTTTTGTACTGATTGAAAAGCATTGTGGCATTTGGATCAGTTTTTTCAATTAGATATTTAAGCATTGTCACAGGACAAGTTTGAGTATTTGTAGCATACATTCTTTTATCGCTAAAGTCATTCCAGTCATATAAGCCACCTTGATTGTTTTTACGGATGGTTTCATGTGAAATTGTAACAGATTCCCCAGAATTGTCATTATGAAATATGAAGGAATTTATGTATAGCTGATGATGAAACTCCATTCCTCTCGTGACAAAATTCATGGAAATATAGTACCAAACACTCTGACGAAGAATTACAGGATCATATGGAGCACCATGAAAATATTCTGCAATTTTAGACAGATCGCCACTTTCCAGTCTTTGTTTGTGTTTAACTGGTCTTGATTTTACAGAGCGCACTTTTTCTTTAAATATTCCATCTAATACACCGTTAGCAGTTTTAAATACGTCATCTTTTACAATGTTCATGTTTCTCTTTATGTCAGTCAAATGTCTATTGATTGCTGACCTTATACTTTTCAGTGAACCTTTTTGTGTATTCAACTTCATTCAGTACGTCATTGTTTTTGCTAGTGTTACCATTGTTAGTACAGTTATTTTGTTGCGTCTTGTCGCTTTTTTTGGTCTTGGGCTTTTGTTTGGCTTCACAGTAAAAAATTTCTAGTTTTTCTGCCAGATCTTCTGAAGCTATGTTGTGCATATCAATCATGCTGCCAAATCTTTCTGTATTCCAGTCTAAAAGTGAAAAATTTTCGTCCCAGAATTGCAGAATTAAGAATTTTGTAAATCTGTAAAACAGATACAGTACTGTGCCAAGGGTGAATGTCTTTTGGACATTTTTTTTTCATTTCATATGAAACTAAATTTCTTATTTAAACAAAATTTTCAGCATGTTATGCAAAGTTATTGTAGTGTCTCTCAGCAATTTTAATACAATTGTGATCCCTTATGGAACAGAAGTACAAATTTTTAATTTTCAAGAAAGAGAAAATATTAATATTGCACAGTGGCACTAATGGGCTTCCATATAGAACGTAGAAGTCAGGTATATTTACAAAGATAATTTTCAATATATTTTGATCTATAAGATTTATTGCATAAATAAAATTTAATTTTCTGAAAAGTTTTATACGAAATGAAAAAAAACCTGACCTAGGCATTGACTTTTACTGGGGTTTTACATCACATCAGCAATTTTTCAGCTATTCGCAAGGAGCCTCAGCAAGTTTACACAAGTGCATGTGGTGTGATGTAGTGCATGTGGTTATGTGTAGGTGTGTATAAAGTGGTCTGCCTTGGACTAGTGTGCACTCGAGCAACTTTAAGGTGATAGTTCACAGGAAGAGTAATTGCAGACTAACATACCATTTCAACCAGTCAATTATACTGACAAGTAAGTCAGTCATTTTTTCTGTCCCACAACTCACAACCTATCGCTGTTTGTGTACTTGTTTTGTTTCAAAATTTATATTAATTCTTGGGTGATTTAGTTTATTGTGTGATGGAGATAGTGTCAAAAATATAAAGCCATATATACAAATTTGTTGTGTAACAGCTGAAAGTATTCTTTGCTTGTGCAATATAAATCAACAAAAGTATTTTCAGCTGAATCAGATGCATTTAGTGCAGCTGATATTTACAAGGCAGATATTTTCATCAGATTTATCATATGTGTTAAAATGGTCTGGTTTTTTTGGATTGTTTGCTCCATTTTTAGAGGTTTTAGTAGAGTTATACCTTGAAAAACTTTCACTCCCCATGCTGTGTTCTTTTTTGTGGCACTTGACTGTCTGCTCTCAAATATTTTATCTCTTTCCTCTTTGGATATTGTCTTGAATCTCTTTGTTAGCGGTGGTTGTGGTGGTGATGGCATAACCGGCTGTTGTGGTGCCGGTAAACCCTCAAATGTAGGAACCTGCAGGATGTCTCTGATAATTTCATTTATATTTGGATCTATTGTGGAAGCTATTGCATCTTAATAATCAATATTTGACAGTTCTTCTTCACTGGAACCGCCAGACAAAATATCTAGATTCCATGGACAGGTTATATTAAAAGTGCCAAGTTCTCTTTCAAAATCCGAGTCTGAGCTCGAAGCCATGGTGGAACCAGGGTGGGTGGTTGCAGACGTAGCTCAACACCAGTTTCAGGTGAAAATTTCTTTTATATATAATTCTCCATTTTATCGCTATATATTTTAAATGAGTGGTTAAATCATTTTTTATTGAAGTTCTTTAAAATCTAATTGCGTTTTGATTTAACTTAAAAGTTACCGTTTATTCGAGATTCTATCGATAACATTAGCGCGTCGGCCATGTTGTTTACATTGGAGATCGGAGAAATGATGTATTCATCCGCCGGCCTACGTGTTCACGTGATATCGTAAATGGAATTATGAGGTGATAATTACAGTCCCGTTTACAATAGGAATAATAGAAAATTATACACAGAATGTAAATATATACATCTTCAGATCCATTGATGTATGGTCCTCAGTTGAATGTGTGTATACATTTTCAGTTACTGAGATGTATGGTCCTCGGTTAGATGTGTGTATACATCTTCAGATTCACTGGTCCCAGTTAAATCTGTGTTAACATCTTCAAATTTATCAGTGATCTGTCTTCAGTTAGATGTGTATCAATCTGTGCATACATCCTCTGTTAAATGTGTGTACATACACTTTTGCCCTTCAGACCTATTGTTGTGTGCATGTTCCTCTGTTACAACTTGGAATTATGCCAGAAGTCAAGGCAACTTAGAATTTTTTATTATTTTGGAGATTTATCATATGGTCAAGGTGACTTTTAAATTGTTTATTTTAAAAGTTTCTTTAGTTTTTATTTATCTACTTTTCAGGAATCTGATACTGATATGTTGTTGCTGGACACTTGGCCTCAAGAACATGAAAAGTCATTTGAAATGCACCCTGCTAATGAGCCAGTTTTTGAACCAGTTTTAACGTCAGCAGTGCTGTCTAGCAATCAAGTAAAACCTCAGGAAATGCATTGTATAGACTTTTCTGAATGTAATCCTGACACACAGACAGAACAAAATGAAAATTTAATAAAAAGGGCAGAAATAAGAAACCCAATAGTAAGTTTCACTAGTTCCATAACTGTTAATATCCTTGTAAAAAGTGTATACATTGAGCACTAATTTTGTACATATTGTAAATACATGTTAAACATTCAGTCCATGAATCAGTTCATAGTTAAAACCTTTACCGTTAATTCAAAATTAGCAATACATTCACTTAAACACTTCACCGCGGTGGCCGAGTGGTTAAGGTGTTGGCCTTCAAATCCAAGATCTCTCACCGCTGTGGGTTCGATCCCTGGTCGGGCCACACGTGAGAAAGTGAATTTTCCTTGCCGTTGGCCCTTACTGGTTGGCTTGGTGTCGGTATAATGTGACCGAGTGGTGTGCAATGTTAATCTGTGCCATTGTGCACCAGTGTGCTAGCACTCTAAAGGTCGCCATCAGTGCGCTCTAGTACAAAGCAGATTACAAACACTGCACAACTCACGCACCTCATGAACTTGTGTATAGATTAATCCTTGAGATTAATAAAAATAGATTTCGTCGCGAATAGCTGAAAAATTGCTGATGCGACGTTAAGCACATTACAACAACAACAACAACTTGAGACTAATATAACTTCTATTCAAGTATTCTGCTTCTACAGTAATAAGTCAGGTGTACAAAATGACGTAGATGCACTATAAATAGATACACTATTGCTCAACTAAACAATAACTCGCTTGTTCACGCACGATTGGTTTGATAGAATCCTTTTAATCTCTGAGTCAATTTTTTTTCATACATTATTCACATATAACTACATAACAAATTGTTCCAGATCGGACAAGTCTAACAAATATATATATATATATATAATTGACACATTTTAGAAATCAGGTTATCATGTTCTACATTGTGATAATATCAATATTCCAATATGCTATCATTAAAATGCGCAAGTTCAAATTCGTTCCAAAGTACAGATTGACCGTGTTTAGGCCTTGACAGTACGCACCATTAATTGCATTCACTTTACCATGTACCGAACTGTAAGAAGAAATACTATGGTATAACTACACTGAGGTACACCATTTTATCCCCTTTAATAAATGGATAGTCAGACAAGAAATATAAATTGCGATATAGTAGTATGGAAAAAGGAGAGGAGGGACAGTAATTAATCAGTTCATTACATATAAGTTTGAATTACTCGGGCCTATTCGATCAACCAAGTTTATCCGTAAATGGTGAGTCAGAAATGGATTACAAGTAACTGAATCAAAGTTAAAAATGAATTTAAATAGATCATATTAGTTATTTTTTATTTCTCCAAATTAAGAGATTTGTTTTTAACCTCATGTGGTAAATATTATTTTGGCTATTAATCAGAAGATACAGTGACTTAAAAAACTTTTCTTTTGGAAGATTTGTCTTGTAAAGTTCTTTCAGTTTTCATTTATCTACTTTTCAGGAATATGGTACCGGTGTGTTGTTGCTGGAGCCCTTGCCTCAAGAACAGCAAAAGTCACTTGAAATGTACCCTGCTATAGTGCCAGTCTTTGAACAAGTTTTAATGCCAACACCCTTGTCTTGTAAACAGGTTAAACCTCAGGAAAAGCATTGTACTGAAGTTTCTGAATCTAATCCCGACACACAGATGGAAGAAAATAAAAGTGTAATGAAAATGACAGAAACAAGAAACTCAAAAGTAAGTTGCACTTATTCCATAACTGTCCTTATAAAAAGTGTTTACATGTAACACTAATATTGTGTAGGAAAAAACATTCTTGTATTTAGATACAGATGATGTAGATGCACTGTTAACAGATACATTTTTGCTCAACTTGCAGAACTTAAAGTTTTCAAAGATCTACTGTTGACTTTTTAGTTTATGGTCTAAATGTGGCTAGATAGGTTAACCTTAAAATATTTATTTAGTGCAAAATCTTTTTTAAAATGTTTTCTATTGTTTTTATTTGGATCATAGTCATCATTGGGGCAGCCTTTTTTAAATAATAAAGAAAATTTTGTCAGTTTGTAAACAATCGTACAGAATATAAGCATATATACACTGAAGATATTGTGAATCAAATGTTAGAGATTTTGAATGACAACATATTTGTTGTGTTTGGCGATATCATTTTTCAACAAACAATCGGTATAGGATTAGATTTGATTGGATTAATGGTGATGTACACCCAAGTCAAGATTCTTTCACTTACCTCGAGGCAGTCGGTTCAGGAATGGTGGAGGGAACAGGAGTGCCTGGAGAAAACCATCGATCTTTGGGAAGCGAACTGAGAAACTTCCCACAATATATTCTGTCTCAAGCGGGATTTGAACCTAGGCGTGAGAGGCACTTTGATCCGTAAGTGTGGGCTTTAGACCAGTTGGCCACCAAGGCCCCTAAACAATTGGTATACCCATAGGAACAAACTGTATACTATTTTGTGCAAAATCTTGTTAAGTCTGGGGAAAAGTCTGTCGCCAAAGCATTCAATTTTAAACACAGATACATAGATCACATTCTGTCTTTTAGTAATCCCAAATTTGGGGACTATGTAAAATATCATCTATCCTGGTGGACTTGAGATTAAAGATACAAAAACTCTCCAAATTCTGTTCCATAATTGGACCTATATCTCAATTATAACTTTCATTAGAAACTGCATTTGAAACTTTATGACAAACATGATGACTTCAATTTCACCATTGTCAGCTTTACATTTACATGTGACAGGTGAAGCAGGAGATGCTTACCTTTTCAGAGTATACAACCTCACTTCCTTTGTAGAAGTTAACATGTTTTACTGTGTTTGCTAGTTTGTTGCAAAGTCTAAATCTTTAAAATTTTTGACTAAGGTACTGATTTTGGAGTGGTATGTTTGTAGTTACTTTGAAAACAATAAACTAAATTGGAAAATATTACAATGCATTTTTTGCCTTAAGCGAACATGAAATTCACCCAAAATTGAAATTGAGTTGGTTTCCATTCATATTCTCTTGAACAATAAATTATGAATAGAAAATTGTGTTTATTGTATTTTGTGTTTGACATGGTAATATCTATATAATTATATAAATTAATGAAGGCAGCATGTGTTAGGCTCTTCAAATGATATTGTTCTTTAAAAGTAATTAGAAAATATTACAAGATTTATGATGCTGGTTAATGAAAACATAACAATTGGATATCAAACATAATACTAATCCATGCTCAAAATCAAAGTTTAAAAACTTTTGAAGGTGAACTTCCATCAGGGAAGTGAGGCGCTGTATTCTGATGTTAAAATTATGGTCCAGTTTTTGTGAAGTAAAACATCTTAACTTTTTTGTAGGATTTTAGATGTGAGGACTGTGAAAAATCAATAGCAGAGTTCTTTTGTCCACAATGTTTAAATGCAAAAGCTGTATTTGGCATTGCTCTATGTCAGCCATGTTCAGATGCACTTCATAAAGGTGCAACAAGAAGACATCATGTTCTAGAAGGTATGTTGTATCCCTAATTTAAATAGCTTTAGTAATTGCACATAAAGTTGCAAATAAAAACTAATCAGGTTTCTTTACTCAAAAATACAATCTATTCAAATGGTTAAGATAGAAATGCACGCTTTCCAATTTTCAGATTTTTAGTTTACATTAAAACATCATTGATTGGATCAAGTCTCTGTTTTACCCCAGCATCAATATATTTGGCGTTATATTGTTTTTGTCCCGTCTGTGTGTCTGTCTGTAGCAACTTAAACATTGGACATTGGGAATGCATGAATAATAAAATTTGCACAAATGTTCAATATGTGAAGAGGAATTCAAGCATGCCATCTTTGACCATGTTGTTTCAAAGTCAAATTTACTGACATCCGCCATAGGGGGCATTGTGTTTCACAAACACCTCTTGTTAATTTAGGGTTTTCTGGCCCAGGCAAAAAAAAAATTGGAAGAAAAAACACCAGGAAAAGGGGAGGAAGGAAACCCCACTGGATTGTTAAGTTCCACACTTTGCAATGGTACTATTTATGGGCTAGTAGAATTTAGGTTAGGACGAGAAAAAAATTTTAATAAATAGTCTGACTCTTCTGATTTTCGAAAAAAAAGATTCTGTTGAACCTTGTTCACAAATATTTTTGCAGAATTAATTTAGGAGTAATAAATAGATTCAATAATATATTTCATTTTATTGCAGATATTAAAAATACTAATAAAAAGTTGACACTTGTGGATACTATTGAGGATGAAAAATTTAGTTGTGAGGAAGATGAAGATGAATATGTGCCATCAAAAGAAAGTGAAGATGAGGCAAGTGATAAAAATGATGATGAGATTGATGTAATGGAAGGACAAAATATTATTGAAGACAGTTCGGATGCAGAATCTGTTGAAATACCAATACAGACTGTAAAGAGTAATGAAATTAAAATACAACAACCAGTTAAAAATGAAAATGCAAAGCGCGCTAACAAATATCATTCTTGTCCTTTTTGTGACAATTTGTTTTTTAAATTACCAAGACATTTAGAACAGAAGCATTTCATTGAAGCAGAAGTTCGAAAAGCTTTAGCATTTCCTAAAAAATCAAAGGAAAGACGAAAGGCATTGTTGGCTATTCAGAATCTTGGTGATTATAACCATAATTGCAGAGTATTATTAAAAGGCAGTGGTGTTGTAATACCAAAATACATCACTAAGAAAGGAAAACAAAAATTTGAAAAGACAAACTATATTCCATGCGAATTTTGTCTTGCACTGTATAAGAAAAAGGAATTGTGGAAACACCACATGCATTGTCCAATGCAGATGAAAATTGAAAGCAAGAAAAAATCCAGTGAGTGCTGGGAGGATGCTTTTACCATCAAAATCAGGATCGGCAGAGTTTAACAGAGACATTCTAAATAATATGAAAAAAGAAGATGAAGTTAAAGAAATAATTGTGTCAGACAATGTAATAATATGTTTTGGTGAAAGGTTGTATGAATTACATGGTCATAACCAGCATCACCTTAATTACATTTCCAACAGACTAAGGGAACTTGGACGATTAATGGTATGTGTTAGAAGTAATGATGGAAATGTGTCCTCAGTAGAAGAAATTTTAAATCCACATAACTTTGATTTATTGATAAGGTCTGTCAAACAGATTGCTGGATATTCGGCCGAGGATGGCATATACCAAATACCAAGTTTACCATTAAGATTAGGCCAGAGTCTAGAAAAATGTGCAAATATTTTGAAGTGCAAAGCCATTGAAAATGGACTGAAAGATGTAATAGAGAAAATGGATTCTTTCCTAGCCCTATATGATTTAGACTGGACAACAAGAATATCGTCTAGAGCTCATGCTACCTTAAATTTGGGAAAATTTAATAGGCCCCAGATGTTGCCTCTGGTTGAAGATGTAGTTCAACTTCACAAGTACCTTGACAGCAGATTACTGGAAGTCTCCAAACAAGACTTAAGTTTCAGAGAACAGTATTTACGTTACTGTGAAATAATACTTGCACAAGTCATACTATTTAATAGAAAAAGAAGTGGAGAAGCTCAGCGCATAAGATTAAAGGATTTCAAAGTAGTCGAAGAAGAGTTGATGAGCAAATTGTTGAAAGTCTCACACCATTTGAACGGGAACTCTGTAAAAGTCATAAACGAGTTGAGATAATTGGAAAAAAGGGTGGTAAAGTTCCTGTTATCTTTACAAACAAAATGGTAATGAACATCGATAAGATTTTACAATTACGGAAGGAACTTGATATTCCAAATGATTTTTTATTTGGAAGGCCAGACTCGAAATTTCCATTTAGAGGATGTGACTGTATACGTAAGTTTGCCAATCAGTGTGGTGCAAAGAAACCGGATCTCATTACATCTACACAGTTGAGAAAACAACTTGCAACAATGTGCCAAGTACTTGGTCTTACAGAGAATAACCAAGATATCTTAGCAAAGTTTATGGGACACGATATAAGAGTTCATCGCGATTATTATAGACTGCCTGATAGTGTGTACCAACTAGGGAAAGTCACAAAGATTTTACATGCAATAAATTCTGGAAGTGTTTCTGAATTTGCTGGAAAGAATTTTGAAGATATTGAGTTTAGCAGTAAAGGTAATTGTAATCTATTTATATGTTTATACACAAAGTTTAAAACTTATGACCATAACAAACTGTGTTACTTGGGTTCATCATGTTGTCTTTATCTTTACAAATTTCAACATAAAATATTATTTTGCATTTAATTCATGCTCAGTTGCAATAGAAAAGTCAGTGGTACTTCTCTCTTATTCTGAAGCTATGTATACTGCCAAAAGGTTAAATATTTAGTTTTAGTAATTTTCTGCATTGGCATTAAACTACAGGTTAGGTTTACTACTTAGGTTTTTGCAAGTTATAAATTCCCACTAGCTAGTCAACTAGTTAGGCTAACAGAACTGCGACCAACTTGGCCAGGTCTACATGTTTTCTGTAATTTTAAACTCTCTCATATTGATTTTTACTTCCAATATTTTTAAATTTTATTCACTATATAAAAATGATATCTTAATTTCCCTCTTTTTTTGATTTAAATATAATGGTTTACATAAGATATCCTTGCAGTATTGACTTCTAATTAGGAAGTCAATATATTTCTTTACATTCAGACAATAAAATTGACTTGATGTAAAATAAGGAAAAAGGACACATTCTGATTTTTTTTTATTAAATCAAATACATGTGTTTGTTTTATATATATATATATAACAATGTTACCAGTTTTTATATTTTTTTAATAATTACCTGCGTCGGCAGAGATGAAAGCAGGTCTAGTAATGGCTCAACGCCATTTTTCAGTCCACACAACGGTGCATAGTTTGTGTAGTCCATAAATCCTATAAACTTTATCCAAGATAAATAAAATTTTACCCAATTTTACCTAATTTTATCCACACATAAGTAATGTGCACCTCCTATTTTGGTGACATTGATGATTTTTTGTTGAAAATTTATTGCTTGTGGAACTGTGTCATTGTTTACAAATTGCAGAAAAAGATTTTGAAAGGGCGCATAGTTTGTGTAATTCATAACTATTATGAACTTTTCCCAAATTTATTAAAATTTTATCAAGTTGATTTGCACACATCAGTGATGTGCACTACCTACTTTGTTGACATTTGATGATTTATGTATATAATTCGTGTGGAATAAATATATGAACAGTGCATAGGTTTTGTAATCCATTACTCATCGAAATTAAATGAAATTTTACCCTATATGGAAATATGTCATTTTTCAGTGCTAACTAATAGATCTTGTTCCTCTGGAACATTCTTGTTTCAAAAAAAATGTCTAAATAAGTATATTTCGTACCTGGGCTTGGGTGAACCTTTTATAAAATAACAGTATTTGATACATGTGTTTTACAGATGTTGCAAAATCTGTAGTATAACTTAAGTATGTTTGACTTAATAACAGACACTTTTTCTTATATCATAAACTTTTGAAGACATACTATTTCTTACCTATATCTTCATTACATTTATCGGAAATAATTACTTTTTTTAATAATGTCCGATGACATAGTTTTGGATCACATATGGGTCTTGTTAAGTGTACAAATAAATGTAAAGAGTTTCTAATTTCAGTTAAGAGTTCCTTATTTCAGTTCAGTTGTAATTTTAATACGACTCATTGTTTTTATATGTATTAACAAAATACAATCGTCTGAAATCTAATGGTATGTTAAATTACAATGTATATCTAATAGCTTCATGATCTGACAATCTACAATGATGAGTCTCTGGATGAAATTGATAGTTATGAAAGTGAAGAAAATGATGAGGAAATTGCAGAAGAATCAAATATAGAAAAAACTAGTGGAAAAAGCAGTAATAAAGGTATTTAATTTCATTTGTTTTCTTGAATAGAGTACAAAATTCTGTTTTATTGTCTCGGTCCATTAAAGGTTAAGGTAAACTAACCTTTGCTGAAATGGTTACATGTATGTTTTTCCTTAACTTATTACATGTAGATTAGATAAAATTGACAGTTTAAACAATAACATGAAATTTTATATTATTAAAAGATATCATGATATCCATGTACAAATTATACCATAATTCTATATGACAGCATTTATTTTTAGGGGCTAAAGGCCCTACCAAACTTGTATACTCCTTTGTTTAGGAAAGATTCTCTTATCAAGAGCCAAGTTAATCTAGATTCATGAATGGGTAAAAAATGGTTACTAGATTAAATATGGAACAAAATATTTGTAAACATTAGAGGCCACCATGTTTGTTAAATATGCGCCAAAATTTCTGGTGTACAAAGCTAATGTATGGTGTTCAGAAGATTTTCAAAATTAAATTTCAAAACTTTTAGGTGCACATGTCCACCAAGGCACATGAAATATGGTAATTATTCACCAAATAAGTTCCATAATTAACCAGGACTCATGTAATATAAAATCTGTAAGTTTGACATGAAACTCAGCAAAAAAGTTGGAATCAGTGTTTAGTAGAAACTGTTTTGTATTTAAGATGCACTGGTTTATAATTATATATATACTCAAATTTAATATCCACCTGTCTTTGAAAGCCAGGGGATAAAAATGAAAATATTTCGCTTACATATATATTTAAAAACATATAAACTATTGCATATGTTATCAAATAAATCAGTTAATCAGGTTTTTGTTATGCATATTATTATTAAAACATTGGTTAAATTTGCACTCGTTTGACTAGTTAACATCAAAATGACCTGATATTGAAAAGTCAGAGATAAGGCATTGACTCCAACACAACTTTTTATATACATAATTATAGCATGGATACCAGTTTTTAACAAAAATAACATCATATGTGAATTTAAACCTAAACTAGGTTTGGCAGCCAGACTACAATTCAGAAATTTTACTACCGGGTATAAAGAAGTATATGCTTAGAAAAATGACCTGCATAATTTCGATATTGTCTCAGTTTTAATACTATTTCTTCATTACAGTATCTACAAAAGCCACACCATGGTCAAAAGAAGAAATCAGAGCTGTAGAAAGAAGGTTGGGAAGTTTTTGCAGCTTAAAAAAATACCAGGGAAAAAAGATTGTGAAGAGGCGAAGTTAAAGGAGACCGCTCTTAACAACAGAAGTTGGCAAAAGATTAAGCATTATATCAGAAATAGAAATTCAAAACTTTCAAGTGTCTTTTAAGTAGACTTTAACATCTACATATGTTTTCATTTAGAACTTTAGAAAATTATAACAACAGTACAATTTTCTTATAAATATAATAATTGCTGGATTAGTAAGATTGGATGAACTGTATGCAACTATTTGGTATTTTTCAAATTTTCATTCCTTCTACGTGTATATGTAATAAGTAAAATATTTTTATCTCCTGCCTTTCAAAGGCAGGTGAATATTAAATTTGAGTTTCTCTCCATCCATCCATACTTCTTGTTCACAGTTATTGTCCAAAACGATGAATTACAATTATTTGAAACTTGGTGCAAAGCATCAACATTGATAGGAGATTTGCATATTATTTGCCCAAGTTTGTTTGCTCACTTTAGCTCAATTGGGCTGAAGATAAGCTATTGCAATCTATCCTTTTGTGTGAATCATTGTTTTACTTTTTCACATTTTAATCCTATCCTCTAAAACTATTAAGTAAAATTTGATGATAGTTGGCAGTAATGATATCTAGGTTAGGCCTTTAGGCCTTTCAGTTTTGCACAAATAAAGTGGTTATGTCTCCTTTGGGCTCCTAAAATGGGAAATTGTATAAATTTAAAAAAAATCTTTGAAATACAGGACATGTAGCTTATATGTTTCATGTACAACATTATTAAGACAGCTAGTTTTTGCACAAATCATAGCTGTGGGGTGCATAATAGGAAAGTACTTCTTGAAAATAAGTATATTTCTTAATATATTAATATACTATGCAATCTTGTTAGGAAATATATATTAGAATATTGTAGGTATGGGTATAAATATCATCATCTATAGTAATTGATTCAAGGTCAATGTCACAGATGCAATAGACTTCTATATTTCTGCAGGAAATTTAGGCATTTTCTCAGAGGTGAGCCCATGGGCCTCTTGTTCTTGGAGTTATAATAATTCATCAAATTTGCTTCTTTAATCATGCAGAAAACTTTCTTTTTTCTATTTATTTTGACCAGAAGATCAAAGTAATAAACTGCATTGTGGATCGAAAACTTGAGTCAAATGTTTGCTATAATTTAATGTCTGTAGGCAGGTGTCTGACTGCTTAGGGTAGGCCCAAGTCTAACTAAAGAGAAATAATTTTATTCCTTGTATAGGTCTACTTGTCAGCTTTTTATTAGTGAAGAGAGGAAGTGGTTTACAATGCATATCTTTGACATTTTAGGCAAGTGTAAAAACACTTTTAAATAAAGTCTCTATAAAAATGTACAGTACAGAGCAAAACACTTGCACTCTATTGAAGATGTTTAAAATTAATCCTTGAGATATAAGAGACTTTAAATCTATTTGTGTTTGGTCCTCAGTTAGGTGTATGTATCTCCGTGTCCATTGGTGTATGGTCTTCAGTTAGATGTACGATCTCCATATCTATTAGTGTATGGTCCTCAGTTAGATGTATAGATCTCCATGTCTGTTGATGTATGGTCCTCTGTTAGATGCATGGATTTCCATGTCCATTGGTGTGTATGTGGTCCTCAGTTAGACGTGTGTATACATCTTCATATGTATTGGTGTATGGTCCCCTATTAAATGTGTGTATACATCTTCAGATCCACTAGTGTTTGGTCCTTAGTTAGATGTTTGTATACATCTTCAGATCCTCAGGTGTATAGTCTTCAGTTAAATGTGTGTATACATCTTCAGATCCACTGGTGTACCGTCCTCAGTTGAATGTGTGTATACATCTTCAGATCTACTGTTGTATGGTCCTTAGTTAAATGTGTGTATACATGTTCATATGTAATGGTGTATGGTCCCCTATTCAATATGTATACATCTTCAGATCCACTTGTGTTTGGTCCTAAGTTAGATGTTTGTATACATTTTCAGATCCTCTGGTGTATAGTCCTCAGTTGAATGTGTGTATACATCTTCAGATCCACTTGTGTTTGGTCCTAAGTTAGATGTGTGTATACATCTTCAGATCCACTGTTGTATGGTCCTTAGTTAAATGTGTGTATACATTTTCAGATCCAGTGGTGTATATGTGTAGATATCTCAAGATCCATTTGTATAGTCCTCAGGTAAATGTGTTTATACATCTTTAAATCCACAGGTGTATGGTCCTCAGTTAGATGTTTGCATACATCTTCAGATCCATTGGTGTACCATTCTCAAGGTATCTGTGTGTATACATCTTCAAATATATTGGTTTATGGTTCTCATTTAAATTTGTGTATAAAAAATCTGATCTTTTGATGTATGACCCTCGGTAAAAATTGGAATGTTATTGGAGCTTAGCTTGCTTTGAATACCTATGTGTAGAAAATTCATTTTGCATTATAGAACATTTCCAGCATGATATAAAACTCATTTGTTGAATAATGTAAATAGAATTGTAAGGTTATCAAAAATTGTTCTCAAGATTTGAATGACATGTACACTGACTATTGAAATTTAAATAGTAAAGATGATAATGGTCTGTCTGTTGAAATTAAAATGCATTTATTAGTGTTACGAAAATAAAAATGACAAACTGTTTATTAAAATTTGATTGTGTTCATAATTAAGTAATTCCCCTTTAAGGAACTGGACACAGGATACTGTGCTAAAGGATCATTAATATTCGTGGATTAAAATTTTGTGGTAGCTTAATTCTGACAAAACATTGGTAGAAAATTAAAATGAATCATTCCTGATGTTTGAATTTAGAAGTTTTCATTGACATTCAAGTGCTATCCACTAGGCGAGGTTAGTCAATTCCCAGGAATATTTATGATATTAGAGTATGCTGTTGTCTCTCTGTCTCATTCGGGCAGTTCATGGTTTGAGAAGGTTTATTCTTTGCTAGCTTATGGGTGGTCAGTGATGTTTTCACTGAGTAATCAGGGCCATCTGCCTCGAGAGTCAAATTACTAGATATTTGTAATTTATTGCCTTTTTTCCACAATAACGTGCAAATTTTGAAATTTAAATTTTTGTGTCTCTTTTTTCCGCGATAGCTATAGGGTACATGTAATTATGTACAAGAGTGAGTGAGTAATGGTGTTTTAGTTCCTAGTCAAGAATATTTAACTTATATCAAGACGTCGCCAGCTATAGGCGGAGGTGTAGAAATTTTGCCTTTGCGTTGGGCTGATGGCATTATACAGCAGGGTTCTTTAGCGTGCCATGCCATAACACGGGACCTCGTTTATTTTAATTTCCTTCCGAAATATTGAGCGAGTGCGTGAGTAATGGTGATTAACGTCCCAGTCAAGAATATTTCACTTATTTCGAGACGTCGCCAGCTATAGGCGAAGGTGCAGGAATTTTGCCAGTGCGTTGCGCTGATGGCATTATACAGCAGGGTTCTTTAGCGTGCCACGCCTGCCATGACACGGGACCTCGTTTATTTTAAGTTCCCATCCGAAAGAACCGTGACTTTCCTTTCGTAATGCCGAGTGCTTGGCGAAAGAACAGTCACTACCCACTTTCAAGTCTTGGGTCAGACCCGGCCGGGGATCGAACCCACGACCTTTCACTTGCGGAGCGAGCAACTGAGCTACCGTAGTGGTAATTATGTACCAAAGGAATATTTTCGCTGAAGTAAACATTTTCAAAAAAATAATAATTATTGCGAATTGAATGAATATTAAACACCAAAAATTCCTGATATAGGATAAGAATCTTGATGGGCTTAAAACAGCATTACTTCACTCCGCTCTTTACTTTTCATAATTATTATGTGTCCCTTCATGGAACGTACCAAAAATTGTGTACCAACATAAGCTGATGAGTCAAGTACCACAATTAAATGTATAGGTCAAAAATTAATTTTGGTCCACTTTAACACAAATGTATACTGACATGAGATGTCTCATTTAACATGAGACGATGCCTCGCGTATCACATTTATATGTATGGGTCAGGGGCACAAGGTTTTGTGCCCAAATATCATGTCTGCTTCATTAGTTCGGCATCAGTGAATGGAGTTTGATACAATTTAGCACAAATCTACATGAACATATCACATTTCGGTGTGCAAGTCGTACATTAAGGTCATGTGTTGAAATCTAGGTTACAACCATCATTTTAAGGTTTGTGGGTGCAATTGGGGATTGAGGGCATTCGTCTTTAAATGGCAATTTATTTTCCAGCCATGAGTTAATGTGATACATACTAAATTAGCCATGAACTAGGGAGTTTGACCAAAATTTCAGTACTGCTTGAAAACAGTTGAAATCGCCGTGGACATGAGACCTGAAATTCATGGCTCCGGACGGCTTCTTTATGATACTCAAACGGCAACGTCGGTATCATGAAAAAGCCGTTCGAAGCAATGAATTTCAGGTCTACGTGGACATAAATGTTTTCCATTGTCTATTTTTTTTTTCGAACCAAATAAAATCTTTGATGATGTATCATCGCTCGAGCAAGTCGTAAGAAGTTTTAACAATACATCCTAGTGTGAAAAAAGGTTGTCAGTTTGCATCTTGAAGTTATGTTGATTACTCCTGTTATTGTTTTCTTCTTTAACGCTTTAACATTTAATGCGATGCAAAACAACATCGAAGTATAAAGTCTCGACTCTGATGCCAAAACGCATTGCTGCTTTCGAGTACTTTCAGGAAACGTGACAAATGGTTTTCTTGAACAAATAACGAAGTATTGCTTTCATTCAATATAAACGACTTGAAAGGCAAATGGCAGGAGGAGTTACGACATGTTTTAGTTTGGTTTACAATTACAGTGGCTGAAGTGTTCGACTCATGGACAGATGTAGTTAAATATCAATAGTGTACAATATAATTCCATCGTTTCTGTATTTTGAGAAGTTACAACACAGAGCATATAATATACAGTAGCTGAATAGTAGTCACAGCATCCAAAAACAAAGAACTCTGAAAAGATAAATTGAATTTGTTTTGCGCCCAAGTCAAGATTCTTTCACTTATGTGTAAACATAACATTTTGGATTGGAACCTAGGAGGTGAGAGGCGCTATGATCGGTAAGCGCGCGCTTTAGACCACTCTGCCACCAAGGCCTCGAACTCTAGAAAGAGAAAAGAGACAAAGGGTTAGAACTGATTATTTTAAACCCCATATTAAATTCTAAAGCGAGTGTTGTCGTCTGACAATGAAATCTTAATCTATGGCTGTCATCACAATATTGTTAATACGCATGTCTCATACGTCCAAAAGCCGAGTGGTCTAAAGCGCGCTCTTACGGATCACAGTGCCTCTCACCGCCTAGGTTCGAATCCCGCTCGGGCAGATCCTATCTGTTAGAAAATTTTTCAGTTCGCTTGCCGTGGGTTGGTGGTTTTCTCGGGACACCCCGGTTTCCTCCACCATCTCTGAACTGACCGCCTCGAAATAAGTGATAGAATCTTGACTGGAGCGTAAAACGCATTTAATCAATCTATGTCCAAAATTATCCTGGATATATTTGGCACCTATAGTTCCATGTTCTTTACATTGTCAGTTTTGATTTCACATGTGGCTGGTATAGCTAGATAGACAGATGGTGCTTACCCTATACCAGCACTTCAAAATGGCTTAACTTCCCTGATGAAATTTCAACAGCTTTCATGTTTTCTTAGATTGTCAGTTTTCAAAGTTGTATTAGGGATTTTGATTTGAGTTTGAAACTTTATTATTTGACAATTTGTATCTTGATACTTTGACATGTTTCCTAAAAGAAATAGTTACATAAATATAAGTTGCTTTTTAAATAGTTTATTTATGTAGTTCTTGTTTATTTATAAATTAGACGACAGTAATTTTCAACATTTTAGACAAACTAAGATCGTTCTTAACGCTACTGGTGTATAGATAATGATTTTTTAAAATATAAAACAATACTCATTATGGATTAGATTAATATTTCGTCGTTTTATAGGTATACATGATCCTTATATCAAAGATTATCCCCGAAATTATCTTGCCATGGTGACAGCATTTTTTGCATTTCTGTGTTGTCTGAAATACTCGCAGAGAGTATATTTAGGTTCAGTGGATGCGGCAGCGTCCGAGTTAGTTTCAAGATTGATAACGCCTGTAATATTTCCATTAACATGTCTTCAGTATACTTATTACAAAATTACCACGATCAATTTCGATACGTGACAAAACCCATGCATAAAAATCCACGCATAATCAATAAGATACAAGGACTGCAATCTAATTGGTTCAATAGGTTTTTAGATGATAACTCCTGTAATAATGATTGGATTTCCATGAGGCTTAATCAGTATTCTGATTACCCAAATATGATGCCTTACAAAACACATGCATTAAAAATCAGAATACTGCAATCTGATTGGACAATGGTTTCATGATGATAACGTTTGTAATTTTGACTGGATTTCCATGAAACGTGTTCAGTACGCTTATTACAAAAGTAACTCGATAAAATAAGAAATGTCACAAAATCAAGACATGGTTAACAAGGATACTGCAATCTGATTGGTTAATAGATTTGCAAATGACTCTTTTAAATTGATCGGGTTTCTATGAAACTTATACTTATAACCTACTACAGCGGTCAATTTTAATGGAACAATTAACTTTCAAAATCCAATGTGGTGTGTTGTTGTACAGCGTAAGCGGAGGGTAGCTTTAAATTATTTATTTCCTAAACGAGGTCCTCATTTTACTCTGTGTATGTGAAGTCTTCGTTTGGCTGTGTGTACATAAAGTCCTCACTGTCCTGTGTGTATATATTTGGTCCTCATTTTACCGTGTGTAAACAAAGTCCGCATTTTGCGTGTAAAAATCATGTGGTTAAATTTTACCGTACGACCACAGAAAATTGTAACCACCATATAGACCTAACAGAGAGCATTATATTAAATTCCACACCTCTAGATCATCTCTAAATGTGGGTACGCATTTTGGGGGTAACAGGTGTAGGTCTTCATTTTCCACCCGGTGTACGTATGTGTACGTGTGTGTGTGTGTGTGTGTGTGTGTGTGCTATAATATTCTAGTAATATAAACAGGTCTGGAATACAACTATATAACGACATGAGAACCCTTGATAGTTAATCAGTCAACACGTCGGAACAATGGCAATTATAGCCGAAATAACTGCAATTGATGTAGCAGGCAAAATTAATAATGCGCTTTACTACATGAAAAGTAGGAGGTTTGGCGCATGTGGGACCCCTATATGTAGTAACTATAGTCTGGTGGAAAAAAATTGAAATTTCACAATAGGGGGACATGAGTGTTCAAAGCTGGCAACATAGCTGTCTTATATCATCATAGGTTAGGGGTCAAGAATCAACCTGTTGCCAAGCTTATCGACCCTTGGTTTACTAGATAAAAGGTCAAAGGTCAGATAGTGGTTTTTTCCTAAAAATTAATCTTTATTAGTTTATAGCTGTCCAAATATATACTTTCTGAGATTTAAATAAATCAAATAAATCTGTTCTCATGCAATCATAGCATATTCATGTATTTTAACGTTGACTAGGAAGCTAATTGAGACTGTTTAGGCTAAAATTTAAATACATGTATTTCAATGTTATTTTTCAAAATTCTGACACAAGCTTCGAGATAGAATAAAATAAAAATATACATTCAACATCAAAGCATGAATCAAAATGCTAAAATATAATTCTTTTGCAAATACATGACTGTGATTAAAACAAATATTTTGTTTAAACCCAGCTGATAATTTGAAATTTATTAAAAGTTTAAAATCAAAGTACTGCAAGTACTGTAATCGGCAAGACATAGTCACGAGACTCTCTGGAATATATCAGTCACATCTAACGATTTCTTTTCATTCATCAATATCACTATATGTGGCATTATCATTCAAATGGTTCAACCAATCAACGGTTCAACGGTCCCATTGCAAGTGCATACAGCCACCCACTTTAAATTGTATGCCCTACATGTACATCTTGTAGTGCAACATGATTTATATTTACATTTCAGCAATGCATGGCATGGTTTTGGTAAAGGTTATTTTCTCATTAAAAACCCCCTACTGTAGCTCAATTGGTATAGCGCTCCCGTATGTGGTGAGTCCTGGGTTCGAACCCTAGTTGGGTCTGACCAAGACTTGAAATAAGGTAGTGACTGTTCTTTTGCCAAACACTCGGTATTTAGAAACGAAAGTCATGAGATCCTTTGAGAGAGATCTTAAAAACCGATGCCCCGTGCCAAGGCGGTGTAACATGTTAAGGAACTTTTCCTGCACATTTTCCTAAGTTCACTGCAAAGGTAAAAATTTCTGCCACTTCACCTATAGCTGGTGACGTCTTGATATGTCTGAAATACGTAAAAGCCCGTAAAACCCCATGCAATCAATTAATTTATAATTTTCTCATTAAAACTGTTTTTAAGTCACATTCAGACTCGCACTAACTTAACTGTCCAAGAATAATCATGAACATCAGGGAAATACTTAACTTAAGTCCAAAAAGTTAAGTTTTGTTCATGATTCTTTGATCTGTAATTGTCTAAGAAAAGTTAAAGTTCAAAGTAAGATTTAAGCAAAAAAAGTTTAACTTGTGAAAAAAACTCAGATTTAAGTATAAAAACTAGTATCGTTCGTGGTACTGTTGCCAGATGACAAGACACAATTAGTAACGAAAAGTTTATGGTGGATCACAAAACAAGGTCGTTTTGAGACACAAACACAAAAGCGACATTGGGGATGGATAGGTCACACCATCAAGACACCTGCCAACAATATCACAAAACTTTTAAATGGAACACACAAGAATCAAAGACACCTTGAGACAAGTTTCTGGAATTGAAACAGAGGGGGTAAAATTGCGCAAAACAGAGCCAGTTTGAGGCATTTTGTCGATGGACTAACCTCCACTAGGAGTTAAATGCATACAGTACGCAAGTTAGTGAGACTAGCACCATCCGTGTCCTATAGGTGACGGAAGATCTGGAACAAATACCAGGTATAACTAAATGCAGCCAAACAGCAGTTTAATAGTATGCACGTTGAATATGTAGGTCGGTTGCATATGATGTTGGGAGCAAATTTTCAATTGTACTTTTCCCCTGAGAGGAACAGTTTACATCGGAGATGAGAAAACCTCGCTAGGCACATTCAATGAAGGCATCTGCACTCACAAGTTCAGAAAAGTTCCCTCTTGCAAAAGTGGGAAGAAGACCTGTGTTTTCCCTGGAAACACGGAATGCTGTATTTAGAATGTCCAGAAAGTTAATTGACAGTCTTACAGTCTGTAATTGCATGGAATACTGGGGGCTTATTCCTCTCCAGAGGTGATAATTTTATGCTATGAACAGGGACGAACTTTAGATGTCCCGGTCTGGAATCATACTTCCTCATTTAAAAGCAACAGAAGAATAAGGTCATCAGTATCACGACAGACAACTGTTCTTTTATAGCCTTGCATCAACACCATGGGGAACAATTCTAGTGTCGGCTTCCTTGTGTAAAGCTTTAAAAACGGTTACACTCCTTCCTCTGTATGAATTAAACATGCTGTCTGTTGGACCCCCTGATACCCTCAGCTAAGCTAAGAAGTGTCTTGGATTACTACGAGATCCTATTTGTTTTCTTGGTGACTGATAAAATCTTACCAATTTGATGGCAGAGGGACATTTTAATTATCAATAATTCTTCTAACAGAACGGGGACATGATCCTCTTTTATCTAGATGGTTTCCCCTTTTATGGATTAGTTGTCATATCTATCATAATAATTTTAATACATTTATCTTTCGCGTGGATAAAAACAGTTTGTACGTTTCCTAACTAGCCTAATGTATTGATGCCTTTCCGTTTTCCCAGTGCTACAACTAAAGGTTGACCATTAATTATTTTGGTAGTAATGTCTCCATGCAAACTTCTTCTTCAGGGATATTTTGAAGATCCGACTCGTTGGCTGCAGATAACAAGGGTCCTGGTGTATCAGGTATAGAAAGCGGCACTGAGAATAGTTTGTGTTTGAACAGTTCACTAATATTTCCACCAGAAAAAGAGAACACACTTGATAGTATTATACAGACACAGTCATTATACAGTCATTATAGCTAATCAAATCTTTTCACCCCCACAATGGCCCCTGGGTGAAATCTTGCTTGGCAACAAGCCGATTCTACCAAAGTAAAGTTCAAAGAAGGTTATGACATAACTTGCCACCTTTGAACACGTTGTCCTCCCTACATCGAAAAATAAGCGGTTTTTTCCAAATCCTCTACCAGACTACTACCACAAATGTAGTAACTTTTACAAATCTGAAATGTAATGAAAAAGTGTCACATATGTAGTATCGAACCACAAATGTAGTAAGTTTGGTCACAAATGTAGTAAATGTTTTTCACAAATGTAGTAAAATTTTACCACAAATGCAACAACTAAAAAAAATGATAAAGTGTAATTTTTTTCACAATTGGTAATATCTCGGCTATTCATGGTTCATGTATATGTGAACAGTCATTTTCAGCTGTGACAAGGCTACTACAAGGGAGTTCCGAGATGAATTTCACGTCCCCAGGATATTTATTAGTCGCCGCTTCGAAGATATAATTTTTTGATTTGTTATTGGTCACCCCCGCCCCATCTTCGATGGGTTGAATTTTATTTATTTGTTATGGCATGTTTAATAATGTACTTTCTGTCACGGAAGATAATTTCCGTGTGTGAGAGATCACTGGTTCGAACCCCGGTAGGATCTGACCAAGACTTCTTGAAAATGATATTGTGAAATGAAAGCCATTGGGGTAATTTGGATAAGACCTTACAACCGATGCCCCATGTCGACGCAGATGTTACACGATAAAGTGCACTCCTTAACCCTAAATTTCAAATTCCAAACAGGAAACATCTCTCATCTATATATGTTTAAATTCTTTTACTAATAAAATTTATGAAATGTAATGTGTAATATAATGCATTACTTTAGTAATGTAATTGTTATATAATGCATTACTTTCCAAAATGCAAGTAATTGTAATTGTAATATAATGCTAGTTTTGCCAAAGTAATTGTAATGTAATGCATTACATGTACATTGCAATGTAATTCGCCCCATGTCTGACATATAGGATCTCACAGCCCGCCATAAACCGGTTAACCACACCACCCCTTTATTTTGAATGTAGGTCCAAGTCGTACCATGATGGCAACGAGCCTTAAATTTTTATTGTATTGTCTATTGTTGTTGGTTGGGTTTTTTTTTGGGGGGAAGCTTTTGGTTACTGGCATTTGTCCAGTTTCACAATTTTTAAACATCTTTAACACCAATTAAATATTTGTGTTTCCTCTCTTGAACATACAACTACTACCATACTACGCATTTGAGCAGGAGATGCTACTCCCGGATCTCACTTCCATGTCTGTCTGGAGATCCGCGCTTCTTTTTTACACATATTTGCAAGCTATTTAGTTTCGCGAGAATAGAATACACATTAGTATTGTTTATATGGATTTATGTGTTCAATGGCCAAACTTATATATATATATTCCATCTTCAAATTTGAACTAAATCGGACAACACATAAGACTAAAACGGCCGATTATATGTTTATAGTAACGGCGGGTATCTTGGATATGGCGCGGGAACGCCAACAAAACGTTTAATCTTTACAAACCATGGGCCTTTCACACCAAATTTGGTTCAAATTGGCCCAGTGGTTTCATTGTAAATATACATGGTTTACGGTCAGGATATATATGGTATAGGTGCTACATATCGCAAAGATAGATGTTTTCACAAAATGTCCCCCCTTGTAACCCCCTCCTCCTCACCCCGACACCCTAGGCTGCTAACCACATTTTGAAACTGGTTTTCACATTCTGCGACATACAAACGCTAACCCTGCTATTAGTTATGTTGGTTAAAACGTGTGTTGGCTGTTGTAGATCATTCAATCACAAATAAAAATATGCGTTGAACGAAGTGAAATAAAGTTAAATGTACCTCATTAACGCAGTTTGATTTTTTTTCAATTCGCGTTGAATTTGTCCCGCATTCAACACAGTTTGAAAAAAAATTCAAAGTGCGTATTTTTTTCAAAGTGGGTCGAATTTTATATGTACCTCATTAACGCACTTTGAAGTATTTTTCAAAGTGCGTTGAGCTGAACCATTTTTTAACGCACTTTGAAAATTTTTTTCAAAGTGCGTTGAGCTTGTCCCGAATTTGACGCGATTTGAAAAAATTTTTCAAAGTGCGTAATTTTTTCAAAGTGGGTTGCTACACGGCACTACAATGTGCGAGATTACAACGTCATATATACCTCAGTTTCACTGTATACATACATGGATGGTTATATAAGCTCCGCCTACTTACTAAGAATTAGAATTACCGTTTCGAAAAATAATAACCCCCCCGGCTAATTGCCGATATGAACTCTGACCCTTTGTTTTGATTGGTTAACAACTGTATAGCATGACATTTATTACATGTACCCCCACATATTGTAACACCTACTTTTTAAATTGCGGGACTATATAAACCTTTTAGAGTAGTGTGAAATTTATTCTCAAAAGTAACACTAAGATGATATCATACAAAAGACTAAGAAGTGAGGAGGGAGAGAGTGTAGAAGATCAACGTAAAAAAATAAGAACCTGTAAAAACTACAATGTTTTTCGACTGAAAAGGTTATTAATATATTGTTTTACTTAGTATTTTTTAAAAACAAACTTTCAATTGATTGTATTGTTTCAAAAAAAGTTTTTTATATTATCTTTTTTTCCCTTTTATATGTTTTTTTTATTTTGAAAAACCCTAACCCCGATTCTTGTTTTTGTTTTAGATTTGGGAATGTATAACAGAAGATATAGATTGGTTTGGTATTCAAGATGAAATAATCAGCATTAAATTAGATTCGTTATTTAGTGAAGGCGTCATAACGAAAGTCATTTTGGAGGATTTGTTCGAAAAATTCGGTCTGTGGGAAATTAAAATCAGGAATTAAATGATAAGAAAACAGGAAAATTTGTGGGATGATTGAATATCTTAGTTGGCGATCTCCCAAAATTCCCAGTCTAGTAAAACAGAACTTACAATATTAGCCCGAGAGACTTTCCGTACCATTTGAAAACCCTTGTGTTCCGAGACAAGCGACTAAGTATTTCATGGGATTACACAACGAGGAAGTAAATGCGTTCTGTGTGGCGGATGATGATGTGTATCGCAGATTGTCCTTACCATTGACAGGTACTGTGTATGTGGAACAATACATACAGTACAGAAAGGAATTTCTCGAGTTTAAATGCTCTTTTACTAATTGTTATGTGTGTGCATGGAAATTACTTTGTATTCCTCCAGGTTTAAAACCAGTGAAATGTGAACATCGCTCTTGAAAGAACGAATTGTCAATTTTAATTTTTTTTTTTGTGAATGATATATATATTTTGTTTTGTTGTTTGTTAATGAAAATATGATAGCTAAGCGGAGCTATGTTATCATATTGGGTTTGAGTTAGTGGGTTCGATTCCCACCCTAGCCTGTTTTTACATGGTATGAAGGAATTTTGGCTAGTGCCTTCGCTCAAACTGAAACATAAAATCGTATGAAAATATGCAACCGCGGAGGTAACCTTCATTTAAAGGTAAACCGAAAAAGTAACACGAGTAGTCAAACGGTTACTTGAGTAGTAAAAAATGATTACCTGAGTAGGTAAACCCTTCGTAATCCCTACTCGGGTGACAAAATATCGTCTTATACACCTACTTGGGTAACATATTTGGTCTTGGGTACTAACCCTAACCCTTACTTGTATTGGATTCCTAAACTCCATAAAAATCCATACAAGGAAAGATATATAGCAGCCTCATCTAAATGTACTACTAAATCATTATTGGTAACTCTAACACAAATTTTGACAATCGTCAAAGATGGTCTTTAGTCTTATTCAGAAAAAGTATATTCTACATCTGGAATCAACCAGATGTGGATTCTCAAAAATTCTAAAGAATTACTTGAACATCTTGCTTCAAATACTTTATCTCATGTAAAAGTATTAAAACATTTGATTTTTCTACACTATACACCACAATCCCTCATTCTAAATTGAAAGAACGTCTTAAAGAAATTATTCACTTGTCTTTCTTCTACAAAAACGGTAAGCCAAGATACAAATATCTGGTGCTGAACAGGGATTATGGTTATTTTGTCAAGCGTCATACGGATTCCAAAAAAAAATATACTGAATATACCATCAACAAAATGTTGGAGTTTTTGATAGATAACATATTTGTTGTGTTTGGTAATATAATTTTTCAGCAAACAATCGGTATACCAATGGGTACAAACTGTGCACCATTGCTTGCTGATCTTACGAAGCAGAATTTATGCAGAACCTTGTTAAATCTGGAGAGAAAACTGTCGCCAAATCATTCAACTCAACATACAGTTACATAGATGACGTTCTGTCCTAAATTTAGAGACTATGTAAATATTATCTATCCTAGTGAGCTTGAAATAAAAGACACGACTGATTTTTCAAGTTTTGCTTCATATTTAGACTTATACCTGAATTATGACGCACAAGAAAGGCTACATTTGATACTTTATAACAAACGTGATGACTTCAATTTTTCTATTGTCAACTTTCCTTTTTATGCAGCAATATACCTACTTCTCCTGCTTATGGTGTATTTGTTTCCCAACTAATACGCTATGGTAGAGCTTGTTCCCACTACGGGGACTTTGTACAACGAAGTAGGCTGCTTGCAAATAAATTGTTGACTCAGGGACATTGCAAGCCTAGGCTTATCAAGGCCCTCAAAAAGTTTTATGGCCGTCATCACATTATTGTTGATAAGTTTGATGTCTCTGTGTCCAGGATTGCCTTGGATATATTTGACGTCTCATAGTTCCATGTTCCTTTCACACAATTTTGATTACACACGTGACGGGTGTAGCTAGCTAAACAGGAGGTGCTTACCCTTCCGGAGCACCCGGCCTCACTCCCCTGGTGGAAGTTCACGTGTCTAACCTAACTTGTCAGTTCCAAAGTTTTTACTTTGCTTCTGGATTGTGATTTGGAAATGGATAAGTATGTTTTTTTTTTTTGATTACCTACTCTGGTAACATGACTGGTCAATTGAGTAGGAATTACTAAGCCCCTAACCCTACCTAACCTTAACCCTTACCCTGACTCTCCTGACACAACGGACACTGGGGGTGACACACTTTGCCTTCCTCAACAAAGCGTTCAAAGCCAAAACTTAAGCGCAAGCTCAATAGCAAGGACGCATTGAGTGACACACATTTGTGTTCAACACCAAAGTGTTTAAAGTCAAAGATTAAGCGCACGCATAAAAGCAATAACACTTTGAGTGACACATCTTAATCATCATCATCAAAACATTCAAAGCCAAAAATTAAGGCCATTAAAAGTAAAAAAAAAAAAAACATTTGTCTCGATCGTCACCGACTAAAGCAACAGTGGTATCACCCCCGAAACCATGGAAACGTAAGGAAAAACAACACAGAAAACGGTCTGCTTATAGATCTCAAGGGATTAATCCGACAAAAAGAAATCGATTTATATGCACAATATGCCATTAAGAGGTGATGCACCTCCCGCGTCACCTGAGAGATGCACACGACTTCTCTAGAGAAAAATCCCTACAATATGCTATACGAAATAGGGCAGTGGAACGCAGAACTCGGTTTAAAAAACCATACTATAAGTGTCCCATAAAAAATTGTTGTGCAAGTGTGCAATGGTTGCAACAGCATTTGAGGGGCCATCATCACTAAACAATAGACGCTACTAAGATATGTGTCAAATACAGACGCTCTTTAAGCGACAGTGAATGTGTGTTTTAATGAGCCCACACCTGAGTCTTCTGCAACAATCGTTTTTGATGATCCTACACCTAAGTTTTGTGCAACAATCACTTATGATGAGCCTACACCTGAGTCTTCTGCAACAATCATTTATGATGAGCCTACACCTAAGTTTTCTGCAACAATCATTTATGATGAGCTTACACCTAAGTTTTCTGCAAAATTCACTTATGATGAGCCTTCACCTGAGTCTTCTGCAACAATCACTTATGATTATCCTACACCTGAGTCTTCTGCAACAATCACTTATGATGATCCTACACCTGAGTCTTCTGCAACAATCACTTATGATGATCCTACACCTGAGTCTTCTGCAACAATCACTTATGATGAGCCTACACCTGAGTCTTCTGCAACAATCACTTATGATTATCCTACACCTGAGTCTTCTGCAACAATCACTTATGATGAGCCTACACCTGAGTCTTCTGCAACAATCACTTATGATGATCCTACACCTAAGTTTTCTGCAACGATCACTTATGATTATCCTACATCTGAGTCTTCTGCAACAATCACTTATGATGAGCCTACACCTGAGTCTTCTGCAACAATCACTTATGATGAGCCTGCACCTGAGTCTTCTGCAACAATCACTTATGATTATCCTACACCTGAGTCTTCTGCAACAATCATTTATAATGAGCCTACATCTGAGTCTTCTGCAACAATCACTTATGATGAGCCTACACCTGACTCTTCTGCAACAATCACTTATGATGAGCCTGCACCTGAGTCTTCTGCAACAATCACTTATGATTATCCTACACCTGAGTCTTCTGCAACAATCATTTATAATGAGCCTACATCTGAGTCTTCTGCAACAATCACTTATGATGAGCCTACACCTGACTCTTCTGCAACAATCACTTATGATGATCCTACACCCGAGTCTTCTGCAACAATCACTTATGGTGAGCCTACACTTGAGTCTTCTGCAACAATCACTTATAATGATCCTACACCTGAGTTTTCTGCAACAATCACTTATGATTATCCTACACCTGAGTCTTCTGCAACATTCACTTATGATGAGCCTACACCTGAGTCTTCTGCAACAATCACTTATGATTATCCTACACCCGAGTCTTCTGCAACAATCACTTATGATGAGCCTACACCTGAGTCTTCTGCAACAATCACTTATGATGATCCTACACCTAAGTTTTTTGCAACGATCACTTATGATTATCCTACACCTGAGTCTTCTGCAACAATCACTTATGATGAGCCTACACCTGATTCTTCTGCAACAATCACTTATGATGAGCCTACACCTGAGTCTTCTGCAACAATCACTTATGATGAGCCTACACCTGATTCTTTTGCAACAATCACTTATGATGATCCTACACCTGAGTCTTCTGCAACAATCACTTATGATGAGCCTACACCTGAGTCTTCTGCAACAATCACTTATGATGACCCTACACCTGAGTCTTCTGCAACAATCACTTATGATGATCCTACACCTGAGTCTTCTGCAACAATCACTTATGATGATCCTACACCTGAGTCTTCTGCAACAATCACTTATGATGAGCCTACACCTGAGTCTTCTGCAACAATCACTTATGATTATCCTACACCTGAGTCTTCTGCAACAATCACTTATGATGAGCCTACACCTGAGTCTTCTGCAACAATCACTTATGATGATCCTACACCTAAGTTTTCTGCAACGATCACTTATGATTATCCTACATCTGAGTCTTCTGCAACAATCACTTATGATGAGCCTACACCTGAGTCTTCTGCAACAATCATTTATGATGAGCCTACACCTAAGTTTTCTGCAACAATCACTTATGATGATCCTACACCTGAGTCTTCTGCAACAATCACTTATGATGATCCTACACCTGAGTCTTCTGCAACAATCACTTATGATGAGCCTGCACCTGAGTCTTCTGCAACAATCACTTATGATTATCCTACACCTGAGTCTTCTGCAACAATCACTTATGATGAGCCTACACCTGAGTCTTCTGCAACAATCACTTATGATGAGCCTGCACCTGAGTCTTCTGCAACAATCACTTATGATTATCCTACACCTGAGTCTTCTGCAACAATCATTTATAATGAGCCTACATCTGAGTCTTCTGCAACAATCACTTATGATGAGCCTACACCTGACTCTTCTGCAACAATCACTTATGATGAGCCTGCACCTGAGTCTTCTGCAACAATCACTTATGATTATCCTACACCTGAGTCTTCTGCAACAATCATTTATAATGAGCCTACATCTGAGTCTTCTGCAACAATCACTTATGATGAGCCTACACCTGACTCTTCTGCAACAATCACTTATGATGATCCTACACCCGAGTCTTCTGCAACAATCACTTATGGTGAGCCTACACTTGAGTCTTCTGCAACAATCACTTATAATGATCCTACACCTGAGTTTTCTGCAACAATCACTTATGATTATCCTACACCTGAGTCTTCTGCAACATTCACTTATGATGAGCCTACACCTGAGTCTTCTGCAACAATCACTTATGATTATCCTACACCCGAGTCTTCTGCAACAATCACTTATGATGAGCCTACACCTGAGTCTTCTGCAACAATCACTTATGATGATCCTACACCTAAGTTTTTTGCAACGATCACTTATGATTATCCTACACCTGAGTCTTCTGCAACAATCACTTATGATGAGCCTACACCTGATTCTTCTGCAACAATCACTTATGATGAGCCTACACCTGAGTCTTCTGCAACAATCACTTATGATGAGCCTACACCTGATTCTTCTGCAACAATCACTTATGATGATCCTACACCTGAGTCTTCTGCAACAATCACTTATGATGAGCCTACACCTGAGTCTTCTGCAACAATCACTTATGATGATCCTACACCTGAGTCTTCTGCAACAATCACTTATGATGATCCTACACCTGAGTCTTCTGCAACAATCACTTATGATGATCCTACACCTGAGTCTTCTGCAACAATCACTTATGATGAGCCTACACCTGAGTCTTCTGCAACAATCACTTATGATTATCCTACACCTGAGTCTTCTGCAACAATCACTTATGATGAGCCTACACCTGAGTCTTCTGCAACAATCACTTATGATGATCCTACACCTAAGTTTTCTGCAACGATCACTTATGATTATCCTACATCTGAGTCTTCTGCAACAATCACTTATGATGAGCCTACACCTGAGTCTTCTGCAACAATCATTTATGATGAGCCTACACCTAAGTTTTCTGCAACAATCACTTATGATGATCCTACACCTGAGTCTTCTGCAACAATCACTTATGATGATCCTACACCTGAGTCTTCTGCAACAATCACTTATGATGAGCCTGCACCTGAGTCTTCTGCAACAATCACTTATGATTATCCTACACCTGAGTCTTCTGCAACAATCATTTATAATGAGCCTACATCTGAGTCTTCTGCAACAATCACTTATGATGAGCCTACACCTGACTCTTCTGCAACAATCACTTATGATGATCCTACACCCGAGTCTTCTGCAACAATCACTTATGGTGAGCCTACACTTGAGTCTTCTGCAACAATCACTTATAATGATCCTACACCTGAGTTTTCTGCAACAATCACTTATGATTATCCTACACCTGAGTCTTCTGCAACATTCACTTATGATGAGCCTACACCTGAGTCTTCTGCAACAATCACTTATGATTATCCTACACCCGAGTCTTCTGCAACAATCACTTATGATGAGCCTACACCTGAGTCTTCTGCAACAATCACTTATGATGATCCTACACCTAAGTTTTTTGCAACGATCACTTATGATTATCCTACACCTGAGTCTTCTGCAACAATCACTTATGATGAGCCTACACCTGAGTCTTCTGCAACAATCACTTATGATTATCCTACACCCGAGTCTTCTGCAACAATCACTTATGATGAGCCTACACCTGAGTCTTCTGCAACAATCACTTATGATGATCCTACACCTAAGTTTTTTGCAACGATCACTTATGATTATCCTACACCTGAGTCTTCTGCAACAATCACTTATGATGAGCCTACACCTGATTCTTCTGCAACAATCACTTATGATGAGCCTACACCTGAGTCTTCTGCAACAATCACTTATGATGATCCTACACCTGAGTCTTCTGCAACAATCACTTATGATGATCCTACACCTGAGTCTTCTGTAACACTCACTTATGATGATCCTACACCTGAGTCCTACACCTGAGTCTTCTGCAACAATCACTTATGATGAGCCTACACCTGATTCTTCTGCAACAATCACTTATGATTAGCCTACACCTGAGTCTTCTGCAACAATCACTTATGATGATCCTACACCTGAGTCTTCTGCAACAATCACTTATGATGATCCTACACCTGAGTCTTTTGCAACAATCACTTATGATGATCCTACACCTGAGTCTTTTGCAACAATCACTAATTATGATGAGCCTACACCTGAGTCTTCTGCAACAATCACTTATGACGAGCCTACACCTAAGTCTTTTGCAACAATCACTTATAATGATCCTACACCTAAGTTTTTTGCAACAATCACTTATGATGAGCCTACACCTAAGTTTTCTGCAACAATCACTTATGATGATCCTACACCTAAGTCTTCTGCAACAATCACTTATGATGATAAAAAAAAACCATACTAATCCATTTCCGAATTACAAT
Organism: Anadara kagoshimensis; assembly: GCA_021292105.1. Lineage (NCBI taxonomy): Eukaryota > Metazoa > Mollusca > Bivalvia > Arcoida > Arcidae > Anadara > Anadara kagoshimensis. Next base: position 340,928 of record JACFYK010000021.1, on the reverse strand, counting down.
CCAGAAGCAAAGTAAAAACTTTGGAACTGACAAGTTAGGTTAGACACGTGAACTTCCACCAGGGAAGTGAGGCCGGGTGCTCCGGAAGGGTAAACACCTCCTGTTTAGCTAGCTACACCCGCCACGTGTGTAATCAAAATTTTGTGAAAGGAACATGGAACTATGAGACGTCAAATATATCCAAGGCAATCCTGGACACACAGATTCTACACCTGAGTCTTCTGCAACAATCACACCAGAATGTTTTGACTAACAATTTGAAACAATGGATATAGAAAATATACAGGTTTCAGAAAATGCACAAGACAATCTTGATATTGAAGTGACAGAAAAATTTAAAATGTCATCACAGAATTGGAAAGAACGTAAGTACTCTTTTTATTCCCTATACACGTATGATTTGATTATGACTAATCAGAGGAACATCTCGAATAAAACCAAAGTAGGTATAGATTTCAGTTTTCTAGCTTGCAATTGTTGCAGTTACTTTTAATAAAATATTTAAAGCTATCTAAACACAACATATTGAAATTGTCTAAAGGTCTAAGGCAATTTTCTATCCACAGAAACTTCATATTTATATTTTATTCTTTTATTAAGCTACAAATATGAAATACATGCGATTAGACATTTTCTTGTAACAACGAAATGCAATTGTTTTAAAATAAAACTTTTCAAAAAAACTATTCACCATTTGAAATAACTTTATTCAATACAAACCATTATCATTGTTTAAATATTGTAACCGCATAAATTTCATTTTTGTAACATAAACGTTTTAGGTTTTAGGTTCCAACACTAATCGATTTATATAAATTTTATCATATATGTAATTTTCTATTTACAGACAAGGTTTTACAGCATTTTTACGAATGGATCTAATCTTCAGAATCAGAAAAATCCCCCAAAACAGCTGAGCAGCATGAGATGCATAAATTCTGCTTCGTAAGAATAAAGAAACAAATCAGCAAGCAATGGTGCACAGTTTGTACCCATTGGTATACCGATTGTTTGCTGAAAAATTATATTACCAAACATAACAAATATGTTATCTATCAAAAACTCCAACATTTTGTTGATGGTATCTTCAGTATATTTTTGTTTGGAATCCGTATGATGCTTGACAAAATAACCAGAATCCCTTTTCAGTACCAGATATTTGTATCTTGGCTTACCGTTTTTGTAGAAGAAAGACAAGTTAATAATTTCTTTAAGACGTTCTTTCAATTTAGAATGAGGGATTGTGGTGTAAAGTGTAGAAAAATTCAATGTTTTTATACTTTTTACATGAGATAAAGTATTAGAAGCAAGATGTTCAAGTAATTCCTTAGAATTTTTGAGAATCCACATTTGTTGATTCCAGATGTAGAATATACTTATTCTGAAAAAGACTGAAGACCATCTTTGACGATTGTCAAAATTTGTGTTAGAGTTACCGATAATGATCTAGTAGTACATTTAGATGAGCCTGCTATATATCTTTCCTTGTATGGATTTTTATGGAGTTTAGGAATCCAATACAAGTAAGAAAGATCAAGATCTTCCTCCTTAAGACTGATACCGAAAGACTCGAGAACTCCCCTATGGTTGGAAAGAACTTCATCTTTGGTAAAATTAGTTCTAGAATATGCAGGGTTAATTGATATACTATCTAAACCAAGCTCCTTAATAAGACATTCAAGGTAGAATCTCTTACAAACGAGAATAATGTTGTTCGAAGCCTTATCAGCTGGGACAACAACATATTTGTTGTGTATGTCTGTAAGAATTGCCTTGATTTCTGGATCATTGAGTACTGAAGACGGTTTAGTACTCATAAGACCCTTTAAGTTTGGCAATCGTAGTTTTAACGAAAGATCTCACAACCTTTATCCAGTCGGATAAGGTATCAGGCTCAACATCTTCTAATTTTGCCCAACGTCTGGCGTAATTTGTGCAATAAATAAATACACAAATGGCGGGTGAAGCTAGCTAAACAGGAGGTTCTTATCCTAACGAAGCACCCAGTCTTTCTTTTTTGATTGAAATTCACGTGTATAATCTTAACGGCGGTTCAAATGTTTTTACTTTACTTTGCTTCTAGATTGTGATTCAGACATGGACTTGTATGTTGTTTTTTTTATTAATTATTAAATTACAAACACATTTATTCATTTTTTTCAGATGACTTAATTACTTCAGATGATATAAAGTCTACGCTAGACAGCGAAACGTGTAAGGTTATTATTTCCTCTTTTGAAGAAGCTACAGTAAGTGATCAGCAAATATCGTTAAGTGAGTGTTGCAAGAAAAGAAATTTTTTAATACTGATGATTCTATTAACGAATGGACAGAGATCAGGTGCCGTCAAACATCTCACAATGAAAAGTGTCAAAAATGCAACAATAAACAAAAATGGTTTTAAGAGAGGATATTTAGCGTTATTTTCAAGTGTTTGTGAAAAAGTTCCGTTCACAACTACCATATACTACCCCTGAAATGTTAAATGCAGATGATGCAAGTGTATTCTTGGCGTACCCTTCTCGCTTCGGAAGACCAACTCTCTGATTAACATGTCACTGCAAAGTATTTGGGTACTTATAAAGCAAGATAGTATTATTTCAGCTACAAAATTAAGAAAATCTGTGGTCATCCACGTCCGGGATACAGCGCCAGATCAGAGAGACAATTTGGCTATGCAAATCACGCATAACCCTGCTACAGCAGATAACTTTTATCTCTTGAAGCAAAAAAGAGACAATGCAGTCTGTATGCAAATAAATTGTTCACTCAGAAATAATGCAAGGCTAGGCTTATCGGGCTCTCCCAAAGTTTAATGGCATCCATCACAGTATTGTTGAGTCTCTGTGTCCAGGATTACCCTGGCTATTTGACGCCCTATAGTCCCATGTTCCTTTCTACAATTTTGATTACACACGTGGCGGGTGAAGCTAGCTCAACAAAATGTGCTTACCCTTTTAGAGTACCAGGTCTAGCTTCCCTGGTGGAACCGGACTTGTCAGTTGTAACGTTTTTGATTTGTTTCTGTATTGTGTTTTTCTCCATTCTGAAAACGCTTTATTTTATTCACATCTGCGTTAAACACTGTATTAGTAATAATTGATGAAAAGCACATTATGTTATAGTTTTAAAAATTAAAAGAAACTTTAGAAAACAATTAACTTACAAAACTGATTGATGCAGGGTTAGGAAACTTAAACGATAATAAAACACTTGTGTCAATATATTACTTGGTTGAAGAGAAATGATATTTTAAAAAAAGAAGACATATATTCTGCTATATTTACTTATAAAAATGCTAACCCTGTGCACAAACAGTCTGCGTTTAGAGAATTGTATGTTGAACAAAAGGTCTAGAAAGTAAATCAAAGGTGTAGATGTTGACCAGTATTCTCTTTTTTCATAGACAAGTGATAAGTGAGATAATAATGGACTATTTAAAAACTTATACGATATATCCCTTATAAGAAGAGAAAAAAAGGCGATTCTGATAGCATTTTCATACTATGATTTTCAATAAAAAATTCAAATCCATCAAAAAATGTCGACGCAGTTGATCATTTTTAAATATTTTATATGGTGCCTAGTATTGATTTAATATGGATTTTCAATCCAAATTGCATCAAGACTCTAACCATGACACATTTAATAAGTCGAATCTGTTATATATGAATAGTCAAAAACAAACATACTAATACCAGAACCTAGAGACCTGGGTACACCTGAAGACAAAGCCCATATTGTGACAACGAGTTCTCGACGTTCATTTACACCATATGATAGTACAAGAATCACTGACTTATGTGACGAAATATGCCTATAACAGCAACATCAGGGTGTGATCAACTTTGTTCGACTGATGAAGGGAGTGTTCTAGTAAGAAAGTACACAGACATGTACGGGGCTTCTAATGTTGGAAAAAAACTTGCAGATCGTGTGAGATCAAAGAGAAGACAACTTCTTAATTGATGAAAGTTTCTAAAGTTATGATAATAAAAATCTAAATATCTAAATAAAGATGTTTTTACAAATGTATCAGTTGAACGAGTTTTCATTTACCACATTTCTTGTAAACATATTTAATTTACCGTTAATAATTTTTAGCTCATTGTGTAACCTACAATTAACATACAAGACGAGGCTTACATTGTGGCATTTGGTCCTACCTAATTTTGCGCTGAATAGCTGTAATATGGCAAAAATCGTAAAAATTTATAAAATTATACACCTTAAATGAATTTGTTTACATTTAACGTTTGATTCTGTCTTCAAAGACAGACAACTAATTAATATAAACATTTATTTATTTATAGAAAACCGTTAAAGAATAAATAAAAAAAATACTAATCCATTTCCGAATCACAAACCAGAAGCAAAGTAAAAACTTTGGAACTGGCAAGTTAGGTTAGACACGTGAACTTCCATCAGGGAAGTGAGACCGGGTGCTCCAGAAGGGTAAGCACCTCCTGTTTAACTAGCTACACCCGCCACGTGTGTAATCAAAATTGTGTGAAAAGAACATGGAACTATGAGACGTCAAATATATCCAAGGCAATCCTGGACACAGAGACATCAAACTTATCAACAATACTGTGGTGACGGCCATAAACTTTTTGAGGGCCTTGATCAGCCTAGGCTAGGAGAAACAGGTATATTGCTGCATAAAAAAGAAAAATTGACAATAGATTGTTAAGAGACAGAGCGTCATCTATATATCTGTATGTTGAGTTGAATGATTTGGCGACAGTTTTCTCTCCAGATTTAACAAGGTTCTGCATAAATTCTGCTTCGTAAGAATAAAGAAACAAATCAGCAAGCAACGGTGCACAGTTTGTACCCCTTGGTATACCGATTGTTTGCTGAAAAACTATATTACACAACAAATATGTTATCTATCAAAAACTCCCAACATTTTGTTGATGGTATCTTCAGTATATTTTTGTTTGGAATCCGTATGATGCTTGACAAAATAACCAGAATCCCTGTTCAGCTCCAAATATTTATATCTTGGCTTACCGTTTTTGTAGAAGAAAGACAAGTTAATAATTTCTTTAAGACGTTCTTTCAATTTAGAATGAGGGATTGTGGTGTAAAGTGTAGAAAAATCAAATGTTTTAATACTTTTTACATGAGATAAAGTATTAGAAGCATTTTATCTTTGATATATCTGACTTCTCATTGTCCGATTTTCCTGTCTTTCTCAATTTAGAATTCACATGTTTTGGGGATACTAGCTAATGAAAAACAAACATACTTATCCATTTCCGAACCACAATCCAGAAGCAAAGCAAAAACCCCCGGAACCGACAAGCCAGGTAAGACACGCGAACTTCCACCAGGGAAGTGAGGCCGGGTGCTCCGGAAGGGTAAGCACCTCCTGTTTAGCTAGCTACACCCGTCACGTGTGTAATCAAAACTGTGTGAAAGGAACATGGAACCACGAGACGCCAAATACATCCAAGGCAACCCCGGACACAGAGACAGCAAACCTATCAACAATACTATGATGACGGCCATAACCCCCCCCCCCCCCCCGAGGGCCCCAACAAGCCAAGGCCCGCAACATTCCTGAGTCAACAACTAAAGAAGACATACTTACCTTTCTGGGGTACCCAGCAATACTTTTCTAGTGGAAGTTTAATTTTTGTGATTAAACCATGAATAAGGATGCTCGTGATGGATGATTTTAAATATTTAATGACATTTGAATCGGATAGTAAACTTAAATAACTAAAATAGAAAATCTTTATTTCGTTGAATTATCTAAAGCGTTCATATGTAGAGAACGTCTTCCATTAAGATGATTGTTTTCAATTTTAAGTAGTTTTGGTATAGATGTTCAACATTTTAACATGACTACAATCCCTGGGAAACAGGTTTTAAATGATTTATTGTACCTGCAAACATTTGATATTTTTAAATTCTTCATTGAAAATCATAGTACGAAAATGCTATCAGATTTGCTCTATCTCTTCTAATAACGGAGATAGCGTATAACTGTTTTAATATTGATGAATGAGTTATAATATCATTAGTTTCTAAAAATATGGATCGATTGACACAATTTACATCCTTCTATCCGGTTCATACCAATAATTTTATCTCGAAACAAATTAGCCACAAAAATATTGCTTTTTTTCAAAACTTAATGTACGTTGCAAAAATGGTGTGCATATGGTTAGTATGGGCAGGTTATGCAACTTAATTGAAAGAACAATTATTTTATTGTTACTGAACTATAAAACTTACATGTGCTACCTGGATAGATATATTTGGACATACCCCATCTCTACTAAAAAGTACAATTAGCTAAGTGTAAAAGAGTGGTCGAAATGAACAACTGAAATCATGTACCTTTTCTGAAAAATATCTCATGGAAAACATCACATATAACCTTAGGTTGTATATATTTGCAGAGCTAACACATAGTTGAATACAAATGTGAAACAGATTCTACTCCAATACTGATAGGTACAGAGATAGTGCACCAATGGGAGCGTGTTTTTGCCACTTAATACGTTCTAACCGCGGCTAACCACAAAAAGTGCAACCTAATTTTGAAATAATTTTTACAATTTTATAATACCGTAAAACTTGATTGAAATAGCCTAATTGAGGCTCGGGGGCATACTACAATAGAACTGAAAAGTACAGGCATCCAGTTGTTGAAAAACTAGTCGAATTTGACAACTGAAAACGAGGCCTTTTTTCAAAAAAATTAAATAACTTAAACAAAAATATTCGACCAAATTTATTGATATTTTCAGATGTTTTCTCATTGAGTGATAGATATTTACCCACAGAATATGGGCATAGTAAATAAAATCAGCCCTTCTTTAATGGCTTCAGGTGGCAAACATGAAAATTTAGGTTGCATACATGAAAATTAAACTGCAAACATGAATTTTTAAGTTGCAAACACTCTTGAATTAAGTTGCATATATGACAATTAAGTTGCAAAAACCTTAACCATAAGTTGCAAACATGACACATTAAGCTGCAAACATGACAGATTAAGTTGCATGGTTAGTTGCGACGATAACCTTAACCCTAAACTAACCCTAACCTTCGTAACGTGGAAATGTACTGAAATTATATTTGATTATTTTTTTGAGCAGTTTTATAAACGCGATTGTGATCGCTTTTACCATCAGATTCTTACCCTCCGTATATTGCTGACGGATTCTTTTCCGGGTATGGTTTTATTTGAACTGGTGGTTAGAAAAAAGTGTTTATAACGGTATTAAATATAGTAACAATGAGTACTTTTGAGCACCTTATTACAAAAATATAGTTAAGTAAAGCATTGAGATGTTTTGTGATATTTATTTTCCTCCTAATATTGTTTTATTTTTATTTATTTATTTTGTTTTTTGGTATTGATTTTCTGAAGGTCAATCCTACGACTTTCAGATGTTTTGTTCGTGATATCTATATTTGGATATCGTACGATGTATCACGTGACCAAAATAGACTATATACAGACACGCCTATCTTTGCGCGCGCATATAGGTAACACTATTTTTTGATAGCGTACGATGTATCACGTGGCCAATGGACTATATAATTGCTTGTAGGCAGAGATCGAGCATCACATTGCAATTTTTTATTCAGGTGATGGCAACAACATTTAATCAAGCTTTCCTTGAGGAACAGTGTATCGAGAGAGTTTTATATAGGGTAGGTGAATACCTGTTATTATTATAATTTTAATTTTTTTTGTATAATTGATGGAGATGATCTTTTGTTTTTCAGATACAGCCCACATCCCCACCAATATTGCATTCTCCTCGGTTCAAACCCCACCATCGAGGGTCACTGCAAAAAAAGGATACCTAATACCTAATATCAGCATTGAACCGACAATTCACTTAATTGTTTTTGTTTTTATTTCAGACTACTAAATTAAATCCCAAGAAAGCGTTTTACCTAGAGATCTTGCCTATATTATCGCAGGAAGTCCGTATTCAATTTACACCTAAGTTTATCAAAAACTACTTTGAGGAAGTGGAGCTCAGTGACACTTACATTACAAATCGTGCGTTACATGAAAAAGTTGTTTGCGAAATTGGAAGTGCTGGTACCTGGAGTCGCCACGTAGGCCAAACACTGGTTCCAAGTAATGTTAACTGCTTGTTACGACAATTCAAGAAATCCCATTATAACGATGTGTTTTTTTTTGGGAGGAGGATCCCCCACAGTTATTTCTATTGCAATACAACTGCTGGTGTTTTGCTTTTGGCCGAACCGATTTGGTATTTAACCTTGCTGAAAATCGTAATGTATCGCATAGAGAATACATAGATGCCCTTGACATTCGCACGGATATTATGCGACAGAGAGGATTCATCGGAAGTTCTATGAGTCTACCAGAGTTTTTGCATGTACATTTTGACGCGAGTTTATTCCCATTCGACACATTAGTTGAAGCAAAAAGTGACGAAGACTAAGAGATTATAGCTTAACTTGTCGGACTAAAAAACACTCAGTTGGTTGTGGTTATATTTTGTTTTATCGAATTCAAAAAAAAAATATTTTTTAAATTTAATTAGAAACAGTTGTTTGTTATTTTTTGAAAAAAATATGATAGCTAAGTTTAGACTATGCTATCATATGGATTTGAGTTAGTGGGTTCGATTCCCACCCTAGCCTGTATATTTTATGGTATGAAGGAATTTTGGCTAGTACCTTCGCCCAAACTTCTAATTCATTTATATCCAGATTAAAAAACAAACGGTGACTGCAGTAGGCAAAGTGGTTACCCTAGTAGGCAGATTTTTCGTAATTTCTACTAAGGTGATAAATAGCGTTATTTGTAAGCCACTTGGGTTAGGGTTATGAATGACTCAGATCACCGCATTACATTACTTAGTCGGGATTAGTTTCCCCAGGGTGTGGATAGATCTGCTATTTACGTAAAAATCTTAACCAACACTATATAAGACAAAAAGGAAACAATGTATTCTTCATTACTATTTTTATTTATTTATAAGCCGAAATTATATGAATAATCAAAGCGAGGTTACATTAAGATACAAATACGTTACGATATTTCATACCCGAAATAACATACAAAATAAAAACATTTTAAAAATGGATTTCTCTTAAGAAGCAGCGTTTAAAGATTCATACCGAAAAATAAACACATTAATATTTGGAATGGATTTGCCGAAACAGCAAATCCCTCACAACAAAATTCAAGAAATTCGCAGTAATATCCGGTCCCACATCGTTTGAATTTAACACAGTTATAGGGTGTTAGCCGAGAATCGTTGAGACTGGGTATAGCGTATGACCCATTACAACACACGTTGGTAGTTGTGTCTATGACGTGGTCGTTACAACAAGTCTCATTAAGGCTTAACACGGGTATTCCGTTACAACACACCGTTCTTTTATCCACCACTTGGCCGTTACAACATTTTTGCCTTAGGAGACTCATTTCAGTTCCGTTACAGCATCCAGTCCATCGTTGATCTATCTCCTTACCGTTACAACAACCCCTGTTTATTTTTATCACTTTGCCGCCATAACACTTTTCCGTAACGGGATTTGTTACCAACCCATTACAACATACACTTTTCACCGTCATCGAATCACACGCTGGTCTGCATGGTCCGGGTCCCGGTTGTAAACTGCCATTGCAACAAATTTGTCGTTTATCAACGTAATTGTACAGCGAGTCATTTCCACACATTCTAAACTCAGTACATCTACGAGAATTACATCTATATGCGATCCAAGGATTGTTGTAATGCTTCATGGGTTTCTGTTGGCAACATATGTCAACATCGGTGTCGATCATTTGGCCGTTACAACAGTAATTATTTATTTTTCCTTTCTTGTTGATCAATGGTTGGATGGTATCGTTACAACACATGTGTCTACTGGGGTCGATTTTGAAGAGATCCGTTGTAGCACATTTCAGTCAAGGTGTTATATTCGTAACGAATGTCGTTGGTAATGCACACAGCGTTTGGGCAATTTTCCGTTTCCAATCGGTTTTTTTACAACAATAACGCGATTGAGGATCGTTATTGATTACGTTACACGACTTGTACCTATGCGGTACCATTTCGTCGTTTTAACATTTCAACTGGTTGTCGACGTCGTAGTATAACGTAGTCCCGTTACAACAATTTGGGAAATCGTCGTTCATACCAAACACCACAACCGACCCATTACAGCACGTAATATCTTTACCACGAAGTGTTACTTGGGGTATGTCCGATATTCTTTCGTATCCACACAATTCTTGTGTGGTCAAGTCTTCCCAATTGAGTACACCCCGTATACCTTTCCTCATCTGGTAAAGTGCACTGCTGGCTAACTACTACCAGCGGTAAAACGAAAATCAAAGAGAATTTCATAAATGACTGGGATGACTTTTATTTACCATTTATATACCCGATTTTTAAACACAGTTATATTTACAAAGTTAACCCTTTAATTGGCAGAGAAATTTTGGAAAAAGTGCAAAAACTGTACCCTATTTTCACTGCAGATTTTAGGGTATTTGCAGTAAAAATGCTAATAACCAACCCATATATATTTTGTATCCCAATATACTATACTTCCCTTTAATGTTTTACGTTTCATCCATATATCGGTTGCCATGGCAACATAAACACCACATTTACAACAAAAACATGTGAAAAATCGCTGAGTTTTGTGTTTTTTCAAATAAATGTCTTATATCTTAAGACCAGTACGCTAGAAAAATATGATTTTGCAGGAAAATCAAAGTTAAGTATCAATGGGAGATGCTGCAAAAAAAATAATTTTAAAATTCGCATTTTTTCACAAAAAATAAAAAGAACAAATTTCGTAGTTATCAGCCCCAAATTATAAAAAATGGCATACTATCGATGCGAAAAATGCATTTTGTTTTCTTGCCGATGATCATTATTTTGACACAAATATTTAAGTTTTTGCTGAAATTTTACCGCTACTAAACCATACAAATAAATAAACTGTTACTCCAAAATTTTTATTTAAAAATATTTTCAGTAAAATTACGTTTGCCATGGCAACAAAAGCCATGCAAAAACGAAGATAAAGAGGGAATTTCTGTTTTATTTCACTTTATATTGCTATTTTCTTATATTTGCAGGTGTAAATATATGACTTTTGGTAAATAATATCAAATAAACTATTAAATACATTTGAATACGAAAGATGGTATCACAATTTCTATGTTTTCACCCAAAATATGAATTCTAAATGCCGTAGCATTTTCGGCCAATTATTTAATAAAACCATGCAAAAACCTTTTATTTTGATTCATTTTTGAAAAAGTTGAGGCTATAAATTCCAGCCCAAAACTCTAATGATATCAGGGGTCGGATAAATAATCAATTGTATATATTAGGGAGACTCATATTCTTCTTTCACTAAAATGATAATTTCAAACAAAAAATCCGTTACTATGGTAACCAAAAATGTGATGACTGCGTTACACAAGAAATAAATTGTGTAATTTGACTTTATTCTTATAATCCCTTGAGCTTGGGTTGATGTAAAACTTTTTTGTTATTTTACATGACTTGATTAATATAATTAGGTGAGGATGAATAGACGAATAAATTCAAAATTTGCGTGTTTCACCCAAAATAGGAACTCTAAAAATAATAGATTTTCGGTCAATTATTAACAAAAACATGCAAATGCTTTTATTTTTGGTATCTTTTTACAAGGTGAGACTGTAACTTTGATTTCATAACTTCAACAATACAAATGAACTGATCAATGGTAAAAAATAAATAAATTAGAAGACTCTTACTATTTCGTTTTAATTATCTCAAATTCCATTACCATGGCAACCAAAACAGAAAACTGTTTACAAATGGTGTCTTTTTAACAGAGTGTAGTTCTAATGGTCACTACATATTGTCAATGTCGGGATTGAGAGCATCAGGACTTACATCATGTATAGTATTACCAACCCAACATATTTATATCAGTTCCCGTGTACAGTTAGGAGTGAGAGAGTGAGTAATGATGTTACACGTCCCAATCAAGAACATTTTACTATTATCTAGACGTCACCAGCTATAGACGAAGGTGCGGATGGCATTATACATCAGGGTTCTTTATCGTACTAAGCCTATAGTGACACGGGACCTCATCTATTTTAGTTCCCATCCGAAAGAATCGTGCCTTTCATTTCGTAATACCAAGTGCTTGGTGATAAAACAGTCAATACCCACTTTTAAGTCTTTGGTCAGACCCGGTTGGCGTTCGAACCCACGACCTCCCACTTACAGAGCGAGCACTCTATCAACTGATCTAACGCAGTGGTTGTACAGTTAAGAGTTTTATAATCAGTGGTCTCAATATATTTATGTCTGTTCCTATATTGATTCAATCACCTTGTGTTGTGTTGTCGGTTGTGTCCTGTTTTTAGTCACATTGTATGTTGTCTAGTATGTTTTACTAACCAGTCAATTTTTTTCTATATATATTGAGGTCAGATCAAGGATGGTGGAGGAAACCGGATTGTCTTAAAAAAAAACAACCTTCGGCAAAGGAAATGACAAACATTCTCACATTAGGATGTGTTCCGAGTGGGGTTCGAACGTAGGCTTGTGATCCATGACTACACACTTCAGTCCACTTGGAAACCTAAACCCCCATATGTTTTAGTTACTGATTTACTGGTGGTGGAAAATAATGATAGTAGCCCATGCTATAAATGGTGTGTAGCCTAGCAAATAGAGACTAAATTTGATTAACTTCAGCTTGTTCTCGCCAAACATACCGCTTGGTACTCTAAAGAACCCGGCTGTATAATGCCATAAGCGCAACGTACATGCAAAATCTCTGCACCTTCGCCTATAGCTGGCGAAGTCTCGATACAAGTGAAATATTCTTGATTGGGACGTTACATACCATAACTCAACATAAAAAAGATCGATTTGGATAACTGACAGCTTCGAACTTCTGTATTTCATTGGACTCCTGATAAGAATGTAACAAAATGAAATAATACTGTAAGTGCGAGAGGCTATTCAGGTTTCTTTTGTAAACATGTTGAAGGGTGTAAAAAAAGTAAAACTCAAGAACCAATAGACTGAAAATGCAAGGAAGTGTCCCCTCTGTCATAAAAGGGCTGGCTAATTGTCAAATTCACTTTCAATACTGAATAATATTGTTACATACACGAATTTACAGTTCAGCAGCAATGCCATTTTATTACAATGTGTGTGTGTGTGTGGTGTGTGTGTGGTGTGTGTGCGTGTGTGTGTGTGTAAACGGGGAAGTTTTTATAAGTCCAGAGAAGCACCAAGGGCACTTTCCCAGAGGGTCCTTAAAAATTAAAAATAATAATAAAAAGCAGCAATTTGACGTGTTCTGGAATAATTTTGAGTGTTTATAGTTAAATCACTTTTTAGTATTAATTAACAATGCTTCAAAAATATTATTTAGCTCACGCGGCAAAGAAGTAAATGCGTTTCTTGGCATAAAAAGTTGTTTGAGTTCGCATCGGAAATCATTCAGCCACTTGCAATGAGACCATGTGCTATTCATGTGTGTAGTCTAGCCACAGTACATACATGTATATATACGTGTGTTTGAGCTGCTTATTCCTTGCCAGAATTAACCGTTTATAGTGTTAAACCACCAAATCATTTCGCGTACTTTAGGCTTATTTACCCGTATACCCGTAGTTGCCTTTTACAAGTATGTGTTTTTGTATACTGGGGTAGTAAAGGTCCAATTTCTCTCTCTCTCTCTCTCTCTCATATTAATGGTGATAAATGTCTGTAATATTTTTACCGAGGCAAATACATCGGTTGTCTCATAGTATGCGATGGCCATGGTACTCGTGCTGACAATCACTCTCATTAATATAAGTAATAATTATTAATATACAAATAAATAAATGTGGTTAATTATCACATCCGACAAGAAAAATACTTTAAAAGCAGTCGTGTTGTTAACATTTTATGGTATTAAAAACAGAAAATGTGCCTGAGTAGATGGGGAACCATAACTTATGTATGGGAAGGTGGGAAGGCCATCAACAATCATTATCAGTTCTAAAATAACGTCTGATGAAACAAGATCACATTTCTAAGTTTTATTATAGTATGTGATACTTTGGATCACTCAAATCTTCAATTTATTTCTGCAATTATCAAATGAATTGTTAAAAACTTTCAATGTTAATATTGATAATATAAAAACATCCTTTCAGAATCACCGATCTAGTATTTGACCCCTAGTCTGATATATTTATATACATCTGTTACGGACGTAGTAGAAGACATTTATCTGTCGTCGTATGTAACACTACAAAATCGACAAAATGTACCAGATGTAATGCAAATTCAACTTGTGATATCTTTGAAATTATTTGACTTCTGTTAGTCGTTGATATATGAATGGGTAGCTATGAAAATTTGCCTTTTCATCATATAAAGATTTCATTTTAATCACTTTAATTTAACAAACCAATCGGATATAAACCTGAAAATCGGCCGTCTTCAACGCTGTTTTCAAGACCCTTTATCTTAGACTAATAAAAGCGCAATTAAACGTCAATATTTCAAGAATAAAAATGGACAGCATTCCTTAGAAATACTTATTTTTATTATATTACAAATATCTCTCTGATCTGACATTTCAGTATTGAAAAATCTTAAAGTGAAGAAAGCGTACCGGTCGCGGAAGACTGGGCAAAAACGTCAAAGTTGTATAGGATTTGGCACTTTTTAAAGCATATTTATTAAATTGTCATTTAATTTCGCATATCTAATTTTAGAGTTTAGAAATCATATAGTTGAATTCTGCATTAAATTTCCTTTCAAATGATAAAAAATATGATACAATCCATTCGAAAACACACGTTTTACATGGTGTCGATTACAGCTAATGCCTCGAAAGTACTCAAAAAGTGCAAAAACTACGACGTAAAACGACGTGTTTACCTAAACACGATTTTTTCGCCCGCATGTAGTACAAATTCAAAGTTCTAAATTTCCGTCATTTCGCGTCTATAAATGAGTTTGTAAATTTTTAATATGATTTTTTTCTCTATTTTTCACACATATAAGTTTGTCAGCATTTTAACATCTAGAAATACATTAAAAATCGGGTTTAAATAATGTAGAAAAAATTTCTCGAAAATAGAAATTTGAATTGCGTGCTTAAATTTCAAGTAAAAAAATATGTATGACAGAGTGTTTGTAAAGAAAAACAGAAAGAACAAAGTTGATAGGAAATTTTCTCTAGTTTATTTTGGTACCAGGGTTTTAAAGATCCGTCCACAAATGAAATTTCCACGCCGAAAATAGTACACTCGACACGCCGAAAATCAAAATGGCGTAGTTTGGCGTATCTGCCAATTAAAGGGTTAAATTACTTTTTCAGGAGGAATTTGTGAATAAATCAGTCTTTGTGGTTTTTATTTTTTTTAGTTGTTAAGGTTCGTAAATAGAATTAACTTTGTGGGTGTTCTAAAAACACAAAAACAGAAAACTAGATCAAACTTTGTAATACTAACCACACCTAAGATCCTGTATTGATGTGGGAATGAATTACCGACCACTCCTTAGAAGCGTTTATAATCGCCCACTCCTTAGAAGCGGAGATAATCGTTATTCATTCGATATATAAAGTTTTGTAAATACTCATCGTGTATTACAAAATTGTTTTTAAGGTAGGGGGGTTTTATTAGTCTCTTAGAATATTTGTGACAAAATAAACACTTTTTGAAATCAAAGCTTACTGGTAAAGATTGATGGCGATTGTTATTCAAGGAATGGCTCAAAACCTCACAGACGCGTTGATGAACACCATTAACGATACGCTCATAAATCAAAAACAAACATACTTATCCATTTCCGAATCACAATCCAGAAGCAAAGTAAAAACTTTGGAACTGACAAGTTAGGTTAGACACGTGAACTTCCACCAGGGAAGTGAGGCCGGGTGCTCCGGAAGGGTAAGCACCTCCTGTTTAGCTAGCTACACCCGTCACGTGTGTAATCAAAATTGTGTGAAAGGAACATGGAACTATGTATATCAAAGGCAATCCTGGACACAGAGACATCAAACTTATCAACAATACTGTGATAACGGCCATAAAACTTTTTGAGGGCCTTGATAAGCCTAGGCTTGCAATATCTCTGAGTCGACAATTTATTTGCAAGCAGCCTACTTCGTTGTACAAAGTTCCCGTAGTGGGAACGAGCTCTACCATAGCGTATTAATTGGGAAACAAATACACCATAAGCAGGAGAAGCAGGTATATTGCTTCATAAAAAAGGAAAGTTGACAATAGAAAAATTGAAGTCATCACGTTTGTCATAAAGTTTCAAATGTAGCCTTTCTTGTGCGTCATAATTCAGGTATAAGTCTAAATATGAAGCAGAACTTGGGGAATCAGTCGTGTCTTTTATTTCAAGCTCACTAGGATAGATGACATTTACATAGTCTCCAAATTTAGGATTTTTAAGAGACAGAACGTCATCTATGTATCTGTATGTTGAGTTGAATGATTTGGCGACAGTTTTCTCTCCAGATTTAAAAAGGTTCAGAATCAGAAAAATCCCCCAAAACAGCTGAGCAGCATGAGATGCATAAATTCTGCTTCGTAAGAATAAAGAAACAAATCAGCAAGCAATGGTGCACAGTTTGTACCCATTGGTATACCGATTGTTTGCTGAAAAACTATATTACCAAACACAACAAATATGTTATCTATCAAAAACTCCAACATTTTGTTGATGGTATCTTCAGTATATTTTTGTTTGGAATCCGTATGATGCTTGACAAAATAACCAGAATCCCTGTTCAGTACCAGATATTTGTATCTTGGCTTCCCGTTTTTTGTAGAAGAAAGACAAGTTAATAATTTCTTTAAGACGTTCTTTCAATTTAGAATGAGGGATTGTGGTGTATAGTGTAGAAAAATCAAATGTTTTTATACTTTTTACATGAGATAAAATATTAGAAGCAAGATGTTCAAGTAATTCTTTAGAATTTTTGAGAATCCACATTTGGTTGATTCCAGATGTAGAATATACTTTTTCTGAATAAGACTGAAGACCATCTCTGACGATTGTCAAAATTTGTGTTAGAGTTACCGATAATGATTTAGTAGTACATTTAGATGAGCCTGCTATATATCTTTCCTTGTATAGATTTTTATGGAGTTTAGGAATCCAATACAAGTAAGGAAGATCAAGATCTTCCTCTTTAAGATTGATACCGAAAGACTCGAGAACTCCCCTATAGTTGGAAAGAACTATAAAGATTTATAACGTCACGTTTATGAACAACAATAATAATGACACGGGCGCGGTTATAAACATTAAGAACGCCACAAACGCTGGTGTCGAAAAATTATTCCCGTGGTATACAGAAGGCATGTATATCGTTCTTATGTTTTTGTGTGGTATAACGAGTGTATTGGAGATATTGTTTGTTTGTTACGAATGCGTCCAACTATGCCGTAAAGCAAGACATGTATGTGTAAAAAGGGAAGAAAATTGGTAGGCAACGAAGACCAAATATGTTTCCCGAGTCTGTGTATAAGACGATATTTTGTCACCTGAGTAGGTATTACGAAGAATTTACGTACTCAGGTAACCGATTTTTACTACTCAAGTAACCGGTTGACTACTCGTGTAACCTTTTTCAGTTTACCTTTAACCTTCTTAGTTCCAGCGTTCAAAAATCGATGCATTGAAACATCGATGACGTCGGCACATTGTTGACGTAAATTGTTGGTGACAATGACGTAATGAAAAAAACCACATTGTTTGACGATGATTTTCCACAGATTCGATTTAATTTACTGCCATTTGATGTCAATTATTCAATAATATATATTCCCATCGAAAGGTAATATAATTTTTGCATGTAACAGCAAAAATTGTTCAAGCGAAGCAAAGATGAATGAATGCGTACATTTATATTCTTATAATCTATATATCAAGTTATGTTTACTTTACTTTTCAATTTAATACAAACACAAAATCCTACAAGAATAAAAGTATCTTTGATGCTTTTATAAATGTTAACAATTGATATAAATTAGAAATAATTAATATTTAATGTGTTAATCTAATTTAACCACTTCAAAACTTAAAATATTTCTTACATCCGTTACACCCGATGACAGTCGAGAATGCCGTTTACGGGTGGGATTAGTATATCTTATAAAATTCCTATTGTTTATGTTCTCGGTAGGGTAAATGAGTAAAAGCAATAAAAGCCAAATAAGGGGCACAATCTGTCAATTATAGAGAATTTTAAAAGAGATGTAAATATGACAAAATAAGGTAAAAATCTCAATTAATTTTAAGAATTAAGAACAAAGAGATTGAGCAATGATTTTATACGCAACATTTTTCAATGTATATGGTACAAGTGCACAGAATTAATCTTGATTCATTTATTTCATTTAAGTGCACAAATATGCATTCGCGGAACAAGTCCATCTTTGTGTTCTCAGTCATATGCTTAAATAAGAAAAATGAGGGCATTTCAAATTGTTCTCCTCTGAAGACCAACTTATTAATTATTTTTTTCTGAAAATATTATCAAAATTTAGTCTTCACGAGTTCTCAAAAAGTGGTCCTCTCAGGAGAAAATGTCAATTTTTGAAAACTCGGGAAAATTAAAACTGGCCACTGCACATATAATTGATGGACTGCGGACACTAACTGCTATGGTTAGCTCATTGTGTAATCAGGACGCTTTGTTCATAAGCTGTGGTTCAAATATTTTATTTTTTTTATCAGTTTAATTTTATCTTTATAATCTATTTTTCTTAAATTTTTCCTTTTTTAAAAATATTTGCTTAAAATGAACCTCCTTTCTTTCACACTATAATCCTTACTAGCAAATCAAGCCAGGTAATATATTTTATACAATGAATCTACACGGATCACCCATGAATTCTTGTTTGTCACACGTTGTTCTAGTTTTCTGTTTATTGTATAAAGTTGAAAAAAGAAAAATATACATAATAAGTTTTGTTCTATAACCTCTGTTCTTCTAGAAAAACAAACTCGATCTAGACCTTGTCTAATTATAGAATGAGAAATCCTAAAATGTGTAAAAATAAATCGGTATGTTATACAGTTGTTTAAGAGGAGGGGGCACTAATAAAAAACACCTACCTCTTTGGAGCCAAGAATGTTATGTTGCCCATAACATTGATACGATATCATATCCAAGTATATTTTCAAGAACATGACAACTGTTGCACAGACTTTGTGTTTTTAGTATCTTTGTTTCCAAAGAATGGTCAGTCACTTATTGTAAATATTGTAATTATTTGCCGAAATTTGAAGTAAGATTTTTGTAATAAATAATCTTCAGAGAAGACATTTTTCATAAAAATACACAGACTGATTTCTGTGTCTATTTTTTGTTTATTTCACCCATGCTATTATTTCCTTATTTTATTTCGATTATTAAACTTGGGTCATGTTTGTGAATTTTTGCCAGTTGTAAAATATTTTGATTCAGATATAAAGCCGTATATCTACAAGCAATAATGAAAAAATACAGTCATTGTTATTCTAATAATATTCTAACAAAAGAAAATAGAAGTTGGACCCATTAATCGCTTCGAATTGCTGATTTTGTATATGGCAATGTAATGGTCACTACCTGTCTTGGTCAGACCTTGTCGAGTTTTTGTTCCTTTTGTGGAATATTTCGGAACACTGAAATCAAACTAGAACTGTCTCTTGAGAGCCACCCCCGCCCAACATTGACCTCCTGATCTTAACCTTTGACGTATGCATGTTAATTTGGTATGCGACACATCGCCTCATGATGGTTTGCACTTGTTCCAAGTTTGATCATGGAGGATATGGAGCAGACACCATATTAAAACAGTAAGCCCTTACAATTTGGAGGATATTTTTATGAATCATCATTTTAGCCAAACGACGCATTTAGATGATTTATAAACTGTTTCAAGTGGATCATAATTTTAATTTGCATCCTTGGTGCAATTATTTTGTCATGACAAGTTAGTTATTTCAATATATTTCAGTGAGTATGATGTGTTGGCATCATAACTCTGGAAAGGAAGGGAGAGTCAGAGATTCCATCAATAACACTCATAATAATTCTGAATTATTGGTTCCTCGTGGAAGATCACGTGTTAGAGTAAGCTAATTTATCAGTTTCGACGTTTTTACTTTGCCACTGTGTTGTGATTCAGACATTGATTAGTATGTTTGTTTTTTAACTTACTGTCAAGGGCGTATTTTTCTATGATGCAACCAAGACAACTGCCTCGGTATAAATCAGATCGTATTTTATTTTACAGAAACACGAAGATAATAGAAAAAGTATAAAAAAACTTAGATTTTATGGCACTTATACTGTTTTACCACGGTTATAATTGATTCCTATCTACACCCCTGTAATGCTAAACCTATTGCAAAATAAAGGCCTACTTCTGTAAATGTTGCGATTTCCTCATCATCTGAGTTCCCATTGTGCCAACCAACAACACTACATTGATTTTTACATATATAGTATCTTAATTTGTCTCATATGTTATAACCTGTATTAAATTTGTTAAAAAATGCACGAAGACTTTGTTTTTTAATTAAATTAAATGTAGGGTTATTTCTGTCTGGTTGCAGTAGGAGAACAGAGTTATCGAATAATAGGTAAAATAGGTAAATAAAGAATCGCAATCACTGTTTGAAGTTCCTCTTTCCATTAGTTCAACTCAGTGAGCACATTTACTGCATACTAGGCAAATCAATCGATCGCAAGGACATATCAGTATAACCAATGACGTCACAAATCAATCCATATGACGTCACGATTATTTAATATTACGTCACCAAAAACGTTGTCTATCATAATACGGCACACACATTCATATGCATGTTAGTTAAATATCACAAATATAAAAATTAAAAAAAATGTCTATTCAATTTTATAATTTGTTGGAAATGGACAAAAATGTCGTTCCGGTATTAAGAGGGTTAAATGAAGGTTACCTCCGGGGTTGCATATTTTCATACGATTTTATGTTTAAGTTTGAGCGAAGGCACTAGCCAAACTTCCTTCATACCATAAAATATACAAGCTAGGGTGGGAATCGAACCCACTAACTCAAACCCAAATATGATAACATAGTCTAAACTTAGCTATCATATTTTCATAAATAACAAACAACATAACTTAAGATATATCTTTCACAAAACGGGCGGGTTAACTGTGAAGTTATTTGCCTTCTTTTTGTTTTTAACATCTCGGGTAACCTTACCCAAGTCGCATTTTTAAATTTTCAACAAAAAACCAAAGTTTTTATCAGATCAGGGTTAGGTTTACATGCATTCTATAAACGAAAAATGTCGTGCCAAATTTTCTGTTTTTGTTTTATATTTTGGTACACAAATACCTAGCCAGTCTGATGAAAAACTTTAATAGTTAAACAAACAACTTTGTCTCCCACGACGGTCCGCACCTGCATTGTTTTAAAATAAGAGCTGTCTGTGTGTAAATGTCAGACGCCACGTACACCACAGGTGCTGTTGGGTTAAAAGTCCGATAACAGCTTTTTCCTGCGGTCTGTGTCCATAAACAAGTTGTAACTACGTGACTTAAAATATATCGGACAGATTTTGATAATTACATAAAACTAACTAATTCATTTCAAAAACAAAAAAAAGTAATTAACATTTGTCTTTGTTTTTTTTTATTTGTATTTCCGATTCAAATAAGAAAAAAGGATATACAGTATGTGGAGTAAACTCACTCACACCTAAGATCTAACCATTTTTTTTTTGTCTCTTTGTAAAATTAAAACTGGTACAATATGTAATTACATATATCACCCATGCTGGCGTAACGTACACTTGCGATTTGAAAAAAACTGATTTCAAATCAGTAAAAGTATTTAAGAAAGCGTCTTATCGTTTCAAACAAAGGCAATTATATATACAGCATACAGGTGTACATATACGAAAACCATGGCGAGAAAAAAAATAACCCATGCCGTTGTTTTTCCCCGCGAAAATGTAATGATAGAAATAAAAAAAAACACAACTAGATTGGCCAGTTTTGAAAGTTTTTAAACTGTTGTGATGGTGGTTTAGATATGGACTGTAGTGTATGTTTTTGTTTTATTATTGTCACCGATGTGTCCAAAATGTTTTCAATTGAACAAACACACATTTTGTTCTGCACTCGGCAGTCGTTATCAATTATAAATATCCTGGAAGTTAAAATTTTGAATTTCTCTAAAACTAGTGTGTGCAATAAGTAAATGATTTGAATAAATTATAATTTGCCAAGCTCAAGCCAAACAAAATACTCATCAAGTTATTTATTTTTGTGGTATGATGATATATGTTTAGGGTTATCAAGCAATTAGTCTAAGAAACAAATCTTACACCTCTAAGTACCATTTACCATACTATCAATGCAATATTGCTCGGGTTGTCGGGAAATATGTGTATGCATATGTGTTTTTTTTAAGATATGATTCTTAACAACATAGATCTTTTCTAAAAATTTGGGTGGCTGCCTTTGTTTTTGACACAAAAGACAGCCGGATTGTTGGTTGGTTAGTTGGTCGTTTTTTCGCTTGCTTTAAGGCTCTTTCACGCTTCTCCCGCTCTACAAAAGGGACATATGTGCATCTTCCAGTCGCAGGAGGCACACCAGACGTTGCTGCACCTCCTGCAGACATACCGGCTATTGCTTTCCGACTGGATGCAACATATCTCACACTCTTTTGCATTTCCCCCCTCTTCACAGTAACGGAAGTCTTTCTTTGGCTGTGTCAGTGGTTTGACGGGATCAACGGCAAAATATTCATTCTCGATACCCGTCTCCCAAAAGAAGAGTTCTGTGGCCGTGGACTGCCGCAAATATGCCAATTGCCGATTGACATATCGTGGATCTCTTTCGAGAATCCCCTGCATTCTGCGAACCAGCCCGCACAAGGCAACTCCGCCGCTGGTTGTTGGCGTTGTTGTCTTGGTCTCGGGCAGCTCTGCTCGTATGCGTTGATTCCCTTCAATAAACGGTCCACTCTTTTCATCTCGTCTTCCATGATTGTTGTTTTTGTATAGCATAAGAAACGACTATGATGAATCTTCAGCTTGGTAAGGTCATTTTATATACGCCGGCCTACGCCCCGCCCATTCGTTTGATTGGATGGGTGGATTGACTTGGCATATTCGTTGGTTCTTTTTGATTGGTTGTTTAATAAACGGCGAACCGTAGGTGCTGGCAGGTCACGTCCCCGTCCATCCTTGTATAGGGGAGCACCGGGACGATACCATTTTTCGTTTTGGTTTGCGCGCGAACCCCCCCCCCCCCCCCCCCCGCTGTCTCTCTCTTGAACAAAAAAAAATTATGTTGTTTTTACCTATAATGAACATATAGATCTATCATACTGCCAAGTTCTTCTTAATAGTTTTTAATAAACAACAAACAATGTATACTTTTTTTCAATGAACTTGTTTTTGTGTTTTTAATTCTTGTAGGTGACATCGTACATTGTATGCATTTCTGTCAGAGACTTTTAGGTTAGACAGGAAACCAACAAACATTGTATACTTTTCTTGAATGAACTTGTTTTAGTTTTTTTTCATTTCTTGTAAGTGACGTGACATCTTATCACAAACAGCTTGTTTTTGGATTTCTGTCAAGGTTACTGACGTTACAATTTATTTTTAATAGATTGTTTACATCTCGTTTAATTTTGATTAAAAAATAAAAAATAAAATAAAATAAATAAACTTTATTTCTAAATAGTACTTGTATTTTCTATCCAAGTAATATAAAGTACCGATATATATATATATATATGAATGACTGTAACATGGATGTCTTGTAGGGACTGGTCAAGGTGATGGTGATGAACAAAACCCTTCCCCGGGGATCTTGTTTAAACAAAAATTAAGTTTAGGATTTGCACCAGTGGGGTCAAAATATTGCTAATCAATTTTCATTTTATGTATCTCTAGGTTATTAAAGCTAATCCGAAGAAGCCGTTTTCTATACAATATCTAAAAAAAAGTTGGTATTGACTTGCCTTTTTTGTCAAAATTTGCCGACATCTATTTTAAAAACTTTTTTTGCGGACAAATGAATTCATTCGTAAAAGAAACAAAAAGGTGATAAGGGATGAGATAAAGTGTATCTGTTAAATTAAATGAAATTAAATGCTGTTTTAATGACCGACATATCACGAACATGATTTCCCGCAAGAGGTTGACCTTAATCATTGAACGACATCTGTCCGAGTTGTTGTTTTAGGTTAGGCCGAAAACCAACAAACATTGTATAATTTTCTTGAATGAACTTGTTTTTCATTTCTTGTAAGTGACGTGACATCTTGTCAAAACAAGTTTGTGGATTTGACCGAATAAAGTTTGCGGAAAATCGTGCCAGATTAAAGTTTGTAGATTTGACTGAATAAAGTTTGTGGAAAATCGATCAATGTTTGTGAATTTGACCGAATAAAGTTTGTGGAAAATCGTTCCAGATGAAAGTTTGTAGATTTGACCAAATAAAGTTTGTGGAAAGTCGCGCAAGATTAAAGTTTGTAGATTTGACCGAATAAGGTTTGTGAAATATCGGGCCAGATTAAAGTTTGTAGATTTGACCGAATAATGTTTGTGAAAAATCGCGCCAGATGGAAGTTTCTGGAAAGATATATTTCGTTTTAGATGGAAGTTTCTAGATATTGTTTGTTAACATCATTCGTTTTGGACTGCAATTACCCGGGGAGTAAGATTGATGCCTAAACGAACAACGAGACACGCGACATAAAACCCTACAAGGGCAAATACGTCTCTAAATGAAATAAAATAAAATAAAATAAATAACAAGTAATATAAAGTACCGATATGTATATCAATAACTGTAACATGGATGTCTTGTAGGGACTGGTCAAGGTGCTTGTGATGGCGATCAACATGTAAATAATAAACCATAATAATAAACACACATTTCAAATACATGTTTCGGGACCAGCCCGGTATAGCGGTCTGTGGCGCATGCATTTCTCGACACACAGGGCATGTACATGACATTGACATGGACATAAACGTTTATTTAAGCTACTTCAGACTGTATGCCATATATTACCGTGTGGATTACAAAGCGCGACATGCCCTACACGGACAAATAAATACGTTTACTTTAGCAACTAAAACTAGATACAATGTATTACGGTACGGTATGAATTACAAAACGCGACATTCCCTACACGGACAAATGAATAAGTTTACTTTAGCTATTTGAGACTGTATAGCATATATAACCGCATGATATGGATTACAAAACGCGACATACCATACAAGGACAAATACGACTGACGAGACACGCGATATCAAATCCTCCACGCGACAAAAAAACCCTTAAGTTTAGTAATTGATCTCTCAGAACAAAAACACTTTCCCTTTTTACACGAGGGTTGAAATGAAAATGACCAATGACCTTGCGCGTCTTTCTTTTATGTCGTCGTTTCTGATTAACGTTTGTAGATTTGACCGAATAAAGTTTGTGGCAAAATTAACATTAAACTTTGTGTGAAAAATCGATTAATGTTTGTTGAAAATCTTGCCGGAATAAAGTTTGTAGATTTGACCGAATAAAGTTTGTGGAAAATCGCGCCAGATTAAAGTTTGTTGAAAATCTTGACTGAATAAAGTTTGTGGAAAATCGTTTCAGATCAAAGTTTGTTGGAAAATGAAATCTGTTTCGAACTGAAGTTCGTTGACCTCGTATATGTAGCTCTAGCTCACGCCAATGAAGTCATTTATTTTACTCAGAATATTTACCTGATCTGGGATCTGGTGTTGTACATACCGGACACACATTCCAAACACGTTTACGTTAATAGGACATATGGTAATATATGCTATACAGTCTTTCCTGGAGATGCTACCCAACTTTAAACTGTATAGCATATTTTACCATATGTATGTCTAGTAAAAGTAAACGTCTTGGAATGTGTATGCGGCCAGGAGGTCGTCGTTATGTAATGTGATGTTTCTTCTTTTCGTTCTTTGGATTTCTTCTTTCTTTTTCTTCATTTCATTTCTTCTTTGTTGTTTTGAAGATGGCGAAGGAGAGAAAACCATCTTTAATTCATGCCTTTGGAGGATAGCGAAGGACGAAGGAGAGAAAACCAGGAGAGAGAAAACCATCTTTAACTCATGCCTTTGAAGGATAGCGAAGGACGAAGGAGAGAAAACCATTTGATGCATTTCGTTTATGTATCTTGGGGATGGGCGGAAAAACCAATCCTTTTACGCGTCAAGGTAAATTAAAATTAAAAGAAAACAATGATAACTAACAACGTTGTTTGTTTGAGTGTTTTTTTTATTCATGTAGCAATTCAATTTATTAAAAAAACGTTGTCCTTAATAGTTCCATAAGTTCGTTGTTGTCCTCTTTTCTTTGCATAAGAGAGCGAATGCATCCCTGTAAATATTCAAACTCCACGGATCCTTTCGTCGGCATGGCGAATATCTCATACACTCCTTTGTTGAACAGGAACAACGACTGGTTGTAAAGTCCTACTAACAACGAATTGGCATGTTTGTATTCAAACGCAAAGTGTCTTATAACCAATATATATAGAAAAAAAGTTGATTCTAAACTGTGATTTGCCAAACAGTTCTTGTAATTCCGATGGAATTATGTGATCTCTTTCTGGGGTCATTGTAAATTCAAATAGTCCATTAATCATCTGTTTAAGATGCATTTGACGTCTTGTTGTATCCGTAATTTCTATGTGAGTCGAAAAAAGGTCGTCCACGACGACATCTGGCATTTCTCCACGTAGCTGAAACAGTTGGTTCCTGATGGCTTGGTCGGAAGTTTTATCCCATTCTCCGTTTCTCAATGTGTCGTGTATCTGCAAATACATGAATGAATAGAGAATAATTAGAAAAAAACAAAACGAAAACAAAGAGAGCGAGAGAGTTTAACAAACAGATCTTTATACAAATATATTTATATATATTACATAAAAAAGTGCATTAAACAGGATGTAATTACCCTTCTGGAGCACACGGCCTCACTTCTCTGGTGGAAATACACGTGTCTAACTAACTAACTAGCTAACCTGTCAGTTCAGTTCCAAAGTTTTTACTTTTGCTTCTAGATTGCGATTTCGACATACATAAGTAAGTTTGTTTTTTTTGCTTACCTTGCGGGATGTTAAATCAGTAAGTTTGTTTTTTTAGCTCACCTGAGCCAAAGGCTCAGATGAGCTATTGCAATCTATCGCCGTCCGTCGTGTGTAAACTTTACATTTTAATCTTCTCCTCCAAAACTACTGGGCCATATTTGATGAAACTTAGTGATTATCATGCCTGGGTAGCAGCCTTTCAAAATTGTGTTCGGGGTTTGGCCACGCCCAACAAGATGGCCGCTGTTACTAAAAATAGCAAAAAGACAAAAAAAATCTTCTTCTCTGAAACCAAAAGGTGCAGGCAAATTTTGATTGGATATTTGGATTCAGCATACCTGGGAACATTAAAATTGTGTTTTTCATGAAAATTAGACGAAAAGTAGGTTACGCGTTTTTTGCGTAAAATTACGTAATTTTTAAAATGAGACATTTATTGTTATAACTTCATAACGGCTGAAGATAATTGTATGGAGTTTTCACTGTTGATCTTGTCTTGCAATTTTATTCCAATTGATGTCAAGGTCGAAGGTCAAGGTCATGTCCCAGATTTTGACCTTTGATAAAAAATGCTATTTTTTTAACATTTCTTGTGATAATGGCGTAGGATTTTCAGTTATTTGTAGGTATTAACATGACGATCATTTTGATACATAGATCAGGGTCATGGGTTCAAAGGTCAAGGTCACAGATGTCCAAGAATACCAAAATAGTTAATTATCTCAAAAACTATAAACTTTTTGTATAGGCATGTATATTGGAATATTGTAGGTATTGGCCTAACAATAATTTTGATATATAAAGGTCATAGGTTCAAAGGTCAAGGTCATAGACGCGAACGAATACTTAAATGGTTAATTATCTCAAAAACTATAAACTTTTTGTATAGGCATGTATATTGGAATATTGTAGGTATTGGCCTAATGATCATTTTGATATAGGAATGAAGGTCATAGTTTCAAAGGTCAAGGTCATAGAATTGAACGAATACTTAAATGGTTAATTATCTCAAAAACTATAAACTTTTTATATAGGCATGTATATTGGAATATTGTAGGTATTGGTCTAACGATCATTTTGATATATGAATGAAGGTCATAGGTTCAAAGGTCAAGGTCATAGCTGCAAACGAATATTTAAATGGTTAATTATCTCATAAACTATAAACTTTTTGTATAGGCATGTATATTAGAATATTGTAGGCATTTGCACAACAATCATTTTGATATATCAATGAAGTTCATAGGTTCAAAGGTCAAGGTCATAGCTGCGAACGAATATTTAAATGGTTAATTATCTCAGAAACTATAAACTTTTTGTATAGGCATGTATATTAGAATATTGTAGGTATTGGCCTATCGATCATTTTGATATATGAATGAAGGTCATAGGTTCAAAGGTCAAGGTCATAGACGCGAACGAATACCTAAATGGTTAATTATCTCAAAAACTATAAACTTTTTGTATAGGCATGTATATTGGAATAAGGTATGTATTGGCCTAACGATCATTTTGATATATGAATGAAGGTTCAAAGGTCAAGGTTATAGATGCAAATGAATATTTAAATGGTTAATTATCTCAAAAACTATAAACTTTTTGTATAGGCATGTATATTGGAATAAGGTACGTATTGGCCTAACGATCATTTTGATATATGAATGAAGGTCATAGGTTTAAAGGTCAAAGTCATAGATGCAAACGAATACTTAAATGGTTAATTATCTCAAAAACTATAAACTCTTTGTATAGGCATGTATATTGGAATACTGTAGGTATTGGCCTAATGCACATTTTTATATACAGATGTTTTAGCTGTTTATAAATAATATATTGTAGCTAGACTTTAAATATGTTATATATAGCATACTTATATAATAATTATTATAATTAATTTGCAAAAATACTTGCATATTATTGGCCCTTACTGCTGAAAATTTTGATATTCTCTTTTATTAATGTCATTGACCATTGAACCTCTGCATAAGATATGTACTCTTCTTCAGGTGAGCGTTAAGGCCCATGGGCCTCTTGTTTGCTTACCTTGCGGGATGTTAAATCATATAACGACATTTTTCTCTTCTTCCATTGATCTTCTGTCTTTAGCCTTTTATTAGAATCTAGCCTTTTATTAGAATCTTCTTCACCACCGAATTTCCTTTTATGCTCCATTGTTGTTGTGAAAATGTATTTAAGTGTATCTTTGGATAGTTGCGTGAACTTTGATGACATCTATACACTAGCTGCTTATATATAGCGCGATGGGCGGGTCTTGTAGGCAGCCAATGAAAGAGACTCGCCGGTCGACCAATCAGAACACGACACGTGGGATCTTGATTGGGTGAGACTCCGCCCTTGCTGTAATGCTGCGTTGAGGTCACACGTGATCGGACTATTAACTGACCGGATAAACAAAAAGAAACTAGGTTATGCTGGCCATAATGGTCATACTGGACATGCTAACTAAGACTTTTTAGCATTACTTAACTGGACGTGCTACTATATGATCTTAACTGGACGTGCTACTTAAGATCATATAGCATATATTACCGTTTGCATGACAAATGAGATACGCAACATGACCTACACGGACAAATACGTTTACTTTTACTGGACATGCTACTTAAGGGCTATATAGCATGCATTTCTCGACACACAGGGCATGTACATGGACATAAACGTTTCATGAGGCTACTTCAGACTGTATGCCATATATTACCGTGAGGATTACAAAACACGACATGCCCTACACGGACAAACAACTATTCCCAACAATTTCGAGATTGAAGAGCAGGACGAATCCGCGGTCTTATGCGCACAAATATCGTATGGTTACAAACGCGACAGTCCCTAAACAAATAGATACTTTTACATTAGGTACCAAAAACTGTATACGATATTAGCTACCGTATGGTTACAAATGCGGCATTCCTTGAAGAAATAAATACGTTTACTTTAGGTACAAAAGATTGTATAACATAATAGATACATAATAGATAACATATTTGCTGTGTTTGGTAATATAGTTTTTCAGCACACAATCGGTATACCAATGGGTACAAACTGTGCATCATTGCTTGCTGATCTCTTTCTTTATTCTTACGAAGCAGAATTTATGCAGAACCTTGTTAAATCTGGAGAGAAAACTGTCGCCAAATCATTCAACTCAACATACAGATACATAGATGACGTTCTGTTTCTAAACAATCCTAAGTTTGGAGACTATGTAAATGTCATCTATCCTAGTGAGCTTGAAATAAAAGACACGACTGATTCCTCAAGTTCTGCTTCATATTTAGAGTTATACCTGAATTATGAAGAACAAGAAAGGCTACATTTGAAACTTTATGACAAACGCGATGACTTTAATTTTTCTATTGTCAACTTTCCTTGTTTATGCAGCAATATACCTGCTTCTTCTGCTTATGGTGTATTTGTTTCCCAATTAATACGCTATGGTAGAGCTTATCAAGGCCCTCAAATAGTTTTATGGCCGTCATCACATTATTGTTGATAAGTTTGATGTCTCTGTGTCCAGGATTGCCTTGGATATATTTGACGTCTCATAGTTCCATGTTCCTTTCACACAATTTTGATTACACACGTGATGGGTGTAGCTAGCTAAACAGGAGGTGCTTACCCTTCCGGAGCACCCGGCCTCACTTCCCTGGTGGAAGTTCACGTGTCTAACCTAACTTGTCAGTTCCAAAGTTTTTACTTTGCTTCTGGATTTTGATTCGGAAATGGATAAGTATGTTTGTTTTTGTTTATTACAGTACGGTTACAATGTTTTTGTTTATTACAGTATGGTTACAAACGCGACATTCCCTAGACAAATAAATACGTTTACTTTAGGTACAAAAGATTGTATAGCATTGGCTACCGTATGGTTACAAACGCGACAGTCCCTAAATAAATAAATATGTTTACTTTAGGGACTAAAATCTGTATACGATATTGGCTACCGTATGGTTACAAAAGCGACATTCCCTAAAAAAAATATGTTTACTTTAATGGTACCGAGGACTATATAGCATGCATTACTCGACAAAACGGAGTTGAACATCAACGTTTACTTTAGGTACAAAAGATTGTATACCACATATTACCGTATGGTAACAAACGCGACATTCCCTAAACAAAAAAATATGTTTACTTTAATGCTACCGAGGACTATATAGCATGCATTACTCGACAAAACGGAGTTGAACATAAACGTTTACTTTAGGTACAAAAGATTGTATACCATATATTACCGTATGGTTACAAACGCGACAATCCCTAAACAAATAGATCCTTTTTTTATTTTGACTAAGGACTGTATACGATATTGGCTACCGTATGGTTACAAACGCGACATTCCATAAACAAATAAATACGTTTTCTTTAGATACCAAAAACTAGATACGATATTGTCTACCGTATGGTTACAAACGCGACAGTCCCTAAACAAATAAATACGTTTACTTTAAGCTAAAGACTCTATACGATATTGGCTACCGTATGGTTACAAACGCGACAGTGCCTAAACAAATAAATACGTTTACGGGGCGTGACGAGGCATTTATCATGACAGTTGCGCATCACAAGACGGCAATACAAGGCGCTGTCACCTTATGTTTGCCGAAAAGTATCATGGCTCTCTTGAAAATTTATGTCTAGCATGTACGTCCAAATCATCCACAAATTGCAGAATATCACAATAATGATGACAGTCCTGTTTTTCTAACACACGGTTATGACACTGAAATTCTAACAGTTATGACACAAAGTGGCATCAATTATTCCCTAAACAGCATCTGGACGAATGTAAATTGTGATAAACCAATCAGTGCCACCAAACTTAGAAAGGCAACAACAACATTTGTCCGAGATAAACATCCCAAACAACGTGAATGCCTTGCACTCCAGATGACACATAGGGTTAGGGTTATTATTGGCTAGAACATAAAAAGACTAATGCAGTCAAAATTTCAAAATTAATAACCAAAGTCATGACAAACATGCAGGGTTCGACATTAACCCACGTCCGTCCGACAAAGTCTAGTAAAATCTTGGTCCGGACGTGTGAAAATTCTGGTCAATAGCCCGGCTGGTCGTGTTACAGTCTGGGATAAATTCATTTCACATCGGTTTTTTTTTCTAAATAAAAATTGTGCCGTCTGTACCTTAAAATACCGGAAGTCGAGAAGATAAACTAATCGGAGTCCTTTTGGCGCTTGACTCAAATCTTAATTTACTCAAGCGCCGATATGATTAAGATGCAAACACATGCTTTCCGGCATTTACGTTAGCAACGGCAACAGCGATAGCTAGTATGTCTCTCTTCAAGTTTGGTTTTACCGGACAAGGTAAAGGTAATAAAGATAGTACACAAGGTAAGGGTAGGAAGAGTCTAAAAAGAAATACGAAAACGAAAAAAGACAGCGGAAGTTTTTTGACAAATGAAGAAATGATTTCAAATAGGTCGAACATGACGTCGAAAAGGATGTCATGTTTTGTGTCTCCTGCAGGAAATATGATTCCGATCGCGGGAGTAGATTTGTAGTAGGGACTAGCAACTTTAGAATTGACACATTAAAGCAACATGACGCTAGTAACGCTCATATATCATGCCAGCTTAAAAATGAAGTTGACTTGGCAAAACGGGGCACTAGTGGCACAGTGTTCTGTTCTTACACAGGCCAAGCGACCCATGACACTAGTATGACCGAAAGTAGCGGTGCAAGTGCCTCAAATCAACCAGCTGTGATTGGTCCTATGGATATCTCTATATGCAAATTAAATGAAGGGATATCTCTATATGCAAATTAAATGAAGGCCAGACAAAAACTAATTGCTTGTTTTAACAATGCATATTTTATTGCTAAGCAAGAGCTGCCATTTACCATCTACCCAAATCTTTTAGATTTACAGGAAAGAAATGGTGTGTCTTTACCTACAAGTTACAAGACTGACCAGGCATGTAGGAGGTTTATCAAATATATGTTTGATGATGTGATGACAGAAAATCACAAGTTACTAAAAACTCCAGAGTTTTATCCATTATGTTTGATGGCGCTACTGATGTATCTATCTGTGAAAATGAACTTGTCTATGCACGAGTGGTTGTTGCAGGTGTGCCCACACATATTTACATTAAAAACCAAGATGTAGAACATGCGCATGCATTAGGAGTAAAACAGGCCATCGGAAAGGCAATGGATAGTTTAGATGAGCAGGATTGGAAAGCAAAACTTGTTGCAACAGGGTCAGATGGGGCCAGTGTTAATCTGGGAAAGAACCACAGTGTCACATCCTTATTAAAGGATGAAATTCCTCATCTCATCTCATAGCTGTGCATTGTGTGTGTCATAGACTTGGACTTGGAGCACTTGATGCAATTGATTTACTGTAATGCTTACAGTACCAGTTAATACTCAGACATGATTTCTGTTACATACTCACCATGTATAATTCTAGTCATTTCTTGTGATTGATAAAAATTTAAAAAACAAACACAATAGTGATTTTTATTTTAATTTTGAATTCAAGATAGAGATTGTAGCTAAATGTATGTACTCAATCTTGCTAAAAGCCAATGTAACAGTAGCAACAGATTGTAACAATCAAAAACAAACATACCAACCTATGTCCTGGTTCCAACCCAAAATACCAAAGCAAAGTAAAAATCTTGAAAACTGACAAATTAGATTAAACATGTGAACTTCCACCAGGGAAGTGAGGCTGGGTGCCCCTGAAGAAAAAGCTCCTCTGTTTCAGCTAGCTAAATCGTCCACTGAATCAGTGAAGTATGAAAAATGAGATAAATACATCCATCTATTGGTAATTTTTTCGGGCTAGTAGAATTTAGTGCAGGGCTAGTAAAAATTCCCAAAACTAGCCCGACTGGTCTAGTGTTTAAAAAAATTGTGTTGAACCCTGACATGTCTACGCCTACTCAAGAACAATACATAGGAGGACCAGTACACACACCAACAAAAGAAACATGCAATGAATCGGAGAACACACTGATAGACCAAGAAGTAAGGGTACCAGAACAAACACCAGAAAAAGCTATGGAGAGAGCAGATTTAGAGAAAACACTGATAGAACAAGTGTCAAGAGAACCGGCACATACATAAGAAAAACAAATAGAGGGAAGAGAATTAGAATCAGAAGGCAAATCAAAAACAAACATACTTATCCATTTCCGAATCACAATCCAGAAGCAAAGCAAACTGATAGAACTAGACGCAGGGGTTCCAGAACAAACACCAGAGAAAGATAACGAGAAAACAAAATCAGAGAAAACATTGATACAACAAGTTGCAAGGGAACAAGGCCTCATACCAGAAAAACAAATAGACGAAAGAGAATCAGAAGGCAAACAGGTAGAACTAGAGGCAACGGTACCAGAACTAACAGCAGAAATAAATATGGAGAAAGCAGAATTAAAGAAAACATTGATGGAACAAGCCACAAAGAAGCTAAAAAATACGTCACAAAAAGAAAAAGTCAAGCAAAAACAAGGAAAGATATCGACAAAGGAACCGGACAAAACCAAACTGAAAAAAAGAACAATGTATATCAAAACCAAAAAAAAGATAATCAGTCGAACAAATTACCATTCCTTGAAGAACCGAACAAATTACCATTCCTTGAAGAACCGAACTGGCAGCAGGATGAAGTACC
Source organism: Anadara kagoshimensis (assembly GCA_021292105.1). Lineage (NCBI taxonomy): Eukaryota > Metazoa > Mollusca > Bivalvia > Arcoida > Arcidae > Anadara > Anadara kagoshimensis. The sequence continues at coordinate 306,103 of JACFYK010000021.1, read as the reverse complement.
TATCAGTTGCTCTAACAGCGCTAGAATTTGTGAACTATGCAATAATTTAGTTACATATTACAAAAAGCCAATTACAGCTGTAACAGTGACTGATAACATACAACAACAAAATACAAGAGACATCAGAAAAACACAAAAGCATAGGAACCCTGAATACGGAATCAAGACTTTGGATGGACAACATAAATAACGAAAAAAGGTGTCCAGTGTTGGGGTTTGAGTGCTTTTTGGGAGTTTTGGCAGTCGACATTCGATCAAAAACATACTAATCCATATACGAATCACAATCCAGAAGCAAACAAAAATTTTGGAACTGACAAATAAGGTTTTAACGTGAATATTCACCAGAGAAGTGAGGACGGGTGCTCCGTTAAAGTAAGCACCTCCTGTTTAGCTAGCTACACCTGCCGGGTGTGTAATAAAAAACAAACATACTTATCCATTTCCGAATTACAATCCAGAAGCAAAGTAAAAACTTTGGAACTGACAAGTTAGGTTAGACACGTGAACTTCCACCAGAGAAGTGAGACCGGGTGCTCCGGAAGGGTAAGCACCTCCTGTTTAGCTAGCTTCACCCGTCACGTGTGTAATCAAAATTGTGTGAAAGGAACATGGAACTATGAGACGTCAAATATATCCAAGGCAATCCTGGACACAGAGACATCAAACTTATCAACAATACTGTGATGACGGCCATAAAACTTTTTGAGGGCCTTGATAAGCCTAGGTTTGCAATATCCCCGAGACAACAATTTATTTGCAAGCAGCCTACTTCGTTGTACAAAGTCCCCGTAGTGGGAACAAGCTCTACCACAGCGTATTAATTGGGAAACAAATACACCATAAGCAGGAGAAGCAGGTATATTGCTGCATAAAAAAGGAAAGTTGACAATAGAAAAATTGAAGTCATCACGTTTGTCATAAAGTTTCAAATGTAGCCTTTCTTGTGCGTCATAATTCAGGTATAAGTCTAAATATGAAGCAGAACTTGAGGAATCAGTCGTGTCTGTTATTTCAAGCTCACTAGGATAGATGACATTTACATAGACTCCAAATTTAGAATTGTTAAGAGACAGAACGTCATCTATGTATCTGTATGTTGAGTTGAATAATTTGGCGACAGTTTTCTCTCCAGATTTAACAAGGTTCTGCATAAATTCTGCTTCGTAAGAATAAAGAAACAAATTAATCAAATAGCGTATTAATTGGGAAACAAATACACTATAAGCAGGAGAAGCAGGTATATTGCTGCATAGAAACTAGAAAAATTAAGGTCATCACGTCTGTCATAAAGTTTCAAATGTATCCTTTCGTGTGCGTCATAATTCAGATATAAATCTTAATATGAAGCAGAACTTGAGGAAGCAGCCGTGTGTTTTATTTCAAGCTCACTAGGATAGATAAAAATCACAGTCTCCAAATTTAGGATTGTTTAGAATAAGAACGTCATCTATATATCTGTATGGTGAGTTGAATGATTTGTCGACAGTCTTCTCTCCAGATTTAACAAGGGTCTACATAAATTCTGCTTCATAAGAATAAAGAAACAAATCAGCAAGCAATGGTGCACAGTTTGTACCCGTTGGTATACCGATTGTTTGCTAAAAAACTATATTATCTATCCTAGTGAGTTTGAAATAAAAAACACGACTGATTCCTCAAGCTTTGCTCATATCTAACCCTATGTTTAAAAACTGAAACTTTGTACAACGAAGTAGGTTGCCTGCGAGTCAGTTGTTGACTCAGGTATATTGCAAGCCCAGGCCCTCAAAAAGTTTACGGCCGTCATCACAGTATTGTTGACAAGTTTGATGTCTCCGTCCAGGATTGCCCTGAATATATTTGACGTCTCATAGTTCTATGTTCCTTTCACACAATTTTGATTACACACGTGGCAGTTGTAGCTAGCAAAACAGGAGGTGCTTGCCCTTCCAGAGCACCCAGCCTCGCTTCCCTGGTAGAAGTTCACGTGTATAAACTAACTTATCAGTTCCAAAGTTTTTACTTTGCTTCGGATATAGATTATTATGTTTGTTTTTGATTAGACTTATACCTGAATTATGACGCACGCGAAAGGATACACTTGAAACTTTATGACAAACGTGATGACCTCAATTTTTCTGTTGCCAAATTTCCTTTTCTTTGCAGCAATAAACCTGCTTCTCCTGCAAATGGTATATCAAAAACAAACATAAAAATCCATTTTCGAATCACAATCATATTTGTCAATTAATACGCTATGGAAGAGTCTGTTCCCACTACAGGGACTTTGTAAAACAAAGTAGGCTGCTTGCAAATAAATTGTTGACTAAGGATATTGCAAAACTAGGTAAATCAAGCCCCTTAAAAAGTTTTATGGCCGGCATCACAGTATTGCTGATAGGTTTGAAGTCTCTGTGTCCAAGATTGTCCTGGATATATTTGACGTCCCATAGTTTCATAGTGGAGCAGTTAAGGAGAAAAATCTTTCAAATTCGGATACAAGCATGAAACTTTGTATAAATCATGCAAATATGTTATAATTTAAGAAAATTACGATGGCCATTGCAAATTCTAAAATGGCGGCCGAAAAACCAAGAAAAATCAATATAATTCAAATAAAATGGAATGTAAACATTGCTTTCGTCAATATGGTCAATAATGGCGCTGAACATGCAGTGCAGTGTATTATTTAAAGAAAGCAAAAAGTATTTGGGTATTTGTTATCTTAATTACGGAAAACATACACTAAAACTTTGTTTTTGTGATTAACACTATGTCATTTCCATAAACCGTCAGTTTACCTTCAAAACAAAAGTTTCCAGCTTTAATATAGCAGATATGCGTCTGAATATTATGGATTTATTATATACAAATAATAATGAAACCAAAGTAATTAATCAAGACATGAACAGCTACATAATACAGTGTGTGGAAGACTAGAGCAGTAGCATTTGCATATCCCACTACACTCACTTTTGCATCAATATTTAGTCATTTTTGGCACGACGCAGCGGTTGATGATAAAGTTGTCCAACATATTTGTCATTTGTCCATCCCCAATCAAATAGATTATGTAGCTGAGAACAGCGTTTACATAAATGGTCAAACTTGATCTGTCATACATCATAACTAATTTCTGAATTTTGCCAAAATCACCTTGATATATTGATGGTGAATGACAACTCAATTTTGTAAAGACACCAAATACTTCACTGAAAACATTCCATGTTTGCCGGGCGGTTTTTCTCCCTTTCCTCGAAATCCTGAAACAGTATCACGACCAGTGAGTGCATAAAAGAGAAAAGAATGTGATTAGTTTTCCCGGCCCCTATTGTTGAACAAATTTCATGCACATGAATCCATTTGGTATTGGATTTTTTACCGAAACAGATCCACATATGCTGCAGACTTCTATGATAAAAGAATGCGTATAAGGATACCGCTATAACTACAATATTAGTGTCATTTGCTGTTATCATAATACTGTAAATCAGGAATTTAATGCGACATGAAATTAAAGCGAATTGCCGATTTTGCTGTAAAATGCGTATTTAAATTAATGCGATTTTTTTTAAATTCCAAAACTTACTTTCGCCATTTTTTATCTTGAAAAAATAACAAAAATGTTGAATTATTATTGCCTTATTACTTTTTTATTATTCCATAAACATGTAGTAATCATACACTTTGGCACCACAAAGAAATTCGCTTGGTGCATAAGACGAATGTCCCGTTTCACTGTAAATCGTTGTGTTTTAACATGGCAATGTGAAAGTTTGTGACGAAAAAAAGTCTTACTTATATCGCTAAATTTTTGACAATTTATGAAGAGATTAATCATACTTAATACCAGAACTAGAGAATTATCGTCATGAGTTCTAATAAATGCCCACGATTACAACTTCCGGTTCAAGGGAGATAAATCATTTTACATTGAACTTTTGGAAATCGGAAAATTAATGCGATGAAACGGGCCTCGCATTTTTCGCATTAATTTCTTGATTTACAGTATTTGGTTGCAGTAGTGTATGAACAAAAATGTGTGTTTTTGCTTCTTCGTGGTTACATGGACTGACATCATAAAGAAAATTATTGTGATTCCTTAACACCTGATCCTCTTTTGTAACTAGAACCGTATTTACATATTGTATTAAAGCTACCCCATCTGCAACTAAATTAAACAACTCTGTTTTATTTTTGTTATCAAGTAGAAAATTTAACCAATCAGGTGATGTTTTTCCATTTTCGGACACTATTCTGTGGAAACCCTGACCTCTCTTCGCACGTGTTTCTGATTTCAGACTTGTTGGAAGAAAATATCTACTCTTTGTTATTTTTCTAAATATTTTTGTATTTTTGGGATAATATCCTCTTCTACATATCGACCAAATGTGTTTTGCATTTCTTGGTGGTACACTTTTAACAAAAGCTGAGCCATTAATGCTTCTGGTTCTCTGACTTGCATTAACAGCACATCAAGCAACTGTGAGTTTTAGCAAAAATGGAGGTTACCTCCACCACTAATCGATGCGAGATATAGTTTGTTTTCGTGTTTAAAAAATCTTTCAAAGTTCTGTTTTGAGACAATATGAACAGTTGTAAAAAGAGAATACAGCCCTGCTTCAGAGGTTTCTGTTTAAAATCAGCAGGTCATGATTCCTGGTTAAGGAAAGACAATTTGTTCTTTTTAATTTGTTGGTAAAAAGAGGATGTTTGTTCTTTATCCAGCATGGCCATAAATAATTTAAATTGCTCGTTTCGTCTTTTATAATATGTGATAATCATTTCGCTGAAGCTAGGATGACCAACATCTTTTGTGTGTAACGTCAGAAGGTCTCTAGACTCTTCTTTCAATGGATTACCCATTGTTCCTATAGTATCTGTCAGCTTTCTTACTTTTTCTAACATTTTTTGTCTTCCAGCATTATATATCATCATGATGATTGATATCTGGCAAAAAGCCTTTGGCTCTTCCTGCAGATTCTTATTTTGAAATAACACCACTCACTTCTGGACCAGCGATCAACTTACGGCAAGCTGACTCGTCTTCAGTTATACCACCCCCCCCCCTAATCGCCTTTGATAGCTGCATTGGCTTGCTCATGAGCTTGATCTATAGCAATAGCAGACTATTCTTGTTTAGACTTATAAACTAAATAAATTAAATTCTCTTGATATTTGGAGTGTTGTTGATTAAGTGTCAACATATCTCTTAAGAGGAATAGAAAGCCACCTTGCATACTTAATATTATTATTATTTGAAAAAAAATAAGGTATCAATTCAGACAATGAACTGCAATAAAGTTGGAAATTTCGCCCCTCGAAATGACCTAATGAATCTAAGTATGACTAGTTCCATTGTCAATATCAAATACCAGTAATGAAACTGCAAACTTTCGCTTCTGCGTTTTGTATACCATTTATCAAAAGATTGCAAAAGGTCTCTTCGTTATTGTGACTTGTTTTGCTACAGAAATCATAATATACTTGTTTAAGAAGCTTGAAGAGACAACATGCTGTTATTTGGTACGCCAAACGAGTTCTGATAGCACTTGATGCAGTAAAAAAAGAATCTGATGTACCAGGTGAAGCTACGCCTGCTTCTGTAATGGCAGATGTCTATATACTATTTTGAAGAAAATTTCCTATAGATCTCAATGCAGCCATTTCAATATGTAAACCTCCAAACATTAAAGAAAGTTATCCTCTTCAAACCTTTGGGTCATTGCCATTGGATCTGTTTTACCAGAGAGTGTAATGGCCGATTAGCCGTGACCTCCCACCATCCTTGGCTCGGCTTTCCCGTGCTAGCACATCCTATCAATTCAGGTGCGAATGTCTAAATTAAATGGATAAGTATGTTTGTTTTTGATTACATATTTTACCAGTTTTAATTTTACAGCACTAGACGGCCGTTTCGGAATACAATTCCTCATCAGTAGTGCTTGGACCAAAATTATGAAACCAAAAATATTTTAAAGATGAAAAGCTTACCAAAGGACCAAAATATATTTTACCAAATTAAGCTGAGAAAATACTTTGCATGAGGGAGTATACCTTAGTTTTTGAGAAATTTCAAATTTTAACATGCAGGAAATTTAGAGAATTAAAATATATTTCTGACAATAATACGAAATTATTGCCTACTGAGTTGGTGATATCTAACTTATTAAAGAGGGTAAATTAGACATTATTTGGGACACTAATTATATTTATTTAATAAATATAGCTGACACTGAACTCCATGCTGAGTTTCACGTACCACTGTGTCCTGGTAGTGCTATATCAGCCACTCTTTTAATTTTTACATGACACACATTTAACTACAAACCAACCAAATCTTTTTAGATGTGTGTTATTTTTTGTTTTAAGTGGTCTTTGTGAACAAAAATATTGAAAGGTTTGTATTAAGTAATCTCATTTAAGAATAAAGAGCTCGTTTACTTTTGATATTATTATATCAATTATTGGCTGCCATCTTGGATAATAGCGGCCATTTTACAGAATAGATGATTTATAGTGCCTTTATGTCAAGTTTCTAATATAATTTTCTCAAAATAAAGTAAAAATGCGATTCAATAAAGAAAACATATACGCAACATGTTATTCTACCAACAAATGGCGGCCATATTGGATTTTGGCAGCCATTTTGATTTTTTTTTTTTTTTTTGAGTGGCCATCGTTAAATTTGTATTCAGTGAGTATAAAACTACCATCATGCAAAATGTCATGCTTGTATCACAATTTGAAAGATTGGCCTGAAAATAATGTTTTATCTGCCCCACTATTCTGGATTGGGATTCGGACATGGATTAGTATGTTTGTTTTTGTTATTGTATGTTACAATATTGTTAAAAGTGTGGTGAATGTGATTCAAAAATGTAATAATCGAAAAAAATTACCGTACGAAAATGGTATCAGAATTGCGTAAATAACGTAGATAACGCATAACTTTTTCTAATTGGTTTTATTGGTCTTATTTATTTACATACTTATTATTCCATTCTTTCAATATTTATTTTTTGTTTTATTTATTTATGTGATGATTTCCCATTTTTGTATATTTTTGTTTTTCATTAATTGGTTTTCATTTATTATTGATTTATTTTTAATGTATTGGTTTATTTATTCATTGATTTATTATTCCTTGGTGTATTATTTCCACTCTTCCTTTACTTAGGTCTTATTCTATGTGCTTATTATTCTTGGAATGGTTTAAGGGAAAAGAATTTCGACACCAAAACATTATTAAACGTATGCCTTTGAAAAATCGAATTTTAATTGGTTTTAGTATCCATTTGAGCATTTAATCTTGAGTTTGAGAATTGGATATTCAATTAACACTGAAGTAAATGTATTTAGAACAGGCCGAGCAAACTTAACACAAAACACAACAAAACAAACATATAAATATATAAACGATATAATGAACATTGATTTTAGATCTCCCAACGTTGTACTGTCGATAATTTGCATTTTATTCATCACTACAAAGACACTGGAAGCACTTAAAAAATAATCATGAATATCTGAAAACTTTTGATAGATTTGAAATTTTCATTGGAAATCACAGTACGAAAATGCTATCAGAATCGCTCTATCTCGTCTATTAACGGAGATAGCGTATAACTTTTTTAGAATTGGTAAAAAGGCTATTTTTGTCATTTGTCTTAATGCGAGTTTCAAACATGAAGTCCATATGGTTAGTTTGGCAAAAATTAGATGGGATGAAATATGAAATTGATTTTTGTTTAACAACATCATTTTAATTCAACGATGAAGTTAACAATAGTATTTTGTACAAAAATGTTACATTCTTGTGTGATATTCGTTAACCCCGGACGGATCATTTTTGCAACTTATACTATTTTAATTATTTTGATTATAGATTATTCCATACTACTTCAAAGCGTTACTATTATATCATTTCTGGTTCAGTTTTTTACCTAGATTCAAATTATATTCATCTTGAAATGATATGAGGGAAAAACTTTTTGACTCGAAAAAAAATTGAATTTTACATTTTTTTAATTAGGCATTTAAACTTACTTAAAATAACATTCTTTAAAGTGAATAATGTGAAATCAACGCTTAAAGCCATTTAAAAACAATTTTATCAACTTTATGCATACACCATATTGTGTAACATGCTAACCACAAGTGGTGCAACTTAATTGAAATAACAATTATTTTATTGTTTGATTGCTTCAATAATTAAATAAAGTATTTTAACAAAAATTAAGTGACATGTACTATCTCGACTAAGAAGTAGATGATAATATCCATGAAGTTTGACTATTGAAATCAAGATACAAACTAGATTTTATTTTGAGAATTTTAGACGATTTATTCATGTTATCGAGAATTTCTTTTTACCGGTTATTTTTTCATTAGAACAGCATCAAACACTATTTCTTTCTAATTCCAATAGATAAAAAAATAGTTGTAAAATTGCAGTGCTTTGTGCAACTTGATTTTCTCTAACCACAGCCAACAAAAATGTTTGCAACTTAATTTAAAACGTAACCCCTCCGGTGTTCTCAATCTTCTAACCTGAAACTAACTGGCGCTGCTAAAATTCCTGGACATATATTAGATTAAAAACATAGTCGTATAACAGCCAAAAAATATTCAATATTTAATATATAATTTGTAATTCAAATATGACTCTCGAAAAACAGGTCTGTTTTTAATTTTTTTTTTAAATATTTTGAAAAATAATCGTTCAAATTTCATGAAATTCACAGAAATTTAATTTCAAATCAAAACACACAAAGTCTCGATACTGATTAAAAATGGCCCCTGTAGAAAGTCTACGAGGTTGCAAACATGAATATTTAAGTTGCAAACAGGACAACGTGGTGGATTCGTTATTTGTTTTTCGGTTATATTTCGGATGCAAAATAATCCAGAAGGACGAGCAGTGATAGCAAAGTATTTTCCAATCTACGGAAAACAATTATTGAAAAAAATTGCAGACAGGGTTCGAACCGAAATGAGAAAAAAATTAGAGTGAATATTTTAACATTGGTTCACCAAAATTAGGAAAATCCAGTATTCTAGAAGACATTCAATCTCAAATTCCCCTATATTGAGGCAATAGATCAATCCGCCATCTTTAGATGTCATGTTAATCAAGAAAGTACAATTTTTTAAAATATTTTCACCTGATCGTCATTGCATTTCATCTCCTTATATCTACAATTACGGCTTGATCATTACCATATTTTATGGGAATATTTATAATTTAATATGTACCGTTTTCTGCAAAAATGTTGATGAGTGTAAGAAACCATTGATTGTCTATACACAATATTGATCATGGCTAGAGTCAAATCATGGGGTTTAACATACCAATCAAAATGCATTTGCTTTTATCAAGGTGGTCCTTTCACTTTGTCCTTGTGAAGGACAACATATTACCAGAGAAAGTCACTGATCTTTTGCAAGCAAACTGACAAACTTTCTCAGACTACGATATCGTAGTCTTTACGCAGTGAGAAGCCTGTGTTTCCATAAGGCCTCTGAGTAACCCAGACATCATTAAAAGAAATTATAACTTAGGCAAGCTGTTTATTTTGAAAGCTAGTACTTGTAACGTTTCTAAGGAGTGGCCGCTTATTTACGCTTTTAAGGCGTGGTTGCTTATTAACGGTTCTAAGGAGTGATCGGTAACTTAAAACAAAAGTCATTCCCACATTAATACCGAATCTTAGCTGTGCTTAGTATAACGTGATTTGTTTACGAGTAATTTTCAAAGAGAAGAATTTATTTGGTAAAATTAATATAAAAAGACTTTAGCTTTAGTTGTATTTTTATGACAAAAAACAATGACTGTGCTAATGTCTTTGTGTTAACAGTCCCTGTTAATTAATGTAAATGTCCTTTGATTTTCTACATCCAAAGTTCGGGTATGGTTCAGGTTGGTTCGGACATGGTTTGGTATGGTTTAGGTATAGTTTGGATATGGTTCAGTAGGATTTGATATCTTTGATGTGGTTCTTGGTACTTTCATAGTTCTCCCGACCTCGACTGAATATGATTTTTTTTAATATCAAGAATTACGACTTGATCATTACTATAATAATAATAATAATTTATTGCTCAAACACAATTTACATAATTGGTTAAGGCAATATAAATTATTTAACATAACAAACACCATACAAATTTACAAATAAAGAAAAAAAAACATGTTGTAGATAAAAGTGGATTTAAGATAAATGTGCAACATCCGAAGGGTTTTGATTGTCTCATTTTTTAAGTTTATGAGTCGCGTGTTGTTTCTGATGTCAAGACTGCAAGTTATGAAGGTTATTATTTCTTTTAATATTTTTTCATTGTTATTATTTAATAAATATTTTATTTGTGATACATCTGACATCTTCGTAAAATAAGGATTATGATTTGAAATTTCTTTAAATAATATATTCCTATTTTGTTTGTATTGTTCGCAGGATAACAAGAAATGAATTTCAGTTTTAATTTGGTATTTGTTACAACTTAAGCATATTCTGGAGTTAACATCTAAATTATTAAATCTTCCCGCTTCAATAGCAAGTTTATGTGCGCTTAATCTGAGTTTAGCTATGGTGGATCTGTCTTTGCGCGTATGAAGATTAAGGTATGGAGGTTCATATTGTGATTGTATTAATTGATTGAATAGTTTGAGTTTATGAGACATTGTTATCATTTTGAGTTGTTCTTGGTTTTCTATATCAATGATTCTTTGTTTAATATTTGTAAGATGCAAGTTTATAAGTTCTGGATTATTTATGATAAAAGAGTAACCTAATCGATTTAAAATATTTTTCACATGTGTTGTCCACGCATTTGTTTTATAAGTTTCTTTATAGATTTTGTATAACAGAGTATTTTCTTGTGAAACGATATGGGCCAAGTATTTAATCATGTTATATTTTATTTTTGCGGTTAATGGTATCCGACTAAGCTCTGCTCTACATGTATTATTGCAGGATTTAGAATGTACACTGAATATTTCTTTAAGGAATTTTGTGTGAATATGTTCGTGTGGTTCAGAGTCTTTATAGTTACTGAATGCACCGCATATTTCACTGCAATAAAGAAGAACCGGTATAACTAATGAATCAAATAATTTTTTAAGAAGATAACATGATTGGTTCAAGCCTATTGTTTTCTTGATTTTGAAATATATACTAAATTGAATATTAATCCAAAATCTGTATTCCTGAATACTTTCGTTTTGAATTTTATTTATCTCGAGCCAAAAATGAATTGTTTTTTATAATCAACATGAGATTTTGGACTTTTTCTAATCGCTAACTGCCAAGCTTTGTCACGTATTGAAAATGTATCTTGAGTTTGATATTTCTTGATTTAATTCTTATCAAAACTTTGAAATGGTCACTAGAGAATAATGATATTGATACCACCAGTTGCTATCCCACTTGAGTTTGATTCCATCCTATAGATGCAAAAACCACTAAAAGTATCGCCAGAATGCAAAATCGTCATAGGTGTTGGAAATGTAGATTTGTTGATTTTACGCGATTGTAATACGTGATTTGTAATACATGATACGTGATTTGTAATACGTTATACATGATACGTGATTTGTAATACGTGATACGTGTTTTGTAATACGTTATACATGATACGTGATTTGTGATACATGATACGTGTTTTGTAATACGTTATACATGATACGTGATTTATAATACGTTATACATGATACGTGATTTGTGATACATGATACGTGTTTTGTAATACGTTATACATGATACGTGATTTGTGATACATGATACGTGTTTTGAAACATAATGTGTTATAAAATGTTCAATCTCAAATTCACTTATATCGAGACATTGGATTGATCATGTGGTTCATTTGATTTCCCAGTATCTTCAATTACGGCCTGATTATTTCATATTCCCAATTTAGTATTCAGGAAGACCTTTTATCTTAAAATGACTTATATCGAGACATTAGATTGATCAACCATGGTCGGTTCGTCAGTCTGTCCGTCGTATGTTTTCCTTCACAATATCGAGCCCATAAAGTTTGATTAAGCCTTTTCCACGATTATATACCAACATTAACTGTTCTGTCGTGTACCATCTGTTTGTCTTTTTGTAAGCACGCCGCCCGTCCGTCCGTCAGCCCATTTGTTGTCTTTCCCAATATATTTCCGCTCAATAACTTCAACATCTATCGATAAATGTTTATAACACTTGGTAAAAACTTAATGGGACACGACTAAATGTGTCGCTGTACAAGTCTGACTGTCCATCCGGCTCTCCGTCTGTCTATACAATCGCAGCGACTCTCACCGCCTTGGTTTGAATATCACTCGGGGCAGATCGTTGAATGAAAAGGTTTTTGGGCTTCTGATTAGATGAGCTAATTTACCACCAAATCAATTGATTTATACACAAAGCGATTTAATCCAAACTTATCCACCTTCTCATCCAAATAAGTAACATTACGCTACTACATTTTTAAAATCCACATAGGTTGCTTAATAGATGTAATGTTTTTGTAACATTAGGTTATAACAGTTTATAACAGTCTCTTAACAATCCTAAATTTGGAGACTATGTAAATGTCATCTATCCTAGTGAGCTTGAAATAAAAGACACGACTGATTCCTCAAGTTCTGCTTCATATTTAGACTTATACCTGAATTATGACGCACAAGAAAGGCTACATTTGAAACTTTATGACAAACGTGATGACTTCAATTTTTCTATTGTCAACTTTCCTTTTTTATGCAGCAATATACCTGCTTCTCCTGCTTATGGTGTATTTGTTTCCCAATTAATACGCTATGGTAGAGCTTGTTCCCACTACGGGGACTTTGTACAACGAAGTAGGCTGCTTGCAAATAAATTGTTGACTCAGGGATATTGCAAGCCTAGGCTTATCAAGGCCCTCAAAAAGTTTTATGGCCGTCATCACAGTATTGTTGATAAGTTTGATGTCTCTGTGTCCAGGATTGCCCTGGATATTTTTGACGTCTCATAGTTCCATGTTCCTTTCACACAATTTTGATTACACACGTGACGGGTGTAGCTAGCTAAACAGGAGGTGCTTACCCTTCCGGAGCACCCGGCCTCACTTCCCTGGTGGAGGTTCACGTGTCTAACCTAACTTGTCAGTTCCAAAGTTTTTACTTTGCTTCTGGATTGTGATTCGGAAATGGATAAGTATGTTTGTTTTTGATTTAAAAGTTTACATAGGTTGCTTCATTAACATTATGTTGATATGAAACCTGCAGTTACTAAAGTTTAAAAATTCACATAGAAAGCTTATTTAACACATCGTTGATTATGTATCTTGAAGCTGCTAAAAGGTTTAAAATCAACATGCTAGATTTCTGAATCAACATTGTGTTGTCAATGCATCTTCAAGTAACATTTACAACATGCATGTTATTTTTGTAACTAACAGTGAATCTAGTTATATGGTTATAGCACTCAATAATCCTGCTTAGGTTACAACCCGTGATTGATAAATGCATATATTTTTAAATGCTTTATAATCAAATAATTCATTTTAGATGAGGTGTCCAAAGTGCCTTGTAAAGACAAGTGACCTAAACGGTCACACACAAAGATGTCATCCGGAGTATGACTATTATAGCGGAGACGACAGTGACCATGACCCTGGTTTTAAGGCTGATGACACTGATAGTGAAACCAAAGAAGAGGAAAGGAGGAAGAAAAAACTGGAAAAAGACCAGCACGCAGAAGGATACAATTCCAAAAGTAAAAGGAACTAGCAGATATAATATTTACAAAAACTGACGCACTATTAAAACTCCAAAATTCCAAATTTCAGTGCACCAAAAGCGACTAGACACCCTAAAGCACTGTATGCTTTTATGATCAGTGTTCCTAATATGTGTTTGTCCTTTTTTTATCTTGTCTTGTTATTTCTGTCATTATACGCCCGTCATATGACGGGACGTATTATGTTACGGTGCTGTCCGTCCGGGCGGGCGGGCGGGCGTCTGTTAACAATTTGTTTTCCGTTCAATAGAGACCACAAACATTTATGGATTCAAATGAAATTTGGTATACAGCTTTACCATGGTAATACCTTGTGCAAGTTCGAATTACAACTTTTTCGGATTATTTTTGGAGGAGTTATGCCCCTTTTTTAACTTAGAAATTTTTGTATGTATGACCATGTGGTTTTCGATCATTAGAGCCTACAACTATTTATGAATTCAAATGAAATTTGGTATACAGCTTTACCATGGTAATACCTTGTGCAAGTTTGAATTACAACTTTTTCGGATTATTTTTGGAGGAGTTATGCCCCTTTTTTAACTTAAAAATTTTTGTTTGTATGACCATGTGGTTTCCGATCATTAGAGCCTACAACTATTTATGGATTCAAATGAAATTTGGTATACACATTTACGATGTTAATATCTGGTGCAAGTTCGAATTACAACTTTTTCGGATTATTTTTGGAGGAGTTATGCCCCTTTTTTAACTTAAAAATTTTTGTTTGTATGACCATGTGGTTTCCGATCATTAGAGCCTACAACTATTTATGGATTCAAATGAAATTTGGTATACACATTTATGATGTTAATATCTGGTGCAAGTTCGAATTACAACTTTTTCAGATTATTTTTAAAGGAGTTATGCCCCTTTTTTAACTTAGAAATTTTTGTATGTATGACCATGTTGTTTGTATTCCATTCAGTAGACAATACAAACATGGATTTAAATGAAATTTGTTATACATTTGGTATACACATTTACGATGTTAATATCTAATGATCAATGAATTAGCCTACAAACAAGAAATTCTTCAACCATCTACAGACTATGGCTCTACACTTGACCTGATATTCCATAATTTGGATAAAAAAGATGTTAAAAGTGGAACCAGAGAAGTCTATTATTCGGACCACAAGATTATATGGATTGCCATATAAACTAAAAGTTAATATCTATAATATTATAGATAATACTATATATACAGGATATTGTGAAAATGTAAAGCCATGCCAGTTTTTATCTTTGTTAAGCATCTACCCTGTATTCATAAACCTACTTTCCTATTTCCAAAATCTTATTAACCAAAAAAACATATCCAAATACAATCAAAAACACCTTTTTATCATACTGCACAGATCACGACAACAGTTCAAATTATAATTAAGCTTTATAGATATAAATTATTTCAGGTTGGTTAAAAAAAAGGTTCTCAAAACATTTCAGACAAAAAATGTATTTGTTTCCTAAAATCTTCCTGCATGCAAATGCTTAACACATGAAACCACTGGCATGACCTAACATTATATTTTAAACTTCTTCCTTCCTGGAAATGAATATGAATTATATAGCAGTCTACAACTGTCCATTTAGCAATATATTTTTACATACATATATCCTAGTTGTACTTATACTTCTCAATCAATATAACACGGGCGTATAATGCTCCGCTCGGCGGTGCTCTTGTTAACTTATATTATGGCGTGTTCTTGGTTGTGTTGACTGTCTGTCTTCAACTGTTTGTTTTTTTCTTGCAAATATATTTCTTCTTTTTACAAACAAGTATAATTTTTGTTAGACTTAAAACATCAACATTTTGTTTTAGAGAGCATCGATGGTAAGAAAAGAAAGGGCATGTCTGTGATGACGACTCGAAAAGCAAATGCTCCAACGGCAAAGATAACTAAGGTATACTCCCTCATGCAAAGTATTTCCTTAGCTTAATTTGGTAAAATATATTTTGGTCCTTTGGGTAGTTTTTCAACATCTTCAAAAATTTTTTTGGTTTCATAATTTTGGTCCAAGCAATACTGATGAGGAATTGTATTCCGAAACGGCCGTCTAGTGCTGTAAATATAAAACTGGTATAATATGTAATTTAAACCCCTGAGCCGATATCTCTGCTGGTGGCATGGCTGGTGCCCCGAGGATATCACAAACTCAGTAGGCAATAATTTCGTATTATTGTTAGAAATATACTATAATTGTCTAAATTTCCTGCAAGTTAAAATTTGAAATTTCTCACAAACTAAGGTATACTCCCTCATGCAAAGTATTTCCTTAGCTTAATTTGGTAAAATATATTTTGGTCCTTTAGGTAGCTTTTCAACATCTTTAAAATAATTTTGGTTTCATAATTTTGGTCCAAGCACTACTGATGAGGAATTGTATTCCGAAACGGCCGTCTAGTGCTGGAAATATAAAACTGGTATATGTAATTACAAAAGAGCAACCAGATAAAAGTAACAAAATTCATTGTTATTACATATATCATTAACGGTCAATATTTTGCCTCAACTAATCGCACAAACAAGATACACATCAAGATATCGGGGTTTATTCTAACAAATTTTAGCCAAAGATTCAAGGTACCTGTTGTTTATTGGTCGTAACATTAGCCGAACACAACCCATTATTTCCTTTTATGTGCTTATTTTACGATCATTCTATGCTACCACATCGTGTATTTTCCTCTCGAATATTCTGTAAAATCTTATTCACTCATAGTATAATTAGTCGTTTATCATTACCATGTAGGAACAGCAAGAACAGTTGTAAAAGAACAAGCATCCAAACCACTACGCAAAACAACACACAAGAAACACAACAGGCTACTAATAAAGGTATGTACCTTTAAATACATGAATAATATATATTTTCAGATGAGAAATTTAAATCATGATTCGTACTTTATATACATGTTTTTAGTTTTCCCTCAATTATGCATGGATGCATTAGTCGGTTGTTTTAACATCTAAGCAGCTTATTTATTTTGAAATGTATTCATGTACCCTGCTTTCCACAGGTACACACACTCATACAATACTACTAAATTACATTTACTATATGGGTAAATATGCAGATGGCTATCAATGAATTTCACCTTGGATATAGAAACATCATACTTATTAACAATACTGTGATGACGGCCATAAAACATTTTGAGGGCCCTGATAAGCCTACGCTTGCAATATCCCTGAGTCAACAATTTATTTGTTAGCAGCTTACTTTGTTGTATACAGATGTTGAAACAATTACCAAAAAACCTAAATATATTTTACCAAATTTAGCTAAGGAAATACTGTGCATGAGGGAGTATACCTTAGTTTTTGAGGAATTTCAAATTTCGTCTAGCAGGAAAATATTTCTAACAATAATACACAATTATTGCCTAATGGGTTAGTGATATCCTCGGGCACCAGCCACCAGCGAAGATATCGTCTCAAGGGTTTAAATGAAATATTATACCAAATATATGAACAGCTATACGCTTTCTCGTTTATTAATAATTACCAGTTAAAACATCTTCTATAAATGACCCTTAAGTTTTGCAACGGACCGTATAGGAATTGAGCCATCGGAAAGTTAATGAAATATCTCATAGATTTATATAGAAAACATTTGATTTCAATAATGAATGTGTATCAAACAGTTAACCGCATCACACAATTTCCCTATTATCAGTTTTGCAACGGAGCGATTTGATATGAAGCCAGTGGCAAGGTAATGTTACAAACAAAATAAAACATGGATATATCATTAAAAAATACACCGGTACTTGCCAAGACATACAATATAGAACAGTTGTATTCATTACTGAAACAGATGCGTTTGGCAATTGCCAACTCGGCCAAGAACACGGAACACAATAAGAAATTCTACACATTGCATGAAAAGGTAAATTCAACATTTGTTGAAATTGTCAGTAAAAAGATATGAGTCATACTTTTATCTTGTCAATAAAATAATATTTGTTAATTTCGGCCACAAATAAACTTCTAAACTTTAAAAATAGCAAAGAAAATCTGCAACCTCAATTCACATCAAGTTCTATATCATCACTATATCATCAAGTTGCAAAACTCATTTATGTCACATTTCGGGTTGCATAAATAGCTGTGCCTGTACATGTAAAACCATAATAATTATTACTGTTTAAGGTTGCAAAATCAACATTTTGGACGTAGTAGCCTGTGTTATGGTCGTTGATTTTGCAACTTAAGGTGACATTTCGGTTGCAAAATCCACATCATCTGGACTTGGACCCTAACTTAACCTAACCCCGACCCTTTTTATAATTGGTTGGGTTAGGGTAACAACTATATAACATGACAGTTATTACATATGGGTGACACCTACTTTTTAAATCGCGGGACTAAATATACATTTTAGATCAGCGTAAAACTTATTCTCAAAGAAAACACAGAGATGACAATCTGGAAAAGACTTAGAAGTGAGCAGGGAGAGAGTTTAGAAAGTGAACATTCAGTTGCAAAACTTGCAACTGAAAAGGTGAGTTAATATATTGTTTTACTAAGTTTTTTTTTTTTTTGGGGGGGGGGGGAGTGATTCAAAATTAAAAAAAAACATAATTTTATTGTTTCAAAATGTTATTTAGATTATCTTTCCTTCCCTTTTATATTTATATGTTTTTATTTAAAAAAATACCCTAACCCTGACTTGTTAATAAATGATACTTTTTTCTTTTTTTTATATTGATTTGGGACTGTTTAACAAGAGATAGAGATTGGTTCGACATCCAGAACGAGATCAACATCAAATTAGATACACTAGTTCATGAAGGTGTCATTCCAAAAATCATTTCAGATCATTTGGCCGATAAATTTATTCCTTCGGAAATAAAAATAAGAAACCAAATGATCAGAAAGCAGAAGATTTGCGGAATCATTGAATGTTTGAACTGGCAATATCCAGACACCATACCTCCCAGCGAAGTGAAAAAGAATTTAGAATATGTGTCCGAAAGACAATTAGTTCCATTTGCTAACCCGTTTTGCACCAGGCTAGCTACTAGATATTATGTAGGTCTACACAATGAGAAAGTAAATACATTTTGCTATTTGGACGATGATGCACTTCGTGAGTTGTCATTACCATTAAGAGGAAATGTACATATTGAACAGTACAGCATGTATAGGAGGAAGTTCATTGACTTTTAAGAGCACTTTTATCAATTGTAATGTGTGCGTTTGAGATTTGCTCTGTATACCCACAGGTTCTAAACCTGTGAAATGTAGACACCGCACTTGAAACAACGAAATATTTTTAAAAATGTATTTTGTGAACGATATATCTTTTGTTTTGATGTTTGTTATTTCCAAATATGAAAAAATGATAGCTAAGCAGAGCTATGTTATCATATTGGATTTGAGTTAGTGGGTTCGATTTCCACCCTAGCCTGCTTTTTTATATGATATGAAGGAATTTTGGCTAGTGCCTTCGCTCAATAGTGTACTATTTTCGATAGAGAGTGGTTTATTTGTATTTTGTTCGAGTCAAAATTATTTGTTTACTTTTCAGTTGATATGATTAGCCCCGTAGAGATACAAGCCATGCTACAAAGCGATGTGTATCAAGATATCAATGCTTCACCAATTCGAAACCAGATGACGCAATTAATGTTCAACCATATTGCCAAATGATTTTTTTTTAATAATTTTAATCACAAATGGACAACGTACCGGGCAATTATGAATTTGAAAGCAATAAAGAACGCTTCATTCAGTAAATAAGGCAGGCGATGCTCATCTTTTCATAACGACACATAAAACCTGCAGAAGTGGCCCTGTTAATCTGGTGTTGAGCAGAGTACTATGGCAGCAATTGAACATTTTTATTGTCAATATGACAATGAAATTGCCTGGTACCACAAGTGAATGGTTGAATGCAGATGACACGCTGGTGTTTTTGTCGTATTTAAGTGGCAATGATAAACCATTCAAAATGAACCGATCAAGAATAAACATGGCACTGCAGAGCATATGGGTAAAGCTAAAGCGGGTGAGCAACATCTCGGCCACACGACTTCGCAAAGCTGTTGTTACTCATGTTCGAGATGTTCCCCGCCCCCACCCCCACGAGAGGAAGTCTCTTGCACACCAAATCACCCATAGCGCTTCTACCGCTGATAAATATTACCTACTGCGCCAAAAGCTTTTAGTACAGTTCAATTAATTACAAAAGTCATGACAAATATTGCGTCCGGGGAAGACTCTTGTGAATCACAAAAAAGAATAGAGGGGAAACATCCGACATCTACTGGTTCAGAGACTTACAATGATACCAAAACAAACTATAGATAACAAAATTGAGTCTGTAAATCTTGCATCCGAGGATATTTATTCTGCTTCACAAAACAAAACAAAGAATTGCAAGCAGCACAATTGACATTGATAATCAAGTGTGACACCACAAGAAACAATTGACAATAATGATAGATTGTGGCATCACAAGAAACAATTGACAATAATAATCAAGTGAGTGTGACACCACAAGAAATAATTGACAATAATGATAAAGAGATTGTGACATCACAAGAAACAATTGACAATAATAATAAAGAGATTGTGACATCACAGGAAACAATTGACAACGAATGAGAGCCTGATGAAAATAAAAACATGTCTTCATTTATCTATACAGCTGTTCGTATTGGTAAAGTAAAAGAATTAGTGACAACACATGGAAGACGTGCTTTCAATAAGGAGGAATCTTATTTTCTGCATGCCTATTTAAGGTTGAAACTACACCCCCCCCCCATAACACAAACAAGCATTGCTGATGTATGAAGCACAACTGAAAGTGGAAGGGCGTTCATTCGCATATAATGTAAATATTTTTTGAAAAAGCAATCTGTGATAGGCAAATCAAGATAGTGACTTGTTGCCCGACCTTTGTATATAATGTAAATATTTTTTTGAAAAAAAAACAATCTGCGATAAGCGATTCAAGATAGTGACTTGTAGCCATTTGTACATAATATGAAAGTTGAGATTCCAATTAATGTACAGTCTGATTACTAAATCATTTTAATGCAACCTGATATATATGTTGAATAATTTTTGACATATGTATGCATGCAGACAGTCACAAGTCCGGCCATATATAACTCTTTTGTATATAGACAATGCAGAATAAAATTATTTCAGTTAATAATATTTCCAAATGTTATCCATACGAACGATTCAAAAAGCTTCTAAAATCGACATACTAAAATAACTCATGTATACAAAACACGAAATACGTTACAAATACGAAGTGTCATCGGTTAGTATATTTTAGAGTAGAAATTTATGTCTGTTAAGAATCAAATTACTGTCTTTTTCTTCAGATGCCAATGACGCAAACCCTCCGCTGTTTGTTGTTACGATTTGTTGTCCCTCAAAACCTTCTTCCTATTTCCTCCTTTTCACATCTTGCATAATCAAAATTAAATCCAAGGATGATAAGCAATCTCCGGTCAATAACACTTGTTCAATCAGTTTTTGCACGTGCCAGGTCATAACATTGTTTGATTTGATAACGTGACAAATTTCAGCCTAATGAAAGTGCATAAAAACATCATTTTGGCGAGTGTAGCTAGCTAAACAGGAGGTGCTTACCCTTTCGGAGCACCCGGCCTCACTTCTCTGGTGGAAGTTCACGTGTCTAACCTAACTTGTCAGTTCCAAATTTTTTACTTTGCTTCTGGATTGTGATTCGGACATGGATTAGTATGTTTGTTTTTGATTTATAATAATTTAAAATATAACAAACAATAAAACATGATTAATGGATTTTGTTTTTACTTTATACTTAATTCAGAAGAATATAATTATCTTTTTGTGAATATTTCATTAATTTATCCAGTATTTTAATTCGTAATAATTGTTGAAGATGAAAATTTCAAATTATTATTAATTTAGATACGATACTGACAGACATCAATGTAATCTATCCACTGGACGTTACAAAACATTATTTGGCATTACTTTGCAAAAATCAATTACAGTATCAATAATATACCTCAACACCTGTATAATCAATTATTTGTAACAAAGTTGAAGAGATGGTTAGATCATTTTACGGAAGTGGTACGAGTTATCAGACAATAACTTCAAATAATTTTGAATAAACTATTTTTTATCGATTGATTCATATATTTTTCGATCTAATTATTTATTTTAATTGTTACATTATGACACTATAAATAAAATTCAAAACACTTGCTTTTAATTTCCTTTCAGATCTGTCGAAATCAAGTGACCCTGACTATGAAGTTAGTAGTGATGACACTGAAACCGACTCTTCTCATGAACCCCCAAAGAAACAGATTATTAAACGTAAACAGAACTCAGATTTAAGTGGTAGTGTAACTGAAACAGAAACTGACTCGTCTTACAAACCCCGAAGAAGACTAAAAACATGTACAAAAATCTATCAAACCTGAAAAGAAGTCAAGATCAAAAGGTAAAAAATATGTTTTTGTCACAAAATTGTCAATATTAACTAAAACCGGCATAAACACCGAAAAACTAATAATTTTGTATAAATAATCATATCCTTAAAGTAACCAAGTCTTTACATTCTTGTATTACACGATCAAGCAAAGAAAAACACAAAAGAAAATACAGAACCAAACGAAACATTCGAAAGAGAAAAGAAAAGAAAATTGAAAGGTAAAATTAATAATTATTAAAGCATTATAAAACTTCTTCAATTAAAATCAATATGCTTATTGAACGTAACAAATCAAATCGATAACTTTACATTGTTTCTATTTATTTATTTTGGTTAACTATTGTCTTTATCCATTATCATCCTTATATTACAGAATCAGATGGCTGCAAACATAAAGAAAAAGAAAGAAGAAGGGAAGAAGAGAAAGAAAATGAATTTAAAAGAGTGAAAAGAACATCTAAAACTGAACAAGGTAAAAAGAAACAGATAAAAGTTTTTAACTGAAACAAACCACACCAAATAGCCAGCAAAAACAAAAAATTTGCTTAAATGATTTCTTTAAAATATATTATAGAACTATAACCATCAAAAACAAACATACTAATCCATTTCCGAATCACAATCCAGAAGCAAAGTAAACATTTTGGAACTGACAAGTTAGGTTAGACACGTGAACGTCCACCAGGGAAAGCAGGGGACTCCGAAAGGGTAAACACCAGCTACACCCACCACGTGTAATCAAAATTGTGTGAAAGGAACATGAAACTACGTCGAACTAATCAACAATACTGCGATGACGGCCAACAATAGTGCGATGATGTTATTAAAAACTGTTGCTTAAAACACGTAACACAACCTTAAATAATGTTTAAATAAGTGAAACATATTGGGGCCAATAACTTTAGACTATAAACATTTTAAGCATGTGCATAGATACTATTACAGGATTTTAAGCAATCCCACATGATTCAAAGTCAGCAATGCATAAAATAATGTAAACAAATTTTGTTTTCAATTATTTTCAGTGAAGAGACTTAAATTGAAAAAGCACACAAATACAAAGGAAAGTAACCACAGACCAAGAACAAAACATGGAGCGACTCTTCCAGACTCAAATAAGAGAACAAGATACAGCTGTCCAATTTGATTGTTAACTGTTATTCATCTACCAAGGCATTTAAAGCAAGCTCCTGACTACCCAGACGAAAAAGCTATATCCTATACAAAACAAAATAAATACAAATTGACAAACAACCAAAGCAATCGCAACGTCAGTGTCCGATACAAAACTCCTTCTACTGTTTAAAATCTTGGACAACATCTTTGTTCTGTAGATGACATTGGTTACTCCCAGAGAATCAGATGAATGTGAAGGTGAAATGGAAGTTGATGTACCCCTACTCCCTAAGAGAATAAATGCTCCCTCTATCCTTTTGGTTTTGGTTTATTACATAATTTAATCATCTCGTCGGAAAATATGCAACAATCAACGTGTTCCAACCGATAGCACATCTAAGTTCATCTACACAGTTAAACCCACAATCAACAACGTCTGTTCCAACCGATAACACAATCCAAAGTTGTGATAATCTGATTAACAATGATACATTATCGATTTGAAAATTGATAACTTTATATAGAAATGTATGTTATTATATCTAATCTTTGTAACGAACTCAACATAATTAAGTTACAGTAAAAGTAACTCTTTTTTCATTTATTTTATATTGGTAATCTTACCTTTAAAATTGTCTAAATTTCCTGCAAGTTAAAATTTGAAATTTCTCAAAAACTAAGGTATACTCCCTCATGCAAAGTATTTCCTTAGCTTATTTGATAAAATATATTTTGGTCCTTTGGGTAGCTTTTCAACATCTTCAAAATAATTTTGGTTTCATAATTTTGGTCCAAGCACTACTGATGAGGAATTGTATTCCGAAACGGCCGTCTAGTGCTGTAAAATTAAAACTGGTATAATATGTAATTAATAAGACATAACTGAATTTAGTTTTTTAAATACTAATACAGTGTTTTGGTAAATAAAAAAATAATTATATATAACCGAAAAATTATAATATTTGTAACTTAATCTTTATAAATGATCCATACAATGATTTATATTTAGATTTCAAGGTTTTCCAAGAGATTCCGAAACAAGGTTTTAATTTTGAATTCATTTATACTTGTCTTAAATAAAAACGTGTACATAATGTTTTGATAAAAAATCAGAATGTACATATACATTAGAAATATGAAGAATTATTTATTCCCTTAAATCGTTTGTTTTTCGTACATTTAAGTTTGCCATGCGGAGATTTTATTTAGAAATACAGGCTTACAATTTAGATTATGAAAGTTGAGATTAACTTAATTAAAATGTAAAATAAAATGAATTTAATCTGATGGTTAGTTTGACGGACGAGATGCATTTCTCGAGAGGACTGAAGTTAAACAAAAAATTATTAATTTTTATAAGAATTATTTTTCCTTATTTTATGTTTATATTACGTTTTATCTTCAAGACCCAGACATAAAGTTCTTTGAAAACTTAATAAGTGCTGATAGAAAAAAGATGCACCTAGAGCAGATCAAACGTCTAAAAAGTATTTTCCATATGGTCATCAATAGATCCCAACATGTATCCTCATAATATACTCGAAGGAGATTGGGTTAGAGACGTGTGGCTGAAAAATTTTGACAAACAACCGGGGACCAAAAAGCATAATTATACGCATTAAGAGAATACTATAACTTTGTAAGATACGATGACAGAGACGGCAGGGAGAAAGTTGGAAAGCTGCTTTTTCAGATGGATGACTACAATTAACGCAAGGTTACAAATTAGGAACACAGAACTATAAGTTCTGGAATCTGGTAAGTAAAGCAAAAAAAATTTGGACATGGATTTATTATGTTTGTTTTTGATTAAATTGGTCGATAGTTTTTATGGTTAAATGTTTGTCAAGTGAAAAGAAAGCTGTAGCTGTCCTAAATATAGAGAAGCTCAACCTTTTACTTGGGGACAGAATTTCAGACTTGTCATGGATTCCGTTGAAGAGTACGCCAGACGTTGGGCTAAATAAGATGTTGAGCTTGATACCTTATCCGACTGGATAAAGGTTGTGAGATCTTTCGTTAAAACTAGGATTGCCAAACTTAAAGGGTCTATGAGTACTAAACCGTCTTCAGTACTCAAGGATCCAGAAATCAAGGCAATTCTAACAGACATACACAACAAATATGTCGTTGTCCCAGCTGATAAGGCTTCCAACAACATTATTCTCGTTTGTAAGAGATTCTACCTTGAATATCTTATTAAGGAGCTTCGTTTATATAGTATTGATATCACATATCCCTGCATTTACTAGAACTAAATTTACCAAAGATGAAGTTCTTTCCAACCATAGGGGAGTTCTCGAGTCTTTCGGTATCAATCTTAAAGAGGAAGATCTTGTTCTTCCTTACTTGTATTGGATTCCTAAACTCCATAAAAATCCATATAAGGAAAGATATATAGCAGACTCATCTAAGTGTACTACTAAATCATTATCGGTAACTCTAACACAAATTTTGACAATCGTCAAAGATGGTCTTCGGGTCTTATTCAGAAAAAGTATATTCTACATATGGAATCAACCAAATGTGGATTCTCAAAAACTCTAAATAATCACTTGAACATCTTGCTTCTAATATTTTATCTCATGTAAAAACAAGAGGCCCATGGGCCTTAACGCTCACCTGAGGAAGAGTACATATCTTATGCAGAGGTTCAATGGTCAATGACATTAATAAAAGAATATTAAAATTTTTAGCAGTAAGGGCCAATAATATGCAAGTATTTTTGCAAATTAATTATAATAATTATTATATAAGTATGCTATATATAACATATTTAAAGTCTAGCTACAATATATTATTTATAAACAGCTAAAACATCTGTATATTAAAATGTGCATTAGGCCAATACCTACAATATTCCAATATACATGCCAATACAAAAAGTTTATAGTTTTTGAGATAATTAACCATTTAAATATTCGTTCGCAGATATGACCTTGATTCATATATCAAAATGATCGTTAGGCCAATACCTACAATATTCCAATATACATGCCTATACAAAAAGTTTATAGTTTTTGAGATAATTAACCATTTAAGTATTCTTTCAATACTATGACCTTGACCTTTGAACCTATGACCTTCATTCATATATCAAAATGACCATTAGGCCAATACCTACAATATTCCGATATACATGCCTATACAAAAAGTTTATAGTTTTTGAGATAATTAACCATTTAAGTATTCGTTCGTGTCTTTGACCTTGACCTTCATTCATATATCAAAATGATCGTTAGGCCAATACCTATAATATTCCAATATACATGCCTATACAAAAAGTTTATAGTTTTTGAGATAATTAACCATTTCAGTACTTGTTTACATCTGTGACCTTGACCTTTGAACCCATGACCTTTATTCATATATCAAAATGACCATTGTGCCATTACCCACAATATTCTGATATACATGCCTATACAAAAAATTCATAGTTTTGCAGATAATTAACTTTGGTATAGTTGGACATCTGTGACCTTGACCTTTGAACCCATGACCTATGTATCAAAATGATCGTCATGTCAATACCTACAAATAACTGAAAATCCTACGCCATTATCACAAGAAATGTTTAAAAAATAGCATTTTTTATCAAAGGTCAAAAACTGGGACATGACCTTGACCTTCGACCTTGACATCAATTGGAAAAAAATTGCAAGACAAAATCAACAGTAAAAACTCCATACAATTATCTTCAGCCGTTATGAAGTTATAACAATAAATGTCTCATTTTAAAAATTACGTAACTTTACGCAAAAAACGTGTAACCTATTTTTCGTTCAATTTTCATGAAAAACACAATAATAATGTTCCCAGGTATGCTGAATCCAAATATCCAATCAAAATTTGCCTGCATCTTTTGGTTTCAGAGAAGAAGATTTTTTTGTCTTTTTGCTGTTTTTAGTAACAGCGGCCATCTTGTTAGGCGTGGCCAAACCCCGAACACAATTTTGAAAGGCTGTTACCTAGGCATGATAATCAATAAGTTTCATCAAATATGGCCCAGTAGTTTTGGAGGAGAAGATTAAAATGTAAAGTTTATACACGACGCACGACGGACGGTGATAGATTGCAATAGCTCATCTGAGCCTTTGGCTCAGGTGAGCTAAAAATTCATAGTTTTGCAGATAATTAACTATTTTGGTATTCTTGGACATCTGTGACCTTGACCTTTGAACCCATGACCCTGATCTATGTATCAAAATGATCGTCATGCCAATACCCACAAATAACTGAGAATCCTGCGCCATTATCACAAGAAATGTTAAAAATAGCACTTTTTATCAAAGGTCAAAAACTGGGACATGACCTTGACATCAATTGGAAGAAAATTGCAAGACAAGATCAACAGTAAAAACTCCATACAATTATCTTCAGCCGTTATGAAGTTATAACAATAAATGTCTCATTTTAAAAATTACGTAATTTTACGCAAAAAACCCGTAACCTATTTTTCGTTCAATTTTCATGAAAAACACAATTTTAATGTCCCCAGGTATGCTGAATCCAAATATCCAATCAAACTTTGCCTGCACCTTTTGGTTTCAGAGAAGAAGATTTTTTTGTCTTTTTGCTATTTTTAGTAACAGCGGCCATCTTGTTGGGCGTGGCCAAACCCCGAACACAATTTTGAAAGGCTGTTACCCAGGCATGATAATCACCAAGTTTCATCAAATATGGCCCAGTAGTTTTGGAGGAGAAGATTAAAATGTAAAGTTTACACACGACGCACGACAGACGACGCACGACGGACGATGATAGATTGCAATAGCTCATCTGAGCCTTTGCCTCAGGTGAGCTAAAAAAAAGTATAAAAACATTTGATTTTTCTACACGATACACCACTATCCCTCATTCTCAATTGAAAGAACACCCTAAAGAAATTATTCGCTTGTCTTTCTTTTACAAAAACGGTAATCCAAAATACAAATAACTGGTGCTGAACAGGGATTCTGGTTATTGTGTCAAACACCATACAAGTTCCAAACAAAAATATACTGAAGATACCATCAACAAAATGTTGGAAGTTTTTGATAATTCCGAAACGGCCGTCTAGTGCTGTAAAATTAAAACTGGTATAATATGTAATTTAAACCCCTGAGCCGATATCTCTGGTGGTGGCTAGTGCCCCGAGGATATCACTAACTCAGTAAGTAGGCAATAATTTCGTATTATTGTCAGAAATATACTATAATTGTCTAAATTTCCTGCAAGCTAAAATTTGAAATTTCTCAAAAATTAAGGTATACTCCCTCATGCAAGGTATTTCCTTAGCCTGTTTCGTAAAATATATTTTGGTCATTTGGGAGCTTTCCAACATCTTCGAGATAATTTTGGTTTCATAATTTTGGTCCAAGCACTACTGATGGGGGATTGTATTCCGAAACGGCCGTCTAGTGCTGTTAACTTAAAACTGGTATAATATGTAATAACATATTTGTTGTGTTTGGAAATATAGTTTTTCAGCAAACAATCGGTATACCAATGGGTACAAACTGTGCACCATTGCTTGTTGATTTGTTTCTTTATTCTTACGAAGCAGAATTTATGCAGAACCTTATTAAATCGTGAAAGAAAACTGTCGCCAAATCATTCAACTCAACATCGTATATATAGATGGCGTTCTGTCTCTTAACAATCCTAAATTTGGAGACTATGTAAATGTCATCTATCCGAGTGAGCTTGAAATAAGACACTACTGCTTTCTCAAGTTCTGCTTCATATTTAGACTTATACCTGAATTATGACGCACAGGAAAGGCTACATTTTTAACTTTATGACAAACGTGATGACTTCAACTTTTCTGCTTCTGGTGTATTTGTTTCCCAATTAATACGCTATGGTAGAGCTTGTTCCCACTACGGGGACTTTGCACAACGAAGTAGGCTGCTTGCAAATAAATTGTTGACTCGGGGATATTGCAAGCCTAGGCTTATCAAGGCCCTCAAAAAGTTTTATGGCCGTCATCACAGTATTGTTGATAAGTTTGATGTCTCTGTGTCCCACAATTTTGATTACACACATTGTGCCTTTTTTATTAAGGCGCGAACTTTCCAAAAGAGGGTTGTGTCCCTTAAAGTCACCAACTAAAAGAAATGGTTTAAGTAGCTGTTCAACAAAATTTTGTAGGCCGGTGAGGGATAATGCAGATGATGGAGAAATATATATCGAGCATAATGTTATAGTTATCTGTAGCGTTATGCAAACAGCAACTGCTTGGAGATTAGAATTAAGATATGAAACTATAAATTATTCCATTTCGTATTAAAATTGAAGAACGTTTGATTTTGATTTTAACTAGTATGTGACGAAGTGCTAATCTTCGTGTTTAATATTAACAGATGCAGTCTGTTTACTATTGTGGTTTTGTGATGCAGAAATACAAAAGTTGCTTTTGGACGATTACATTGTATTTTTCATAAGACAATGATGAAAAATCTTTTTGACAAGCCACAGAAATAAATTTCTTCGTAGAAGAACCCGTAGCAACTGACGCTTGTTGCGTATTTTGAGTCAGGGAGTAGAGTTTTTTTTGCTTCAGGGAAAGATATATTTTTATTTCATACTCCCGTTTCCATATGGAACAATCTCTGGAGGAATCCATATATTTTTCTTTGCAATTTGCACATTTAACTGTATTAGAGATGACCCGTTGCACCACATCAAAAACAAACGTCATCAGATTTACAAGTTTTCGATCCATGACCGAATATTTGACTGTACAACAACGAACCTAGACCATGGTTGGTTTTCAATGTTTGGTCAGTTGTAGACTGTACAACAACGAACCTAGACCATGGTTGGTTTTCAATGTTTGGTCAGTTGTAGACTGTACAACAACGAACCTAGACCATGCTACAAAAACATCAGATTTTTTATCACTCTCTTGTCTCAATCTTTTAGAATAACTATTAGAAATATTTGTTTTAGTACCCATATTGAAGTTGGATTTTTATCCTCCTTGCTCCCCACCCGCCAATCCGGAGTGCCAACCAGGTGAAATGTCTTAACGTTTCGAAGAAACCAACTCGGAACAGCACCAAGGACTACAAGGAGGATACACACCATAGTAAAATTGTGATGATCAAGTATTAATCCACGATTAACAATGATAAGTCAACATCCAGGAAGATTTAAATAATTCATGGATGTCAAGTTAAGAGATATAATCGAACATCACAAAAAGACTAGATTTGACCCATAAGCCACCACCTTCTACAGGCAAACGAAATGCTAAAGTTATGAAAAACAGGGAAACAAATATTTGGGAAATAGAAATGTCTTGCCTGTAGGGCATGTGCGTGACCAGCCGATTAATTGAGCACGAGCCGATGTCAATCGTCCTTCTAGGTGAAGTAAGGGTCAAACTGATGTGTTGGGCTAGAGTAAACCGCAGTCAACACAGTCCTCATTCACCAGAATCCCGTCCTCCACCATCAAGCACTGCATTCTACGACAAACAGAATGCCTCATTTTACTCGCCTTTTACAACAAACATGAGGTACTAGGGTCTATTCTAACCTAGGTTCCCCACTTGTTGCCCATGGATATTTTCAACAAATCTCATTAAATTACATGAGGGAAACACGCCGTTTACGGTTTACTGGAAGAAAGTGTTAAGTTGACAAATGCTGTTCCGTTCGTCAAAACATGGCACAACATTGGTCAACTGTACATTGTAATGGTACAGCAGCATCATCTTCTACATCAACATTAGCATCACCACCAAGGATAGATAATAATGTATAAAAGGACGGCGGGTACAATTATAAATTATATTGTTGATAAGTTTGATGTCTCTGCATCCAGGATTGACCTTTGTATTACATATTATACCAGTTTTAATTTTACAGCACTAGACGGCTGTTAAGGAATACAATTCCTCATCAGCAGTGCTTGGACCAAAATTATGAAACCAAATTTTTTTTACCAAAGGACCAAAATTGCAGGAAATTTAGACAATTATAGTATATTTCTGACAATAATACAAAATTATTGCCTACTGAGTTTGTGATATCCTCGGGGCACCAGCCACCAGCAGAGATGTCGGCTCAGGGGTTTAAATTACACATTATACCAGTTTTTAAATTTTACAGCACTAGACGGCCGTTTCGTAATACAATTCCTAATCAGTAGTGCTTGGACCAAAATTATTTTATGTATATTTGATGTCTCATAGTTCCATGTTCCTTTCACACAATTTGATAACAAAGTTGGCTGCTTACCCTTCCTGAGCACCCCGCCTCACTTCTCTGGTGAAAGTTCACGTATCTAACCCGACTTGTCACTTTGCTTCTGCATTGTGATTTGGACAGCGAGACATGGATTTGTGTTTGTTTTTTATTTAAATGAATAAAAAGTCATGACCAATGATTATAAATATAGAACATTCAGTTTACTGATTATTGTGCAATATGGTTTTTTTTTTATTATTTTCTAGTCCTGGAAAGTATAGAAACTTACGAGGTTGAGGTACAACCAAATTTTGATTAAAGTAATCAAGAAGATTTAGAAGTGCTAACAGACCCATTCCCAGGATGATGTTCACGATTGGTAGGATGGGATAATATATATATATATAAATATAGAACATTCCGTTTTCTGATTATTGTATGTTTTTTTTATTTTCTAGTCCTGGAAAGTATAGAAACTGAGGAGGTTGAAGTACAACCCGATTTCGGTTATTTTTGGGAAGAATTACGAAGAAGATTTAGAAGAGCGGACAGACCAATCCTCCGGGATGATGTACATGATTGGAAGAATGGATGATGTACAGGATTGGAAGAATGGGATAAAAAGTTATTCCAATGAATTCCATCCATGATTTTTAATGCAACCTGACAAATATTTGATATATGAAGACCGTTACAAGTTCGACCATTCATAACTAATATTATTTTGGATAATGCAGAGTGGAAATTCATGGATTCTTATTTATTGAAAATAAGTTACAACTAGAGGCTCCCAGGAGCCTGTATAGCTCACCTAGGTAGAGTTGTTGCAGAATGAAAATCAACAGATTATCTAATGTTTAAATAAATGCTTGAAATTTATTTCACAATATTTATTTCTATCACAAAATTTCAATATTATTTCCTTTCAAAACTAATCAAAATTTTGAGACAATACATCCAAGTATCATCGACTTTTCATGTATAATACCTGAGAAATTTTCCTTATCCAAAAACCGGTCAATGGACCATGAAATTATGGTCAAGGACAAAAGCCATAAGGCAGTCTGACTGATGTACTATCCAAGATCAAGCTATATACCAAATATCATTGACCCACCATTGTAGTATTCGAGATTTAGAGAAACTGACCTAATCCAAAAAGTTCAACATAGTCACTGGAGGGTTAAGTTTAGGTCAAAGACAAAAGTCATATTGCAGACTGACATGTACTCTCCAAGAATAAGACACATACCAAATATCATTGCAATTGGCCAAGTGGTTTCACAGGAGTTGATTTTTAAATGCAGATGTTATTTTAAAATACCAAATGTAAAGACCCAAATGACTATTGTGGCCGAGTTTGGTTCCAATTGACTCAGTAGTTTCAGAGAAAAATATGTATGAACTTATTTTCCCATAGGGTCCAATGTTAAAATATGTTTTCCACTGACGGCCATCTTGGATTTTGTGTGGCCCTCAAAAACACCAATGTTGTAGGGGGCCACCCAAAGACTATTGTGGCCAAGTTTGGTTCCAATTGGCTTAGGGGTTTTAGAGAAAAAGATCTTTGAAATTGTTCCCATAGGGTCCAATGTTAACCTATGTTCCCCGTTGGCGGCCATCTTGGATCAGGTGTTGACTTAAAAAAACACCGGTTTCAAAAGGTACCATCTAAGGACTACTATGACCAAGTTTGGTTCTAATTGGCTCAGTAGTTTTAGAGAAAAATATCTTTGAACATATTTTCCCATAAGGTCCAATGTTACAATATGTTCTCCACTGGCGGCCATCTTGGATTTGGTGCGGCCCTCAAAAACCCCAATGTTGTAGGGGGTCATTCAAAGACTATTGTGGCCAAGTTTGGTTCCCATTGGCTAAAGGGTTTTAGAGAAAAAGATCTTTGATATTGTTCCCATAGGGTCCAATGTTAACCTATGTTCCCCGCTGGCCGCCATCTTGGATTAGGTGCAGAATTAAAAAAACACTGTTTTCAGAAGGTACCATCTAAGGACTACTGTGACCAAATTTGGTTCCAATTGGCTCAGTGGTTTCAGAGCAAAATATCTTTGTACGTATTTTCCCATAAGGTCCAATGTTAAAATATGTTCTCCGCTGGCGGCCATCTTGGATTTGGTGTGGCCCTCAAAAACCGCAATGTTATAGGGGGCCATCCAAAAACTATTGTGGCCAAGTTTGGTTCCCATTGGCTAAAGGGTTTTAGAGAAAAAGATCTTTGATATTGTTCCCATAGGGTCCAATGTTAACGTATGTTCCTCGCTGGCCGCCATCTTGGATTAGGTGCAGACTTAAAAAACACCAGTTTCAGAAGGTACCATCTAAGGACTACTGTGACCAAGTTTGGTTCCAATTAGCTCAGTAGTTTCAGAGAAAAATATCTTTGAACATATTTTCCCATAGGGTCCAATGTTAATCTATGTTACCCGCTGGCGGCCATCTTGGATTAGGTGCGGACATGTCGGACACAATTTTTAATGTAGACCACCCAGGGACTGTTGTGACAAAGTTTGGTTGCAAATGGCCCAGTGGTTTCTGAGGAGTTGATCTTTAACGACGGACGGACGACGACGACGCCGACGACGACGGACGCAAAGTGATGGCAAAAGCTCACATGGCCTTTTAGGCCAGGTGAGCTAAAAATGAAATTATCAGGGTAAAGTTTCATACAATTAGAACAGTCAAAGAATAAACAGAAGTGTTTGAAGGAAGTTTCCTAATGACAATATTTTACTTGTAAATGATAAATTTAAGTGTATTAGTTATTCTGTCTCTTAACAATCCTAAATGTGGAGACTATGTAAATGACATCTATCCTAATGAGCTTGAAATAAAAGACACGACTGATTTCTCAGGTTCTGCTTCATATTTAGACTTATATACGTATTATTTCACTTTTTGAAACTATTGCCAGCTTTTTCAATTTTTTCCCTTTGATTTATATGAATAAATTTCAATTTACTTTTCGATTCTTAAGAGCTTGTTGACAAATAAATACTTGTTCGTTTGCAGTCTTGTTTTAAAGGCGAGTATTTCAAAATACTATTTTTTTTATTAACATGGTTATTTTTTTTTAATATTCACTGTAGTTTTTATGTTTCTGCGAGTGAAAATTTAGTAATTAATTGAAAAGTGGTTGTTGTGTTTCTTAGAATTAATAATATGGCATATTTAATAGCTTCATTCACATGTCAACCAAAATTCTCTGTTCTGATTGGCTATTACGTATTCACGCAATGCGGGTTGATACTGGTGTTTCTTTTTCGAACCAGTACAAGTCACGGACTAGCCAAATATATTGTACCATATCCCTCACTGAACAAGTGATCAGACTATAGGATCAAACTAATCTTACTCTACTGCTTACTTTTAGGTACACATCATAACCTTTAACCCTACCGCTAACACTAATCCTACTCTACTGCTTACTTTAGGTACACATCATAACCTTTAACCCTACCGCTAACACTAATCCTACTCTACTGCTTACTTTAGGTACACATCATAACCTTTAACCCTACCGCTAACACTAATCCTACTCTACTGCTTACTTTAGGTACACATCATAACCTTTAACCCTACCGCTAACACTAATCCTACTCTACTGCTTACTTTAGGTACACATCATAACCTTTAACCCTACCGCTAACACTAATCCTACTCTACTGCTTACTTTAGGTACACATCATAACCTTTAACCCTACCGCTAACACTAATCCTACTCTACTGCTTACTTTAGGTACACATCATAACCTTTAACCCTACCGCTAACACTAATCCTACTCTACTGCTTACTTTAGGTACACATCATAACCTTTAACCCTACCGCTAACACTAATCCTACTCTACTGCTTACTTTAGGTACACATCATAACCTTTAACCCTACCGCTAACACTAATCTTACTCTACTGCTTACTTTAGGTACACGTCATAACCTTTAACCCTACCGCTAACACTAATCTTACTCTACTGCTTACTTTAGGTACACATCATAACCTTTAACCCTACCGCTAACACTAATCCTACTCTACTGCTTACTTTTAGGTACACATCATAACCTTTAACCCTACCGCTAACACTAATCCTACTCTACTGCTTACTTTAGGTACACATCATAACCTTTAACCCTACCGCTAACACTAATCCTACTCACTCATAAAAACAAAATTGCAGAAAGACTTGAATACTTGTATAGCTTTCCAATTCGATCTACTATGGATAAAGTAATTACACAAAACTTAGAATTACTATACCAAACATAAATGTAGCGGGATCTTGAGGTGGGGCATCTTCGCTAAAGCCTAATACCCTAACCCTGATCTAACCCAAGCGTAAAAAGACGGGGAGACCTACTAAAACAAAGTTAAACAAAGAGACTAGAGCTAAGTGAGAGGGCCCCAATTTTTCTCTTGTAATACATTATGCTGTCAATCTAATGTATAGGATATAAAATTAGTTGAGTAATGGGGTTTTACGTCCCAGTCAAGAATATTTTAACTTATATCTAGACGTCGTCAGCTATAGGCAAAGGTGCAGACATTTTGCCGGTGCAATGCGTTGATGGCATTACACAGCAGGATCCTTCAATGTGTCAGGCCAGCAATGACACGGAATCTCATTTGTTTTTAGTTCCGATTCGAAAAAACAGTGACCGCTGTTTGGTAGATAATACTTGGCGAAAGATCGGTCACTATCCACTTTCAAGTCTCTGACCCGGCGGGGATTCGAATCAACAACCCCCATCTTACGGAACGATCACGCTACTAACTCAACTAACGCATGTACTATAATAAAATGAATAAGTCCGGCCTATTCAATAAAGAGTGTGTTAAATAACAAGGTCTGAACATTTCGTAAAGTATTAGCATGTTTTGGATTTGGTATCACTTTTCAAGTTCAACCATGTAAATGTGTTCGTGTGATGTTAAAATACTGCTGCCGTGTGATGTTAAAATACTGCTGCCAGAAGAATTTACTACTATTTGTCATGGTAATGATGAAGACTTTTTAATGTGAAGTATACTAAAAAAAATTAGTTCGCTCGCAGCGCATTTAAGTATTCGTTCAAGTCTTTATCAGAACCATCATAAACTCTTTCAAGGTTTCAATAACATCTAAAAGGACTGTTTTTATGTCTACATCTTGGTGATAGTATCAAGAATAACATTCACAAAGAAATGCAGATTAAGCTACACCCTACTGTAAAAATCTATTTTAGATTCTATTCCACAAACATAATTTAGGTTACGCCTGATTTTTCACATTCCCTATATTTTACAAAAAAATAGGTTACGCCTCTTTTTATATCATTCCCAAGAACGTTACGCCTTTTTAACAATATGGTCGATTTTTAATCACTTTAGTCTTGTGACTTTCAGTTCAAACTTTGGTACGTGATCGGAAATGGTAGTAGGTTTTGAAAATTTAAGTATCATATTTTAAACAATAAATATTTTTCCCCTTAATGTAACTAAACAAGTACCAAATATAT
The DNA here is from genome assembly GCA_021292105.1 of Anadara kagoshimensis. Classification (NCBI taxonomy): domain Eukaryota; kingdom Metazoa; phylum Mollusca; class Bivalvia; order Arcoida; family Arcidae; genus Anadara; species Anadara kagoshimensis. The sequence goes on along the minus strand of JACFYK010000021.1, from coordinate 269,086 downwards.
ACAGAAAATACAACGTGGGGGTTACTTCACAGATGTCGGCCGACATTCGTGCTTCAGATACAAATTATAAAAATATTAGGACAAATGATGGGTTCGAATAATTAGATTCTAACAATATATTTATTTCTGAACACATTCATATGAAACACCTGTCTGAAATCGGTGTGGGATGCGATTCTGTCGGTTAAGAAATCGTCATGTGCTGATTTTGAATGCGTTATTTAAGGGTTATGTATATAACAAATTTGTCACTGCTGATGTAACGCGACCGGGGGTATCACTCACCGCCTACCCTTGTTTCCAACTAAACGCGCCTCACGTCGCCGATTATTCTCTTTTTTGGTAGCTGTGCGCGCCGCCGGAATGCCCGAATAAAAAGACACACCTGCGGTAACGGCGCTGTGGACGTAGTCTAATTACAAGGTAAACGCCGCCGGGCTGATCTAGGTCCGACCAAACCCTGCGGAAACGGCGCTGTGGACGTAGACTCTTAATAAAACCGAGGTACAACAGCAGGGCGCACCCGTGCTATCGACGCCGGCACGTAGTATTTATATTATAAATAACTAATAAATATTGTATGCCTGCCTGGCATATGATTTGGTTGATTGGATATGTACACTTCACTTGACTGGACAGGATGGAAAGTACACCAATATTCTCACTCCCACTGTGCTACTTGACCAATTGACCACAGAACACGTGTCAGAGTAGACCGCACTCCTCACATGTACCTGGCACAATTACTAAAGCCTCCACAGCGTGAGATTTTCCCTGGTGTATTTCACCAACAGCCCGAAGCCTTTCCTAGGACCTGGTGCACGCCACTAGCCAGTACCAAAGTCAATGTACCTGGCCAACTCCTCTGATCAGTTATCTGGCGCACGCCACTGATCAAGACCTTGTGCACGCCACTGGTCTAAACCAAAGTCACTTCAACTGGACTGCTGTATGTATTACCACTTTGCTCTCCTTGACGCACGGTACTTGGAAATACACCAAGCCCTGCGCAGCGCACGGTCACGACGCACGGTCAACCCACAGCCGATTTTACCGCAATTCACAAAGTGAATTACCACGGCCAATACCAGTGGTTTGTACTCTTCTCCGTCTGGACCACACAGAGAAGCTACTGTCCACAGTCTCCTGTCAATCTGTCAGGTAATTTAGGTTATTCACCCTTACCTAAAGCCAATATCTTCTTATTCAGTAAGATACTGCTGGCATTTAACACAAACATCAAATGCGAAATTCTGCAGCGCTCTGCCTCCTTATATACCCCTGCTCTAGCTGACCAACCACGTGATCGGCTAATTCTGCAATCTGATTGGCTGAATATAATTAGCCCCACACTGCGGTGTGGTAATGTGTATTATCGATCGATACACATCTCTGCTGTGAAGGTCGGGTCATACTAAAGAGCTGCTATGGTCTAAAAGATTCTGTATTTAATTTATAATTTAAACTGCCCGGCATTAAATATATGTACGCGGCCTGTAAAATAAACATGTAGTAGTATGTATGATTACAACTTAGATCTTTTCGAAGAATTGAAGGTTGTTGTCGGCGATTTCATTAGCCATATTTCATCCGGTCAGTTCATCCCGCCATTTCTTCTGTCCATCCTCTCTACGCTATCCTGTCCAAATATCTATCCTGCCCAGTCAGTGGAATCATCGTTAATTAAAGTCAATCACAGTAATATACAGCTATATACACTATACAAGCAGTCATTATGAAATACCGTCGGACCGACGGACATGTCCGATAAATTTCACGTCGGTCAGACAATCAACATTAGTAAACCAGACCAAATGTCCGACAGAAATCCGGGGCCGGTATACAACACGCATAACACGACAATCATTTGAACACTCTAAACAAGTCATAAAAATGGGTTTACCGCAAACGTTTTATGATTGTAAAGCGCCTGTGTCATTTGTATTAAATCCCATTGCTTACAAACGCATAGATGATACTGATTTCAAGAACGTTAATTTAATTCGATTTCCGGTTTGTATTCCGACTGTAAACATGTTTCAGCTAAGTACGTCTCTGGGGCAATACCAGGAAAGCCAAACAAAAGAACCAGAAGTCCCGACGATACAAACGATCGTAAAAAAAGTACGAAGAACACAGAAAAGACAGACAGTTTAATATTAAGTGGCAAACGGGCCGTGATGGCTGAAATTTGACAGTGAAACGTCGTCAATGACTTGTCAAATCTGCATTGACTATCAAAGACAAAATACGATAAGTAACTTAAAAATACATAACACATTTATAACAGGGTGTTCAAACATGAAAATTTCTGCAGTAACAGACCATGAAAAATGTAAATCACATCTTGCTGCCGTGGAAAAAAATCTTGCCAAATCTCGAACCACCTCTCAAATCAGACAGGCAGAAGCTGGTAGGGCTTTAAGGAAACTGAACGATGCTGCAATTGGAAGACTTCGTTATCTTGTTAGAAATGTACATGCAGTTATCAAAGGAAATAGGCCTTTAACTGACTTTAATTGGCTTTGTGAGTTGGATAAGGCTAAGGGCCTGGATCTTGGAGATACTTACCTAAATAGTCAGGCAGCTTTAATATTTACAAGCAACATCGCAGATAGTGAAAGGGAGAAAACTATCAACATGCTCGGCAATCATTTTTATGGCATAATGATGGATGGCAGTACTGATATTTCTGGTGACGAACAAGAGGCCATCTATATAAGATTTTCAAATAATGGGAAGGTCACTGAAAGATTTTTAGGAATAGGATCACCGGAAAGCACGAGATCTGGACCTAGAACAGTTTGTTCTTCAAATGTTGGACAGCTATAAACTAGATAAAGGTAAATTATGTTTTGTTAAGTTTCAAGTCATGAAGTGTTGGTTTAAGTTCTTAATATCATGGTATTTCTTTTACGCTGGTGTTCAGAAAATATTTAAGAATATAGATCTATAGAGCCACATATAAATTGATTTGACTTCCACATAAACTACTGACTATATGATCATCTATAATCAAACCAGAGATGATGGCCCGGGGCCGCCCCTTTTATGATTCATCACTGTGTAATGCCACATGATACAAATTGCTTACAGATAATACATGTATCGTTTGCAATTGTGTTTTCATGACAGTCTGCCAAAAACAAAAGTGAGATAATTGTTGCACTTATATAATAGTTCAAAATATTATTAATAATTGAACATAAATTGCCCTTTCCTTTTTTAATATTGGTATTTATTAGCTTTGAATTAAAGTTGTTTTTTTTATTATTTCAGCCAAACTTATCTCTTTGGGTAGTGATGGAGCTTCCAATATGACAGGTGTAAAGGCAGGATTAGCTACTTTATTGAAAAAAAATGTGAATTCTGAACTTATAAACGTCCACTGTTTTGCTCACAGATTAGAACTGGCATTTAGAGATGTTTTACGCAAGAACAAACTTTATGAGAAACTGATGATTTTATTGATAGGCCTTCATTATTTTTATACCAAGCAATATAAAAATAAAAAAGGTCTTCTAAATACTATGGCTGCATTTAAGGAGAGCAACGAAAAGGGATTTATATTACCACCAAAGGTTACAGGCACCAGATGGATGGCCCACTTACATCGAGGAATATTGGCATTAATAAGAACATTTCCAGTTTATAATGCCCATCTCTGCACTATTAGCCATGACAATCCAAAAGCCGAAGGCCTGGTAAAAGCAATGCTGAGCAAAGACCTGGTGTGCTTTATGCTTTTCTTAAAAGTAGGTTTTTTTCAATTTTAACATTTATTTCTCACGTAGTGCAAACTCTGCTGCATGCAACTGAAGTCTGGCAATAATTTTTTACTGTTGTGTATTAATCTGAATTATTTAAATCACACTATAAAGAATTTATTAAAATTGTATGCTTCTTAGATATGTCTTCCCTGGCAGCTGTTGCCATGTTGAACTGTTCAGACAATCTTCAAAACTATGATAATTTTTTGATGCACATTTTAGATACTTCATTTGAATATGATCATATTATCTTTTGAAGGATGTGTTGGATCCTTTAATGAGACTTTCTTTAAAACTGCAAAGACCACAGTCAACAGTATCAGAGTGTTCAGTTTGGGTCGAAGCCACTATAAACATGTTGGAAGATAGCAAAACCAGGTAACTTCAATTAATATTCATATAAAAAATTCATTGCTAGTTTTTAAATACATCAAGTCTAACAACAACAGATTAAAATATTAACTTTAATACTATAATTTTCTAGGGATTCTGAACAAATAACTGATATTTTGAGTACTGGAAAATATCAAGGTGTTGATTTGAGAGGTCACATGCCAACTATGATGTACAAAGAGGATGTCACAAATGGTTTTATTAATGCACTTCAGGAAAGATTTAATTTAAATCCAGTAGAAAAGACAGTTATAAGCTCTACTAAAATATTGCATTTTGCGAATTGGCCAGCTCCAGGGAGTCCTGAAATTCAAGGTTTCACTGATTTTAGTGTTGGCTTGTTCTTGATTTTGTTGTTGAACTGTTCATGTTTTTTCTTTTGTGTTATTGAATATTCCTACTAACTCTTTCAAGTTGTGATTTAGTTGTTAAATTAATGTTAAACTTTGTTTCTTGTAGATTTGTTGAAATAACCTTTTTAAGTTTTACATGAATATAAGTAAAACAATGATGGGAAATTGTATTCCAAAATGGTCTAGTGCTGTAAAATTAATATGGGTATATACATGTAAATTGTAATGTCTACCACTGAGACACTGGTGGACTAATTATTTCCAAGGATATCATAAACCCACTCAGTAGGCAATACTTGTGTCTATTAGGAAATATAATGTATTCAAATTATCTGCCTTAAAATGTTGAAATTCTTAAAAAACTAAGGCTTACTACATCATGTAACGTGTTACTTTAGCTGGATTTGGTTTAACAAGTTTTTGGCATTTAAGTTATTTTTACCAAATTCTTGTGGATATTGAGGTTTTATCATTTTGGGTCCAAGCACTATTACAAAATTGCCAAATAGAAATGTCATGTTATCCTTGTGGTGTTTTTTAGGATTTGGGATGATGATGTGCGAAAGGTAGCCGACCATTTTAAGACATCAATTGTATCTGTAATGCCTACATTTTGCTTGGATGAATTGATGGCAGAGTGGAAAATGTTGAAATATATTGTGTATCAGAAGTGAGTACTAATTTACATATTAAATCAGGTTCTTTGCAAGAAAATTTCACATTTATGCCAAGGATTTTAGTATTTAGTACTTCAACTACACCACTGGCATCTAAATTAACATATCGTCCAGTGCCCGTCCAAAGTCAGGAGTTAATATATAATTTTTGTTTGTCTACTTTCTATTGTATTTTAATGTTCTGTTGCTTTATGGTCTTTGTGCTAGCTGTTTCCAAGTACAACTTATTCAGCTACAAGTAACATCTTTATACTTTTCTCTTCTAAATTATTGCATGTTGACAAACATTTTTTGTTCAGAAAAACCTGTTTACATTTTGTTCTCCGATACATATATTGCAGGCATGGTGATGAATTGAATACATTATCTTGGTCAGACATTTATGACGCTGCTGAATTCCCTACAATGATGAAAGTTATAGATATATTGCACACAATTCCACCCACCAGTGTCTCTTGTGAGACAACTTTCTCACATATGAAGTTAATCAAAACAAGCAGAAGAACAAAAATGAGAAGCACAACTTTGAATGACCTACTAGTTGTAAAATTGGAAAGTCCAGCAATTGAAAACTACAATCCAGAAGCTGCTCTGAATAAATGGATAGTAAGTAAATGTGACACATATTTGAATTGTTTTATAATCATACAGATGTTACCTCTATATCACAGATCTATTCATTGACATGGACCTTTTTATCTAACAGACAGAAGTTTTAAACTAGCATTTTATCAAACTGAAACAACTAGTTCTTAATTATTATAATTCATAGATTATATTTATTTCAGAACTTTCAATTTTGACTAAACAGTATTATTGTGTAATAATAATATTCATCTTGTATTGTATCTTTTAGGACTCTTCTATAATGCCAAGAAGACCAAACTACAGGCGCAACAAGACCGGTCATACTGTAGTCAGCACTAATACACCCAACCTGGACCAAGAAATGAATGATATATCTTTAAACTTTCCTGAAAATGAACATGAAGAATGTCAAACAGATGATGATGACTCAATTGAAACAGACATTCATGAATTTAATTTAATTTATAAATATGACTGTCCTAATGACGATTTCTGTGACGGTTTTCTAGGGGAGGAGGAAACCTGGAGTTCACTTTTTTCTTTTTCAAGAGATTAATATCCTGTATTGCAATCTACTAAAACACTATATATTTATATACATATATATATTAATTAAAAGTTAAAAATGGAATTTATATCATTTATTAATTTCGGTCAGACAAAACTTTGTTCGGTCAGACAGAAATTTCAAAGCTGTCTGACCGAATGTCAGACAGAAAAATTTTTAATTTCGTGAAGACTGTACAAGTATTACATCAGTCTTCTAATCGGCAATCATACTGAGTAATGTAATTCATTGGTAAAACAGTTAATTGTTCACATACAAACTAGTCCTAGGAGGTCCTTCGCTACACTGACAATCTAAATGTGTATTTATGTAATAAAAAGGGGGTGGTTACAAATTACGAATGTTATCCAGTTATTAGGCATGTATTGGTAAATTCAAAACATACGAAAGTGCTATATTATTTCTGGACAAGCTAATATCCCACTTTCACGCTTATATTCAAATAACCTAAAATAACAGGACTAAAGGCGTTTTGAAGGAGACATTAAAGACCCAATTCATGACAAATTTATGATATAATTTTACATTCGTTTTGGCATGCAAATTGTTCTTGAGAAAAAAATTGTAGAAAATTTAAGGCAAAAATGCGTGGAAATCTGACGAATCTGTTAGAGATGAAAACAATTGATCGGATTAAAATCTGACAAATCTGTTAATTAGAGATAAAAACAATTGATCGGGTTAGCATTACGGGTTTAGTAAATTCAAAATAACAACTCTGTGTGGCAATCGATCAGTTCAGATCATGGAAATCGCATCTTCCTTATTGGCTGATCTTTGTTTACATCTTCATATATGCCGCCATTTGCAGCGTATGAATACCTCAGGATTATGATGCCATTCTTGTAAAACACATTTCCGGTCACAAGTAGTTATTACTATGTAATATTGTCCTATACAATATTATAACATAAAAACGTGTACAGTTTAGAAAAAATAATTTTATTTCTTAATTTATTCGGTCCTATGTAGGTACTAATTTTATCATGGAACTACATCCGGAATACACTTTATTATATGCGCTTTAGTCGTAGCAGATGGTGGATTTTGTCAACATGTGTCGGCAAAGTAAACATTGTTATATATTTATGCGATCTTCATTATTTATAATTGATCTCGTCAAATATGGTAAGTGCATCGTACATTCGCATTCATTACGCCACAACAATTCCGCAATTTGTTTTCTTAAAACGTTAATTTTTGAACATTTAAAAATTGAAATGCATTCAATTTTAATTTAGTAAAAAATAGCACATAGTTTACACACTATTATTTCTTGAGAACTGATCTTACTTTTAAACGAACTCGTGAGTCTAATTGCAACAAATATATGGTCCCCACGTGACTTATGTTGATCACGCTTTCACCTGAAAACGCTCGCTTCAAAGATAAGTTGACCATAGTTTTATATGAAAGCGCGTGAATTTGAAAATAATATGTAGCCCACGGAAGAAGTATATGTGCACTAAGCGTCCTTGCCAAATGACAACATTCAAATCCCCGTAGTTTCTGCAAACACTTCGACAATGGGTGGAGCACGTTAGATATTCGTGTTGATCACACTTACACATTTATGCTATCGCTAATTAAACTTAACCAAACGATAAAATGTGTGCCTTTTACACCCGAATTTTGTGCATCCACTTGATATTTATTACAACAGACACTTATTTAGCGTGTCTACATGTCGGTAGATATTGGAATTTGTCAGTATTCGTCAAATTATGTAAAATGATTACGCTTTCACTTAGTTTGCGAGTTGATCACGCTTACACAATGTTAAGGTATAAATTTTCGAATATCGGTTTAAGAATGTTCAGTCATTTGGACAGTGTCTATAGTTTTAGGTTTTTTGATCATTGACCAAAGATAAAATTACTAGATTTTTTAATATATAACATGCTGATTTATTTGTCAGAATGACTAGAAAAAATAAGCTGTGGCTTAACAAGCCCAAAAGAAAATATTCAAAAAACAAAAGGATAGTGACCAGTGTTCGATCACCCTTTAAAATGTTAAAGACGTTTGCTAAATCATCTTTCAAGTCACCATTGACCAAAAAAACCAAAATAGCAGCTAAAACGAACTAGCCATTCATTTTAATTATGATACTATTGGATACTGTTTGTAATGTCAATGATATGTATGTTAGCACATATACATATATCATTTTAAGATGCCTTTTCCGTGTGTTAATTTTTTATATGAATACATAAATATGATTTCGTACTAAATACTTTCTGACAGAAGTCACATTTGTAATGTTTGGAGTATGTTAAGCCATGTGAACTTTAAAAGTTTGCTGTGATTTGAAGTCCTTGTTACATTTTTGACATGTTATTCTCTCCTCAGTTTTATGGAATTTAAAATGTCTGTGGTAGTTTGTTCTTAACCTGAAATGTTTACCACACATCATACATCTGAACTTTTTTCACCTGTGTCAATTCCGGAATGCTCATTCAGGTCGACACATTTTACAAATTTTAGATGGCACACGTCGCACTCAAATTTCAAAAGCTCTTCTTCAAGCAAATAGTGACGTTGGAAGTCCCGTTCATCATAATAAACACCACTGCAGACATTGCAAACTATTTCTCTTCTATGCTCATGTTTTTTTTCTTTGTGTGTAATACAGATGCTCTTGCTGAAAAAAGGCAGATTGCATTCTCTGCATTTATATGGCCCTTCGGTCCCTCAAAGTAACATGTCAAAGTGTCCTTGCATCTAGCAGTAACAAAACCATGAAAACACAGAAATTCAATATACATTCATATTAGTGACTGACCTGCAATTATTGTTGTGTGCGAGTGCTAGTTAGCACTTATGCTGCAACGCCACGCATTGCACATCCCTTTCAATCGGTGAAATTACATACTGATACATAAAGCCAATCGGTAAGGGCCGTCGATACGGAGACGCTCGGAAGTCGAACTCACGGTGGTGAGAGATCTTGAGTTTTAAGACAAGGGAAGACTTCAATTTGTGTCCTCCACAGGGTTCGAATTTCGTTTTTTTTTGTCACTGGCAAACATTTGCCAGTGGACCTGGCAAACATTTGCCAGTGGACCAAAAATCAACTAGCAAATCTGAAAAACTGCTAGCATAATTAGACAAGTGGATCAAAAATTAACTCGCAAATTGCTATCTTCACTAGATTTTTTTCTTAAAATGATCTGAAAAATGCAATTGTATTTTAAATCTTAATCTTGTGTTTAGATTTGCTGTTTATTTTACATTTAACCTGCATTATTTCGATTTCTGCACTTGTAATCACTGCTATCTGCTTAACTACATTCTTTATGTACCTTTTGGCTGTTAGTCACCCTCTGTAGCATGCTTACCTGGAACTAACATAGTTGTATGGTGAGTGTTTGCTGCATTGTCTTTATTTTAGACCAACATATCAGCCATTAGCAGGGCAACCGTAGTGCAGGGGGTCCCTGGGGTTCAGGTTAGAAGGAGTTTAAAATAGTAATACACAGCTGATATTAGAAACTTACAGTGTTCATAACACTGAATAACACCAAACACCCATTTTTATTTTTTTTTATTTTTATTAACTGAGTTTGAACCATTTTTAAATACTACAACATTAATTCACAATGCAGTAAGTTGCCTACTGTTGACACAACTTGCCGAGTTACTGATTTCTATGACCATAAGGGAGTCAAAACTAACCGAAGAGATGTCCGATTTGGCGTGTTCCCGGCAAATTTTGCAGTATATTTTGTACACATTTCCATCACTGTCCTGGTCATATTCCACCGCTACGTTAAGTTCTTTCTGCCATTTTTAAACAGTTTTCACGCTAACAACAGTCCTTCTCTTTTTAATCATGGTACTATCACACTCAGAGTCAGTGCTGCAAGGCTTTTCATCATCACTACGCCCAGCTGACTGAAAATAACATTTTATCTGTCTTTGCGCCATCTTGTTTTTTTTTTTTCATAGTAACAAGCAATATTAAGTTAACTCCCTTTAACATAGTACTGATAATGCTAAAATGGATAACGGATATATTCGGGTTAATCAATGTAATTACGTCCCCTGTTTTCAATGCATTATTTATTGTGCAATCATGTCGTAGCTGCTCCAGGGTTTTCGGATTAGGAATTATACCATACGAAGTAAATGCAGTACTCGCGGTCTTCAGACAAACAAAAAGATACTTAGAAATGTGAACTCGCAAAATTTTGCGAGCTGGAAATAAATTCAACTGGCAAAACGGACAAATAGCATGCATTCTGCGAGTAAACGAGTGCCAAATTCGAACCCTGCCTCCATACACATTTTAATTTTACTGTAAAAACCTAAAAATGACGGAATCAAGACATTTGGACATTGCTGTGGGGGAAAAAAATTAACATAAAAATTAATAAGGAAGTCATACCTTGTACTTAGTCAACTGTTTGGCAAAGCGGCACTACTTCATGCGAGTGAAATATTCTCAACCCATCATTGTTTACCTTTGTAGACTGTTTAGAAACAGGACCAGTCTTCGCAACGTATAGAACATCAAGTTTGACCTGGCCGTTTGACCTTTAATTTGAATACTGTAAAACATGAAATTTTTGCGAGCAAGAAATAAATGCGAAAAGTATTAGACTGGGCTAATTAACTGTGATTTAGGTAAGGCGGCATGTTTCATTACTGTAAACACCCGGTGCCCAGTGTAACTATCATCCATCCGTATCTAGCCCTAAATTAAACAATAGATATGTCCGTTTGAATGTCAAAGTATCAGGTCAAACTTGACGCACTATATATATCGGTATGGACAAACAACAGCTATATACAAATATTGTTCGTATATTTACGATACAGACCTGTCGAAAATTCAACACAGCTAACAAAAAAGAGCCCACGTTCGGCTGTCGAGATTTAGATAGTGGCAACTGCCGATGTATAGCTAACGGGGAGTCAAAATTAAGCAATAGTTTGTTAGCTTAGTGTTTATTTTTCAACAGGTCTGTACTGTATAGTACACATGCAAGTTTTTTTTTTTATTTAGATTTTTTAACATTTTTACAAAAATATGAGATAGACAAAGACAACATTCATGCACACTTACATTCACCTTTCATACATGAAAACTTTGTACAAATGTCTGCAAATTAAGTACAGAAACATAAATAGAATGGCATCAATGAAGCATAAAATTTCATGTAAATAAACAGTCAAGTAAATAACAAATAATCTGGTGATCCTTGAAGACTTTAATTTATTTAGTATTCAAAAAGTGTTGCATAGTTTTTCCATTTTAGAGTAAAAGCATCCGATTTCCCAGATAGTTCGTATTGGGTTTTTTCAATTCTATAATGTTGAAAAATGTGTTTCTCTAATTCAGAAAATGTAAGTGTTTTTTTTTATAAAAGCGTCTTAAACTAATAAACTGTTTACTCAATGTAATTATATGATTAAAAATATATTGGTTTTGTCCAGAAATTCCAAAAATCACATCTTTAAGAGTTATCGAATGAGTAATTGTTGTTTTTTCAGTTAGCCAATTTTCAAGATTTTCCCAAAGTTCTCGCACTTGTTGACAGTCGTAAAAGAGATGACATATATCTTCTTCAATGTTTTTGCAGAAGAAGCAATATGGAGTTTGACTTATATTTATTTTCTTGAGAAATTTATTTGTGCCGAAAATGCGGTGTAATATCCTAAAATTTAACCACTTTAGTTTTGTATCTTTAATATTTTGGATCATGTTGAGATAAACTTTATCCCAGTGGAAATCATGGGGCATATTAAGTTCTTGTTCCCATTTCAATTCAGCTTTTGGTTTTATATATAAAGATTTTACAAAAATATTATATATGTGTCTAGAACCTTTTGAATGTTTGCAAATATACTCTATTTCTGAATTTAAACTGTAATTACTATTACTTCGGCAAGTTTATGGTTATGTAGAATAGCTCGCTTTAATCCTTCAAATATAGTGAACGGTATTGTTTTATTCAATTTTAATTGCAATTCTTGGGCTGTTATGAACTCGTTTTTTTCATTAATTAAATCTCTTATTTTTGTAATCCCCTTATCGAAAAACGTTTTGTAAAAAATAGTTTTTCCGTCAATTTTTATTTTGGAGTTGTGCCATAAACAAGAATTTAAAACAGAATGATCTTCAGAGAGTATCGGAAGATTTAATTTAAATTCTGCTAGGTTTTTTAAAACATCTTTCCAGAAGTAATTTTTAGGGCCTTTGATTTTTCCCGGCAATATTAATCTCCTAAAAGTATAAAATTTGTAAGATCACTTTTCGTAATTTCCGTGAATATATTATTTAAGCATAGATTGTTTTTTTCATATAATCGCCTTAACCATGTTAATTTTATTGACTTTATAAAACTGTCTATATGTATCATCCTACATCCTCCTAATTTGTAATCTTGAATCATGTTTTTTCTATTAACTCTTTCACATTTACCGTTCCATATATATTGATAAAATTGTGTCTCCAGATCTTTCAATATTTTATCGTCTGGTTTTGGAAGGACTGACAGAATGTGTATTAATTTAGGTAATAGTAAAGTTTTAATAACTGTTATTTTTCCAAATGGTGTGAGTAATTTTTTTGACCAAGCATTAATATCGCGTTCGATTTCATTTAATTTACTTTTATAGTTAATCTCTCCGATTATTTCTAGATTTGTTGAGAAGTTGATACCTAGCACTGTAAAATTTTCTTTAGTCCATTCTAATTTTATATCTGGGCACAGGGCATCCTCTCTATTTATATTTGATCCTATCCATAATGCTTTAGTTTTTTCAATATTAGGTTTAAGACCTGAATATTTTGAAAATTGGAAAAGAAGGTCCATCGAACTTTTTAAACTTTTTTCCGAGCCATCTAAGAATATACATGTGTCGTCGGCGTATTGTAAAAGACAAATTTGAACTTTCCCTATTTTAATTCCTTTTATATTACTGTTATGACGAAACATATTTGCCATTATTTCGGCACAAAGTATAAACAAATATGGTGAGATTGGGTCCCCTTGTCTACAGCCTCTAGATATTTTGAAAAATTGAGAAAAAATTCCATTTTGGATCACGCATAATTGAGAATTTTTATATAAAATCTCTGTCCATTTTACAATATTTTGTCCAAAATTGAAAAAATGCATGGTTTTATTTATAAATCTCCACGATACAGAATCAAAAAGCCTTTTCGAAATCAACTAATAGCAGGGTTCCAGGAATATTATTTTCCTTACTTAACTGTAGAACATCATATATAATTCTTGTATTTTCCCCAATAAATCTGCCAGATATAAAACCTCTTTGATTTTCGTGGATCAGAAAGTCTAAGACTGATTTAATTCTATTAGCTATACAACTCGAGAGTAATTTATATGTCACATTTAACAATGAAATTGGTCTCCAGTTTTTCAAATAATTTCTACACTTATCTCCTTTAGGTAATATTGAAATTATCCCCTGTTTTTGAGTTAAAGATAATTCTCCTTGTTCAAAACTATAGTTAAAAGATCTGATCAAAAAGGGAGATATATTGTTCCAAAACAATTTGAAAAATTCAGCTGTGAATCCGTCTGGTCCCGGGGACTTTTCATTTTTCATGTTTTTTAGAGCCTTCAAAAGTTCTTTATATGTAATTTTATCTTCAATAGCACTTCGTTGTATATCGTTTAATTTTGGAATATCTTCAAAATCAAGAATTTGATTTAAGTCAACATCTTCAAGGGATTCATCTTTATTTTTGTATCAATCAAAAACAAACATACTTATCCATTTCCGAATCACAATCCAGAAGCAAAGTAAAAACTTTGGAACTGACAAGTTAGGTTAGACACGTGAACTTCCACCAGGGAAGTGAGGCCGGGTGCTCCGGAAGGGTAAGCACCTCCTGTTTAGCTAGCTACACCCGTCACGTTTTATAATTTTTTATAAAACATTTCGATTTCCGACAAAATTTCTTTTTGGTTCGTTATAAGGTCACCTTTATCGTTTATTAATGAAGTTAAGGTATTATTAATATAATTTCTTTTTTCTAAACTACAGAAGTATTTGGTTGGTTTTTCCCCCTCTTCTATCCATTTTGCTTTAGCCCTGATACAAACCCCTTCATATAGTTTTCACGTATTTTTTCAAGTTCTTTATTAACATTTTCAAACTCTGTTTTATAGAAAATTACATCGGGAAATTGTGTATTTAATTCTCGAAGATCGCCTAACTTTTTTTCTAATTGTCTTTTCTTATTTTTCCCCTCTTTATTTTCCTAGAACTATATTCAATTGTAAGACCTCGAATTTTCAGTAATAATAAATCTAAAAATAAGTTGTCGTTAATAATTAATGTGTATTCTTCCTTATCGTTTTCCTGGTGTGTATTCACCATGTATTCTGCTTTTACTTCTGAAATTTTACTTTATTAACATAATCTATATCTTTAAGAAGATTATTATTAAATTTCCAGAATTCTTTTCCTTTTTGAAAATTTGAAAAACGAAATTCAATTTCTACAAGGGAATGGTCGGTTCTGTAACCAGGTTTGATATCGGTTCTATTGACCAGAGACATCAGTTCCTCGGAGATTAGAAAAAAATCCAAACGGGCACTCTTTTTGGGGGATGAACAGAACCAAGTATACATTTTTTGTTCTCATTATTTACTCTCCAGGGATCAACAAGTTTTAAAAATTCCTTCATTGATAGGACTTCCCGTCTTGCCTTAGGGTTATTAATTTTCTTATAGTTCAAATAATCTAAATTAGAATCCTGGACCAGGTTAAAGTCTCCCGTGATAATCACAAAATCATTATTCAATTCTTGTATAGTAGACTTTATATAAGTATAAAATTTTGCTTCATCTGTATTTGGGCCGTATAAGTTAATCAGAGTAACTGTGTGTTTATTTTCTATCAAAAGTTCTAAAATAAGTAAATTTCCAATTTTATCTTTAATTTCATTTGTAACTTTAAACTCAAAATTATTATTAAAAAGTATTGCCACTCCCCTGGAATTACTTTTCCCACAAGACATATAGACCTCAAATCCCCATATAGTTCTAATTTTATTCATCTCTTTTTCAACGAAATGAGTATCTTGTAAGCAATAAATACTAAACTTCTTTGCTTTTAAAAAGTTAAGAACATCCCGCCTTTTATTGTTTCGTTCCCCTAGACCCCTGCAATTGATTGAAAGAACTTTTATATCAGCCATTGTGTGGTAAATATATTTGTTTTAGGTCACCAGAAAATTCGCATTTTGATAATACAAGATTGATGCAGTAAGACAGTAATAATGTTGAACAATATATACCTATAAATACTTCATACACACGCCACCCATACCAAAGACAAACATTACAAAACAAAAACAAACAAAAAAAGACAATCGTCATTAAAGTCACGCAACTTTTTCGATGTTTGGTCAACATAATTTTAACCAAGTTACAAGGCATGTATAATATACTATTATAAAAAGTCTCTAGAAACTGTCAGCTACATATTCTCTGTCTTAGTTAAATTTCTATAGAATAAATCAAAATTTATATATTTGGTCCTTAAATTTGATCAATGAAATTTTATAATATAATATTGACAGAGTTTGACCTCGGTTAATTTATTGACCGCAGTTTCACCCATGAATGTACTTCCCATAGATAAGTAATACCCGTATGTTAGGATAATGGATGATTCTAGATTACTCGTGTGTAAAAATTAGTCATGGAATATAGCAGCATAAAAAACAAAATATGTAAGTATTTATGATATTCAACTTATAAAGCTTTAGGTGTACAATATATTGACTTTGAACTTTACATGTTTTTATCTTGATTACACTTATGTTGCCAGTCACATCATTAGACATGCATGAGTCAGACAGAGAGGCGGTTCATCATTACGTACTACATGTATTTTATCGATTTAGTTTTTACGATAATTAATTTTTTTTAAAGTCCATTGTTTGATCTTAAAATTTCTATAATAGCGAGTCTTTTGTTTAAATATATGTTTTTATCGTAATTTTCCAAAATACTAATAATAAAACACCTCTTCGTCCTGGTTTTGCATCTCTCTATCTTCTATCTATCCATAAACATTATATAACACAAACAGACATGCGCAGTCAAGATTTTTACCTGTAGCGTACAAAAGCTACTGTTTTTACCTGTCTCGTATTGACTTTGTATCGGGTATACAATAGTGACCACTATAATTATTGATAATACAGTTCAGGACCCGACTTTTCACATATAGGCAAACAACATTGACCTATCTGCTTGACCCTTCCTTAGGAATTATTCTGATGGATTATCTATCCCTTGAGTTTGGATTCGCGGTTAATACACACGTGTTTACTGTTCCCTATATATGGGCGGAATAAACATTTAGTTATCTTTGTGCATATGTGGCATAGTCTATGGTATACGAAGTGTATTTAAATTAAAGGTCAAACAGGGAGGTCACTGTTGCCTGCAATAATAACAATGACCTACAGTAGATGTTTTGTAAACACAAGCACGTGGTTATATTTTTCTATCCGAAATTTAGTTGTAAAAGGTTTAGTGATATCTACAAACTGAGCTATGGAACTGCACCAACCTATATTCAGTTGTATTGTAATATTGTTTAAATATTATACATGTAGTTATACGACAATAGTCTGAATTTTGCCGTAACTAATTTATTTTAAGAAACGGATGCTGCAGTTCTTCTTAGCTTTGTTTGTGTTTATAATACAGGGTGTTGCGTCCATAATGTAGGGTACATCTAGGTACGCATAGGAGCATCAAAATAAGGAGGAAGAAGTTACTAAAATGTTCAACCAGTTAACTTATTTACAGCAAGTAATGATAATTAAACAAATTAAGTTTATGAGTTTGAACACATAAGCTTTGTTACATACTAGTAACAGCTGCATTTCCAGCATTAATCATATGTATGAACCTTTGTGGTCCAAGTTTTTCACCTGCATGCCTTGATACAACCACCAGAACGTTATCAAAGTTATTATCTTTTAGATGTTTTAAAAGTTTATTTCCTGCTCCGTATTCTCCGTCGTCATCAAATCCGTTATGCAAGTTGTTCCAATATGTGTACATAGCATACAAATATATATATAACTATAGATAAAGGCACTGTCGAAGTAACTGAATATTCTAGATTGTGTAGTCTTAACTCCGTGTAAGCGTGAAAACTCACAAACTTAGAGAAAGCGTGATTATTTTACATAATTTGACGAATACTGACAAATTCCAATATCTACCGACATGGAGACACGCGAAATAATTGTCTGTTGTAATAAATATCTAGTGGATGCAGAAAATTCGGATGTAAAAGGCACAAATTTTATCAGCGATAGCATAAATGTGTAAGTGTGATCAACACGAATATCTAACGTGCTCCACACATTGTCGAAGTGTTTGCAGAAACTACGGGGATTTGAATGTTGTCATTTGGCAAGGACACTTAGTGCACATATACTTCTTCCGTGGGCTACATATTATTTTTAAATTCACGCGCTATCATATAAAACTATGGTCAATTCACCTTCGAAGCGTTTTCAGGTGAAAGCGTGATCGACATAAGTCACGTGATTGTCCCCCGTGTTTGTGTTTAGAAAAGGTTTGAAACATTATTATTATTAAGGTGTTACTTGTTCAACTGGGGTGAATATGGCAAACAAAAGTAAAAGAAAAAGTTCCAAATCATTTGGGCTTGCTGGTGGGTTTAAACGAAAATTATTTATCAACATCATAAGCAAAAATATAAGAAATTTTTGGATCAGGCAAGACGATACAGAATAAAATTAATTAGCATATTGAAAAAAAATTAACAAGCGGTGATGTGTATAGGTATATGGTCCACGCTGGAATGATGAAAAGGAGAATCCTGAGAGTGACCAACAGAATACAAAGGCTGTCAAAACATCAGTTGGACGAGTTGAAGTGAAAAAACATTTATTAATTATTTAAATAAAGCCAAGACACAATAAAATGGATTACTGTCCTTGAGCAAACGTTGATTTCTTTACTCCAATGGCAGTATATGTTACCTATAGTCAGACAAGCTGTCGATTTGTAGTATTAAACAAGAGATACTTAACCAGATTGGTTAGTACTGTTGACCTAATAATGGCCTTGGCAATACACCTGGAGCTAAGACATTGTAATTTTGGCAGGGGATAAGATATATACCGGATTATTAAAAGAATAACCCCCTGCAATTTAGATGGTACTTAATACCGTAATACCGAACATTAAACAAAAAAGCAAGAACTTGATTTTATGTTTTTCAGATAAACAGGCCCACATTCGAACCTGTGACCTCTCACTCACAAATCACATGCTTTAGCTTCTAAGCTACTGTGGTGTTTTTGAGACTTTACTGCTTGCAAATAAATTGTTGACTCGGGGATGTTTTAAGCCTAGGCTTATCAAGGCTCTAAAAATGTTTTATGGCCGTTATCACAGTATTGTTGATAAGTTTGATGTCTCTGTCGTTTCATAATTCCATGTTCCTTTCACACAATTTTGATTACACACGTGACGGGTGTAGCTAGCTAAACAGGAAATGCTTACCCTTAATGAGCACCCGGTCTCACTTCCCTGGTGGAAGTTCACGTGTCTAACCTAACTTGTCAGTTCAAAAGATTTTACTTTGCTTCTGGATTATGATTCGGACATGGATTAGTATGTTTGTTTTTGATTAAAAGCAATATTCATAAGTCAGCTTATATTCTGGTGTATTAGAATGTATAGTAGTTTTAGATCCGCATTCTTCTTGATCTTCATTGACTTTGTAAGTTACCATATGGTGTAGAAGCATTTAACTTCATATGTAGCATTTACACTTCCTTTTTGACTATTTTTTTTACAAACAAATAACCTTGAACTTCATTCAAGGTAACAGTGACCTTTATTCAAGGTAGCAATGAATATATATTGTAATTCCTTTCAATGACTAGCTCAAATGACCATTAAGCAAACCTGTACAAAATGAATGATAGAGGTCCATTCGGCCTCTTGTTATATTTCATCTGAAATAGTTAAAAATTATTAAATACAAGAAATGATTTTTTCTTTATAATTATATAAACAATCAGTGCATCTTCAAGTATGTCCTTTTCTTTCCGGCAATGATCAGGTATTCAGGAACAGTACTCGATGTAACTTCTGGGAATGATGGTGATGATGATGCTGTGTATGAGATCTTTTATGGTGGGGATGATGAAACTTACACAGTTGATCATTTAGTGCATGACTAATAAATTAAAGTTGTGGCAATATTATGCTGCCTAAAGTGCTATTTTGGCAACTAATGTACGTAAAACTACTGTTTTTATAAATAAGTTTATGAAATGTTCCTTCTTGGCCTTCATACTTAAAAAAGTAGTTCTATGTTTACATTTAGAGTTACTTCCCTTCATTTACTGCTGAAAGGTTTTCTACATATTTTTTTATTCCATAAAAGTTTTGGTTTTCAAAAGGTATTTTAGTGTTTAATGGCTTCTTCCAAATGCACTGTCACATAATAAGTCTTGTGTTTAATTTTTTTTTAGAAATCTGACTTTATAAACTTGGAATTTAGTCTGTGGTTTCAAGGCCTTTCAGGTAGGAATTTGGTCTTTATGCTTCATTATACTGGTATTTGCCACTCACAGTTGCATTGTGCACATTTAAGTGAATGTTTTGATATATGAAAGTGTATATATCCTTGTCCGATATTGACAGTCCTTGTATCTTAAAAACTATGGCTATTATACCCATTTACATTACCCTTAAAAAAATTTCAAAATTAGCACATGACAGTGGAAAAGAAAGAAATATTGTTCCCACGCCCCAAGTTAATAACTAGGAATTAAAATCTCTTGCTATATACAAGGTGGTCAGGTTAGATTTACTGGGTGTAACAGTTTATTATGTAGTCTGTGTTTTTTTACAGATCAAGTGCTGCTAATAGACTTTTCACCAAAAGTACTAATTCACAGATGCAATATTAATCTAATTCTAACTGTCTCCAAAATGACATCATCATCATCATCACTTTATTTCCTCTTGAAGAGATTATAAACATTAACTAACATGAGCAATAATAACATGTACAAAGTGACTACAATATCACTGTAAACTAATTAAATTATAACACATAACGTATATACATAGCACAGTTGTGTCAATAATTCTTAATTAATAACTGACATAGGATGGATAGCTTGGCAAACGATCCAGTGTCCTAAGCGTTAAGACATATGAGTCTGTTGTAAAAGGACGCTGATTTATGGATGTATCGAAACGATAGCTGCAGAAATAGCTTCCATTCATTGCCTGTTAAACATTTCAAAGGTTTTTCTAGTAATATTCTGTATTGTTCAGTGGTATCCAATCCGTTGAGTTCTATATTCAATTGTACACCAAATCTGTCCGTAACTAAAGTCCAGAATTCATCCCTAACCAATAGCAAGGGTGCACATGAGCCACTGGCATGTTGAAAAACATCTATAAAGTCATAACCACATAATTGGCACAGGTTTTTTGTTTTTGATATTGGAGTAGCCCAAAGTTTAGCGATGAATTTTTGGAAATTGAGATCTTGGAGTGTTACAGGAATAGTCCAAATCAGAAATGGAAAATTATTTGCTGCTATATCTAAAAACATATTAAAATCCGAATCTCTGCTTGTTTTGTTAATCCAATTATTAGCTTCTGTCCGGTGAACCGAATCTCTCACTTTACTTTTCCAGACGTGATGACTAGGGAAAACATTATTTCCAAGAAAGTCTAAGATATAAGTGGTTAGTGAATATTTTCTAAGTAGCATCCAAATATCTGGAATAAAACCATATTGTTTCCTTAATGGATCTGCTAAATACGAATACAGTCTATAAATAAATATTTGTTTTGTTAAATTATGACAGTTCATATTACACAACTTTTCCAAGAAAATAAGTTTTCTTCTGTCAATCTCGACTGTTAACTTGTATAAACCTAACATAGATATACATATATCTGACCTAGTAAGCACCGGGAAACCTTGAATATTTTTACACACAAAATGTTGAAATCTATTCACAATCTTTAATTCAGAATTCCGTAAAAAATTCCATAGTTCACACCCATATAACACAATCGGAATAACCACTGATTTATAACGTTTAACCATAACTAAAGGGTTAATGTTACATCCTGGAAACCCAACTATGCCGAAAAATGATTTTCTGCCTTTGTCAATTCTTTTGCGAGTACGATCAGTGGAGTTTAAAGAAGTATTCAGTTCTATTCCTAGGTGTACCCAACTTTCTGCGTGTGGTATCTGTACATTTCCGAGTTTAAACAATAAACTGTCTGACTCATTTGCCAAGCTATCCATGCCATATGCTAAAACACTAGATTTATTGGCATTGAATGTAAAACGCCATTCACATGCATACTTATAAGCAATATTAAGCATACTTTGCAAATGACAAGGGGATGTACTTATCAAGGCTAGATCATCTGCAAAGCATGGGTTTGAGGCCACAACATCATTTATTTTTGCACCTATATTACACTGGCTTAGTTGTATAAGTAAGTCATTAATGAAGACAAGGTACAAAAAGGTAGATAATACTCCTCCTTGTCTTACACCTTGAGCAACAGGAAACCAAGCAGATTGTACAGAATTTACTACAACGGAACTTACTATATCATCATGACACTGATGTAACAAGTACCACAGTTTAACCATTAAGCCATCACGCCATACAGTGTCAAAGGCTTTCTGTATATCCAGAAAGGCAACAAAAACTTTGCTACGTAGCTCTAAATTACTATATATAGTTCCCTGTAAATTAAATGATGCTGTTATGCAGCTCAGACTAGACTGAAATCCTTGCTGTTGGCACTCAGGAAAGTTTTTAAAGAAGTCAAGCATTTTGATTCTAGACATAAGTATTCTCTCAAAGAGTTTCTGAAACGTTGGAAGTAACATAACAGGTCTATAATTTTCAGGTGCAGTTTTAGGCTTATTACCGCCTTTATGAATTGGGACAATTAGTCCCTTGCGCCATGCTTTAGGAATATAACCAGTCTCAACAACAATATTGAATAGCTGTGCAACAAGATCATGCAGCACATTACTTCCATATTTTAAATGCTCACTCTGGACAAGATCGTGACCTGGAGCCTTTCGGAGTTTCAATTGAGTAATATGGTTACTCACTTCAGCAACTCTGATTGAACCACCTATCAAAATGTCCTGATTCCACTTACAATCATCCAGAATATCATAAAACTGTGATTCAACATTACTTTTAAACTGTATATGTTGTCCTCCTTAGGATTATATATAGCCCTATAAAATTCAGCAAACGCTTTTGCAATACTCTCAGGATCATTACAGTGTAAATCATGGTATATAATTTCAGGATATATTTTCTTCTGTCTGGGCTGCAGCTTCTTCACCAATTTCCAGAATAAACGTATATCAACATCAGCAGCTTCCTCGATGTCCTTGTAAGTTGTACTGTTATATTCCTCGGCCGCTTTGTCTAGAGCAATACGGAACTGACGTTGGGCGCCTCAGGGTCTACCTTCGCCACACCATATTTTGCGCATCTCTCGCTCACAGAGATGAGAAGCTTTAACTTCTTCATTCCAATATGGCTTAGTATAAGGATTGTATCTAGATAGTGGAATAGTTTCAATGGAACACTGATACAATATATTAGTTAATGTATTCACAATGTTATCAATGGCACTTTTAGAAGTTATATTTGACAATTCTATACCATTCAGTAAAGAATCA
Source organism: Anadara kagoshimensis (assembly GCA_021292105.1). Classification (NCBI taxonomy): domain Eukaryota; kingdom Metazoa; phylum Mollusca; class Bivalvia; order Arcoida; family Arcidae; genus Anadara; species Anadara kagoshimensis. Next base: position 245,985 of record JACFYK010000021.1, on the reverse strand, counting down.
AGCTTGTTTCTATATGACTCTAAATGTTCAGGTTTTGCTTTATGCCATGCTACATTAGCCGATGATGCATTTAATAAGTGATTGATGTGGATACTACTATCTATGTCAATCTTAGTAAGTATAGGTAAATGGTCTGATGTAATACTGAGAGTGCCCTCAGCAATGATCTCACACTGAGTCTGAGCTGCAATTACAGAATCTGACATAATGTAATCTAGTAGGGTTTCATTCCTAACAAATGTGTAAGTAGGGCCCTTAGAATGTGTACTAAGATTTATTGGTACAATGTCATTGTTTAAAATAAATTTAATGAGTTCATTTGACTTATACCTTTTGGTTTTGTTGTAATCTGACTCTTTACAACTAGCATTAAAATCCCCAGCTATGACTACTTTACCAAACTGACTGTAGTACTGGTAAATATCATTAACCTTATCTAACTCTTGTCTATAGAGCTTTCTGAAGGAAGATACACACTGAACATGAACACTGAACCATTACACTTCGATTTGAGTTCAATACCTACAATGCGATTAGAATAAGTTTATGTTACCTCGACAATGCTAATTCAAGCGACTTTTTGTATAAAATCGCTACCCGGCTTTACCGTGCCCAGTGCTACCTGTATTGTCTATATGAACAACATTACTATAATTAGTGCCAATACTATCTAAAATATTTTCGTTTCCTCTCTTAACTTATGCTCACTTAGAAAAGCTATATCAATATCATATTTTGTAAGTATCTGAGCTAAGCAAAGAGATGAAGAAATAACCCCTCTAACATTTCAAGTTAACAATGATAACATCAAAAAGTTTGCAACAAGACCCATTGTTAATTATTATTTTAAACACTATATTAATTAACTTGATATCGTTCACCACTGGAAAAGAAAGAAATATTGTTCACACGCCCCAAGTTAATAACTAGGAATTAAAATCTCTTGCTATATACAAGGTGGTCAGGTTAGATTTACTGGGTGTAACAGTTTATTATGTAGTCTGTGTTTTTTCACAGATCAAGTGCTGCTGATAGACTTTTCACCAAAAGTACTAATTCACAGATGCAATATTAATCTAATTCTAACTGTCTCCAAAATGACATCGATCAAGTTCATGTATCTAGTAACTACCTTCAGTCCAGAGGATGCTTTATATATTTTGGGGAAGGAGTAAAGTAAAAGTCAAGATTCTTTCACTGTCAAACATATTTAAAGATGGTGAGAAAACTGTAGAGCCCAAAGAAAACCAACGACATTCCACAACAAGCTGACCAACTTTCTCCCACAAAAATCTGTCCTGAATGGCCTGGGATTCTAACCTAGACAGTAAGAGGCCATGTCCCTACCAACATTTCGGAGGGTATGTTGGACAAGTGCCAGTGTAATGCACAAAAATAATTATGCATTTATTATGTCAAGTAAACATTATTTTAACTTAAAGTAATGATCATTTTAATATGCAAACAAAACATTTTTATTGACATTGTACTGTATGATGACCATTTAATGATGTTATCTGCCATTACAAAACCAAACATAATCATTATAATATTTAATGTATGTACTAATGTGTTAGCATAGCAATAGCATTAATCAAAAACAAACATACTTATCCATTTCCGAATCACAATCCAGAAGCAAAGTAAAAACTTTGGAACTGACAAGTTAGGTTAGACACGTGAACTTCCACCAGGGAAGTGAGGCCGGGTGCTCCGGAAGGGTAAGCACCTCCTGTTTAGCTAGCTACACCCGTCACGTGTGTAATCAAAATTGTGTGAAAGGAACATGGAACTATGAGACGTCAAATATATCCAAGGCAATCCTGGACACAGAGACATCAAACTTATCAACAATACTGTGATGACGGCCATAAAACTTTTTGAGGGCCTTGATAAGCCTAGGCTTGCAATATCCCTGAGTCAACAATTTATTTGCAAGCAGCCTACTTCGTTGTACAAAGTCCCCGTAGTGGGAACAAGCTCTACCATAGCGTATTAATTGGGAAACAAATACACCATAAGCAGGAGAAGCAGGTATATTGCTGCATAAAAAAGGAAAGTTGACAATAGAAAAATTGAAGTCATCACGTTTGTCATAAAGTTTCAAATGTAGCCTTTCTTGTGCGTCATAATTCAGGTATAAGTCTAAATATGAAGCAGAACTTGAGGAATCAGTCGTGTCTTTTATTTCAAGCTCACTAGGATAGATGACATTTACATAGTCTCCAAATTTAGGATTGTTAAGAGACAGAACGTCATCTATGTATCTGTATGTTGAGTTGAATGATTTGGCGACAGTTTTCTCTCCAGATTAAAGATTAATAATATTTAATCTACAAATAAATAATATAGTATTTCAGCAAACAATCGGTATACCAATGGGTACAAACTGTGCACCATTGCTTGCTGATTTGTTTCTTTATTCTTACGAAGCAGAATTTATGCAGAACCTTGTTAAATACCTGCTTCTCCTGCTTATGGTGTATTTGTTTCCCAATTAATACGCTATGGTAGAGCTTGTTCCCACTACGGGGACTTTGTACAACGAAGTAGGCTGCTTGCAAATAAATTGTTGACTCAGGGATATTGCAAGCCTAGGCTTATCAAGGCCCTCAAAAAGTTTTATGGCCGTCATCACAGTATTGTTGATAAGTTTGATGTCTCTGTGTCCAGGATTGCCTTGGATATATTTGACGTCTCATAGTTCCATGTTCCTTTCACACAATTTTGATTACACACGTGACGGGTGTAGCTAGCTAAACAGGAGGTGCTTACCCTTCCGGAGCACCCGGCCTCACTTCCCTGGTGGAAGTTCACGTGTCTAACCTAACTTGTCAGTTCCAAAGTTTTTACTTTGCTTCTGGATTGTGATTCGGAAATGGATAAGTATGTTTGTTTTTGATTATCTATGAATAATCTAAAAATATAATGTTGGCAAATATGTAAATACATTTTGAAATATGCATTTTATTGTCAATAAATATAAAAAAAGGTTTTCTTTAAATAAGATGTAACTTGTAGGAATAAAAAATCTGAAAATAAACTGTTTAGGTATTAATAATCTGAAATGAACACATCATAAACTCATATGAAAATAAACTACACATATGTATCCTTGAAAATAAACAAAAAAGAAATTAAACAGTAATATTAAACTCTGCCAAATGTTTTAATAATTTAGATGCCACTACATTATCTACCACACAAGAATGGTACTATGGGACTGTCAGAACTGGCTATGATGTGTGCGGCAATGATCCATGATTCAAAGTTTGGCTAAAATTCAAATACAGTATAAGATATTTACATAGATTTTTGCACAATAAAAGTGAATGGGTTATATTGTGATATTTAATAAAGCTCAAATACTTGAAATGTTCGAATAACAGTAAATCTTAATCAAGTAATACAAGAATCTCTGATCCATTTTTGATTTTTCTGTGTTATCAATTATGTTTTCTGCATCCATACTTGCTGTGGTTATTGCGAAGAAAAAACATTTAAAAGTAGCATCAATGTTATAAAAACCTATGGTATTTGTAGCTGTGGAATCATCAGCAACAGTAGAACTAGTAATACCTGAAGAATCTAGAATTGCATTAATTTAAATTTAATCAAAGATGGTCTTTAGTCTTATTCAGAAAAAGTATATTCTACATCTGGAATCAACCAAATGTGGATTCTCAAGACTTCTAAAGAATTACTTGAAAATCTTGCTTCTTGTAAAAAGAATAAAAACATCTGCTTTTTCTACACTATACACCACTATCCTTCATTCTAAATTGAAAGAACGCCTTAAAGAAATTATTAAATTGTCTTTCTATTACAAAAACGGTTAGCCAAGATACAAATATCTGGTGCTGAACAGGGATTCTGGTTATTTTGTCAGGCATCATACGGATTCCTAACAAAAATATACTGAAGATACATGTACCATCAACAAAATGTTGGAGTTTTTGATGGATAATATATTTGTTGTGTTTGGATATATAGTTTTTCAGCAAAGAATCGGTATACCAATGGGTACAAACTGTGCACCATTGATTGCCGATTTATTTCTTTATTCTTATGAAGCAAGGTTTATGCAGAACCTTGTTAAATCTGGAGAGAAGATTGTCGCCAAATCATTCAACTTAACATACAGATATATAGATGACGTTCTGTCTCTTAACAATCCTATATTTGGAGACTGTGCGAATGCCATTTATCCTAGTGAACTTGAAATAAAAGACACGACTGATTCCTCAAGTTCTGCTTTATATTTAGACTTATACCTGAATCATGACGCACACGAAAGCTACATTTGAAACTTTATGACAAACGCGATGACTTCAATTTTTCTATTGTCAACTTCCCTTTTTTGCAGTAATATACCGGCTTCTCCTGCTTATGGTGTATTTATTTCCCGATTAATACTCTATGGTAGAGCTTGTTCCCACTACGGGGACTTTGTACAACGAAAAAGGCCGCTTGCAAATGAATTGTTGACTCATGAATATTGCAAGCCTAAGCTTATCAAGGCCCTCAAAAGGCTTTATGGCCGTCATCACAGTATTGTTGATAGGTTTGATGTCTCTGTGTCCAGAATTGCCCTGGATATATTTGACGTCTCATAGTTCCATGTTCCTTTCACACAATTTTGATTACACACGTGGTGGGTGTAGCTAGCTAAGCAGGAGGTGCTTACCCTTCCGGAGCACCCAGCCTCACTTGTCTGGTGGAAGTTCACGTGTCTAACCTAACTTGTCAGTTCCAAAGTTTTTACTTTGCTTCTGGATTGTGATTGGGAAATGGATTAGTATGTTTGTTTTTTTATTTGATAACAACATTTTTGCAATTTGTGCATTTGTAATCTGGACCACAATATCTGGCAAACCATGGATAAGTATGTTTGTTTTTGATTGTGATACTGCTCTGTTTCTGAATAACTAAACTGAACTCAAATTCTTGGAAGTGGCAAAACCTTTCAAATTTCTGAAAAAATGTACTTTACAGTCTGGAAAGTGTAAAAAAAACATTATATGTAATCTTCCATATCATGGGTTCTCCTCTTTTGCAAATTTTCTAAAATGTAACAAACATTATGCTCCTTGCCTGTGTACCTGTAAATATGTGATGCAACTGAATACTTCTAATATGAAACTGAACACACATTGTTTCAAAATTTACATGCACTGCAGCAGTTAATTCAACACCAGATGATTGTTGTTCAGTTGGTTTTCTAGCAAATTGTCCCTTTTGTGACTAATATAATGAAAGTGTGAAATGTAAAAACAAATCCTATATCAGCTGATTTCTGAGTCGCATAGTAACTACATGAAGCCAGCTGGGCGATCTGGTTTTTAGCTCACCTGGCCTAAAGGCCATGTGAGCTTTTGCCATCACTCGGCGTCCGTCGTCCGTCAGTCCGTCCGTCTGTCTGTCAGTCCGTCTGTAAACTTTTCACATTTTAGCTATCTCCTCTGAAACCCCTGAACCAATTTTAACCAAACTTTACAGGAATGATGTATGGAAGGTCCTTTACTTAGATTGCCAAAATTTTTAGGATCCGCCAAAAAACATGGCTGCCAGGGCAGAAGATAGTTTAACATTAAACCCTATGGGAAAAACTAATTTTTGGCTATCTCCTCAGAAATGACTGAAGGGAATTTAACCAAACTTTACAGAAATGATGTATAGAAGGTCCTTTACTTAGATTGCCAAAATGTTTTTGATCCGCCAAAAAACATGGCCGCCAGCGCAGAAGATAGTTTAACATTGGACCCTATGGGAAAAGCATATATATGCTATCTCCTCTGAAGCTAGTGAAGCAAATTGAACCAAACTTTACAGGAATGATGTATAAAAGGTCCTTTACTTAGATTGCCAAAATTTTTCTGATCCGCCAAAAAACATGGCCGCCAGGGCAGAAGATAGTTTGACATTGGACCCTATGGGAAAAACGAATTTTTGGCTATCTCCTCAGAAATGACTGAAGGGAATTTAACCAAACTTTACAGAAATGATGTATAGAAGGTCCTTTACTTAGATTGCCAAAATTTTTCCGATCCGCCAAAAAACATGGCCGCCAGCGCAGAAGATAGTTTAACATTGGACCCTATGGGAAAAGCATATATATGCTATCTCCTCTAAAGCTAGTGAAGCAAATTGAACCAAACTTTACAGGAATGATGTATAGAATGTCCTTTACTTAGATTGCCAAAATTTTTCTGATCCGCCAAAAAACATGGCCGCCAGGCCAGAAGATAGTTTAACATTGGACCCTATGGGAAAAACGAATTTTTGGCTATCTCCTCAGAAATGACTGAAGGGAATTTAACCAAACTTTACAGAAATAATGTTTAGAAGGTCCTTTACTTATATTGCCAAAATTTTTTTGATCCACAAAAAAACATGGCCGCCAGCGCAGAAGATAGTTTAACATTGGACCCTATGGGAAAAGCATATATATGCTATCTCCTCTGAACTAGTGAAGCAAATTGAACCAAACTTTACAGGAATGATGTACAGAAGGTCCTTTACTTAGATTGCCAAAATTTTTCTGATCCGCCAAAAAGCATGACCTGTCAGCGGAGAACATAGTTTAACATTGGACCCTATGGGAAAAGCATATATATGCTATCTCCTCTGAAGCTAGTGAAGCAAATTGAACCAAACTTTACAGGAATGATGAACAGAAGGTCCTTTACTTAGATTGCCAAAATTTTTCTGATCCGCCAAAAAACATGGCCGCCAGCGCAGAAGATAGTTTAACATTGGACCCTATGGGAAAAGCATATATATATGCTATCTCCTCTGAAGCTATTGAAGCAAATTGAACCAAACTTTACAGGAATGATGTACAGAAGGTCCTTTACTTAGATTGCCAAAATTTTTCTGATCCGCCAAAAAGCATGACCTGTCAGCGGAGAACATAGTTTAACATTGGACCCTATGGGAAAAGCATATATATGCTATCTCCTCTGAAGCTAGTGAAGCAAATTGAACCAAACTTTACAGGAATTATGTATAGAAGGTCTTTTACTTAGATTGCCAAAATTTTTCTGATCAGCCAAAAAACATGGCCGCCAGCGCAGAAGATAGTTTAACATTGGACCCTATGGGAAAAGCATATATATGCTATCTCCTCTGAAGCTAGTGAAGCAAATTGAACCAAACTTTACAGGAATGATGTATAGAAGGTCCTTTACTTAGATTGCCAAAATTTTTCTGATCCGCCAAAAAACATGGCCTCCAGGGCAGAAGACAGTTTAACATTGGACCCTATGGGAAAAACGAATTTTTGGCTATCTCCTCAGAAATGACAGAAGGGAATTAAACCAAACTTTACAGAAATGATGTATAGAAGGTCCTTTACTTATATTGCCAAGATGTGACTTTAATCAGATTGAAAAAACTGAATGGTACATATAGTTCTACAGTGATTTCCTTAGCCATTCTGTCTGATATAAACAGTGCATTTGTTCATCACTGGAATACAAATTTGCTTTAAAAGCATTTTAGTCAGGTGAGCGATACAGGCTCAGCCACACTGAGCCTCTGGTTTGATTTTTCATGGCATTTTTTCAACAAAATTGAACTAAAATTAAACAAAATTGTTTACAAATTATATTAAAAACAACACCAACAAATATCTAGAGTAAAAATAAACAAATTAGAAGATATCTAGACGCAATAAATAGCAAGTTTTGTTTTCTAAATCATCGGCACGCAGGCTCAATCTACCTGTGCAATAATCGGTGCGAATGATGATTTTTATCCGGTATCAAAACGACAGGTGTTCCAAATGTTATCAATTGCGAGTATTATGTTTTAACCAGTCGATGTGGGATGCAATTCTGATTTCAACATTTTAATTTGTTATGTGGAGTGTTTAATAGTTGTGGTCATCTAGGATTATCAATTTTCTATCAAATGAATACAAAAATCACCGTTTAATAATGATTCATGAAATGGATTAGTATGTTTGTTTTTGATCATTGCGTCAGCCCCGAAATGCAAATTTTTCGAGGTGACGACAAAGCGTCATCTTGCGATCAAATCTGAATTATCTTCCTTGAACGGCCCTGAAGATTAAATCGTGGGTTTAACGGAAAAAATCGAAGCGGGCCTTTTAACCGATACACAAATATAGGTTGTACCCATTTTTAAAACTCATTCCCAAAAATACTACGCGCTATAAAACTCATTCAATTTTCTCTCGGATTTAGCCACACCCATTACGTCATTTAATTTGATAACATTCGCCTGTGCAATAATGCCGCCTTCGGGAAAACCAGGTAATCTTCACAAAGTATTTGTAGAATTTAAAGGAAATTATCTTTCAATTTTTAAATGTCTTTTAAAGATAGAATGAGATAACATTGATTTAAAAAATAGAAAAAACAAGACGGCATTTGTAAATATATTTCTTTTTCTTTCAGGTAATAATGGCTTTAAAATACGGTTTTATGATATACTGATGGAACCCCTAAAACCTGGTCTATAAATTTAGGAAATACATTTAAAAGAGAACTTAGACAATTAAAAATTGATGAACTCATTGATATTTCTTAAGGTTATATTTTATAAATAATAAAATCATAATAAACTTCATGTTAAAAAACGCATGGCGACCTATACATACTGTCATATTTTCGTATAGTACTTTTTGGAGGTTTATATCGGATTCAAATAATGATAAACGACAATTTCAAGACATTGAAAAAAAATTAAAAAACATAACTTGCTTAATTGTCCGGTGTTTAACTCAATTAAAAAAAGCAATAATCCTGTTCACTCAGACTATAGCATAAGTTAAGTAAAAAACGTAGTCATACAACTGACCTATTTATTAAAAGTACATTCATTATATAACTTTATACCACGCGGACTCCGGTGACAACAAACCTTAACCGACGACGCTTTTTGAACACACGCTACTAATCGGAAACCTACAGATTACAATGTTAAACCTTAAGAACACCCAAGTTTTGTTTAGTTTCGTATTTGCTAATTCCATACGATTTAAATTACAACATCATGTGTGTAAATTATAGTTGAAATTCTTTAAACAATTAAGCACTTAAAATTAAATATATTTCTCAATTCAAAGATAAATATATTAGAAAAGGTTGACTGTGATGCAAATTGTATAAAATGTTGGGTTGAAGTTTTCAAATAATATTGGCAACTGCAAAAGCTCGTACCAGGCAGCATTATAAGAAAAATTTGAACATAATATCATGAAATTTGAGTGATTTTAACTTGTTATACTTTATAAACATGATCAAACAATTTTCTCACTGTGTATTTTCTATCGCGTATGTTAGGTTCATTTTCCTTTTCTAATTTTGGTTGCACTTCATAGTTATATTTGTCAAAGTTGACACCAAATTTTATATAAGCTTAAAATATCTCTGTTCTAAAATGACCTGGAAATTATCCGGACATGAGTCCCATAAAAAATCTGTAGTATAATTAAAGGAAGGAAGTAGCTAAAGTTAATCCTAGATGATATTCTACTCTTTGGAAGTCCATGCAGAGTCACTGGTATAAGACTAGGATTGCCAAACTTAAAGGGTCTATGAGTACTAAACCGTCTTCAGTACTCAAGGATCCTGAAATCAAGGCAATTCTTACGGACATACACAACAAATATGTTGTTGTCCCAGCTGATAAGGCTTCCAACAACATTATTCTCGTTTGTAAGAGATTCTACCTTGAATGTCTTATTAAGGAGCTTGGTTTAGATAGTATATCAAATAACCCTGCATATTCTAGAACTAATTTTACCAAAGATGAAGTTCTTTCCAACCATAGGGGAGTTCTGGAGTCTTTTGGTATCAATCTTAAAGAGGAAGATCGTGATCTTCCTTACTTGTATTGGATTCCTAAACTTCATAAAAATCCATACAAGGAAAGATATATAGCAGGCTCATCTAAATGTACTACTAAATCATTATCGGTAACTCTAACACAAATTTTGACAATCGTCAAAGAAGGTCTTCAGTCTTATTCAGAAAAAGTATATTCTACATCTGGAATCAACCAAATGTGGATTCTAAAAAATTCTAAAGAATTACTTGAACATCTTGCTTCTAATACTTTATCTCATGTAAAAAGTATAAAAACATTTGATTTTTCTACACTATACAGCACAATCTCTCATTCTAAATTGAAAGAACGTCTTAAAGAAATTATTCACTTGTCGTTCTTCTACAAAAACGGTAAGCCAAGATACAAATATCTGGTGCTGAACAGGGATTCTGGTTATTTTGTCAAGCATCATACGGATTCCAAACAAAAATATACTGGAGATACCATCAACAAAATGTTGGAGTTTTTGATAGATAACATATTTGTTGTGTTTGGTAATATAGTATTTCAGCAAACAATCGGTATACCAATGGGTACAAACTGTGCACCATTGCTTGCTGATTTGTTTCTTTATTCTTACGAAGCAGAATTTATGCAGAACCTTGTTAAATCTGGAGAGAAAACTGTCGCCAAATCATTCAACTCAACATACAGATACATAGATGACGTTCTGTCTCCTAACAATCCTAAATTTGGAGACTATGTAAATGTCATCTATCCTAGTGAGCTTGAAATAAAAGACACGACTGATTCCTCAAGTTCTGCTTCATATTTAGACTATTGAAACTTTATGACAAACGTGATGACTTCAATTTTTCTATTGTCAACTTTCCTTTTTTATGCAGCAATATACCTGCTTCTCCTGCTTATGGTGTATTTGTTTCCCAATTAATACGCTATGGTAGACCTTGTTCCCACTACGGGGACTTTGTACAACGAAGTAGGCTGCTTGCAAATAAATTGTTGACTCAGGGATATTGCAAGCCTAGGCTTATCAAGACCCTCAAAAAGTTTTATGGCCGTCATCACAGTATTGTTGATAAGTTTGATGTCTCTGTGTCCAGGATTGCCTTGGATATATTTGACGTCTCATAGTTCCATGTTCCTTTCACACAATTTTGATTACACACGTGACGGGTGTAGCTAGCTAAACAGGAGCTGCTTACCCTTCCGGAGCACCCGGCCTCACTTCCCTGGTGGAAGTTCACGTGTCTAACCTAACTTGTCAGTTCCAAAGTTTTTACTTTGCTTCTGGATTGTGATTCGGAAATGGATAAGTATGTTTGTTTTTGATAACAAAAGGAAAGTGTAACGAACTGCCTGAGAGTATGTCAAGACGAATAATGTCCTTCATCAAATCAAGAGAAGCATCAACTAAATAATAACTCTTAGCTTTGTATTTTTAAATGTATAAAAAGCGATTTTTTCATAAAAACAAGTCATGTTGACTCTAGTTCTTCTTAAATACAGATGACGTTTCTTTTTTTAAATTAAGGGGTGACGTTACTTTTTTAACAGACCTGTAGAAACAAGTACCTGTGCTTTTAAACATTATTATTTATATCTGATACCAGATAATAGTAAAACCTGGTGACTGTGATACTCATAATATAGCACAAGTATAAAACTGAAATTTAGCTAATTTTGTTTCCAATGTAATGGAAACACATGGAACAATTGATAAAACCTGTATGACTACAACATTTCTGTGATCCTGATTTTTGTAACTTTTATCTGACTTCTTCAATGCCTTCTCAATTTTTGTCTTGTTACGTTCCTCTCGTTTTATTTGCTTGGCTTCTAGTTCTTTTTTTTTCATGTCAAAAGCCTTTCTTTTCTCCTGTACAATTTCATCAGCTGTCATGACAAAGTATTCATTGTTCGCGATTCTCTTGTTTTTCGTTGGCTTTGGCATCGGAAAAACTTTGCTTGCGACTGTATTTGCAGACGGAATAGACTCCGATTGTGAAGAATATAAATTATTTTCTTCGTGTTGAACCAACACGGGAGTGTTTGATGAAAATGTGGCAGGAACAGAACTTTGTTTTGTAACATTCGAACGGGGAAAAGAACCATGAACTAACATTGCATAATGTTTACAGGATTGATATAGAGGATCATTATCTATTTTGGTGTTCACTCCAAATCTTAACTTTTTGTCTGAAGAAAGTGTGCTTTCAATCACCTCAAGTGCTTCTCTCGACGTGCATTCTAGACGCGATTTTCTGAGTTTTCTGCTAAATGACAAAACTGATTATCTAATAATGGAAGTATATCTGTAGTTAAAGGGACAGAAAATAGTCACACAAGATATAGTTTCGGAATTAGTAGCTAAAAGATCAGTTACTATAGTTTCATTTGATGGTTGTTCACATCCAAGCATTGGCGGGCTAGACATAGAAGCTGCCCCGCCACTAACAACAACGAATTTTGGGCCTCATTTGAATCAACACTGTCGGACGTTTGTTCATACTGTTCAGCTGTTGTGTTCAGGTTTGTAATGAGCATTTCATTTGGCGCGTAGGATTCATCCGGAATTGCTTGTGGATTAAAAGGATAAATGCCAGTAGCAGCAAAGCCATTCTTAATAGTACTGGGCGTCATTGTTGCCTGCCAAGCCGCGTCAAATACTTTCAAAAACTGCTTATGACCGACAGCAATACCTGTAGTCTTAATAAAGTTGCCTTAACCAGTGTTCCAGTGGCTCTTTAGTGACTTAAATACGGCCCTGTCAAAGGGTTGTGTCCAGTGACTTGTGTGACTGGGCAGTTCAACCACAATTATTTCATTTTGAACTGCTAGTTCTAAAAACTCTACATTATTATGTGACCCGTGTCCATCAGACACAAGAAGTTGTTGTCTGACTGGACCGATATTTTTAAGAAAAGTGCCTGTGAACCAAAGTCTTGCTATGCCATCTTTGGTCCATCCGGAATCCGAAACTGAAAAATTGGCACCTTTCAATGAAGAGCCTTCTACTGTTGCCGACTCAAGGTCATAGCCTTCCAGCTTTCGACGAGTTTTGCCAGGTATTATGAAGTGTGGTGGTAGGTAGAAACCGGCCGCGTTACCACAGGCGATCACCGTAACCAACTCTCTTAACGTGGATGTTTTGCCATGTATAGTTTTTGCGCCCTTTTTTGTGATGACTTTATTTGGTTTGTGGCTGTGGATTACACCTGTCTCGTCCATGTTCCACATAAGATTAGGACTGTCTTTAAAGTTTGGACTCAAGACGATGCTTCCCAGTTGCTCAAAAAATCTGTTCATCCGCTGACGAGACATTGCATCATGTCTATTTGACCCTGTTGCTTCAGGCGACCTTAAAGAGAAAGAGACATGTCTTGACTTCATGCGCCGCCACCACATATCAGAGGGTTTCCCTCTCTTCATCTTTATACCTTTAGAATTGGCCATTGCTCCAGCGAAGCATGAAATTTGATTTGCTGAAACCAATGCCACACTGGGCCCTATCCGTCGCATCTCCTTTTCATCCTGATCACTGAAGAGTGTCGTCGTCCCCATTTACTACCCGCTTGAACCTTCCCCGTCAACTGATCACTTAAAGAAGACTTTGGTACATTATATTTCTTTGACGCTTTACGTATCGACATTTGGTTATTTTGACATCGGCAATTGCCGATGACATAGCCTCATCTGTGTATGACTTTGGCATTCTTTGAAAACCAAAAGAAAAGAGACAAAACTTAACTTTTAACTCTTTTAATATGCAATATTACTAAATTTATTACCGTAACAAGACCATGAAGAGATTACACTAGTGAACAACTATTAAGAGAAAAAATCAAGACATTGTTTTTTTCCAGCTTCAGTATATCAGTCTTTCATAACCCTCTGTAATAATCTTGACAGATGTGACATTTTCATCATTACTTAAATGCCAGTGAAATGTTTTGCATTGGCCCTGTCCTCCTCGAAAATCAGGAGCCAACTGGTTGCTTTGCTTTTATATAACATATATTGTCTTTGACGAAACCGTCACTTAATATTTTAAACAATTTAGAACTGTCCTCACGCCTAATATAAGCAACACGCCGCGTTAGTTCTTTGTTAGCAAATATGGCAATCGCACATTGGTCTTTTGGATTGTCCTCCCCCACTTGCAATAATGTACCACACCAATTGGCATTTCACGTGGCCCCCAGTGATGCATTCCAACAGCAAAAACATTTTTTATTATAACACTTTTCATGTCGGCTCTGTAATGATGAAAATGGAAAAATAATCAAACAGCAGTTTAAAACTGGAGAACAAACCGTGCAAAAGTAAGAGTTCATTTAGACTTTTTTAACCTCAAATCCAAGAAAAACAAGGAACTTATTTTCATTTTGAAACTTCAATCTACAAGTAAAACACTGTAAATGATGAAATGATAATGAAAGCTAGTGTTATTCTCTTCACGCTCTGGATAACTCAAAAATGTTGTAATTGCAAGCTTAAGGAACCACGTTTAATCTACAAGGTATTACAAACTTTGTTAGAGACATACATAAAATATAGTTGCTATCTAATCGCGGCGATGTAGTATCTTGCTGCAACGACTTATTTATTATTCGCCGCTTATAATTTCTATACCTCTGGATTGAGTTAATTATCATCATATAATATACTAGACACGAACATTTTAATGACATTTTTGTAGGTACAGACTTAGTTGAGTGATGGTGTTTAACATTCCAGTCAAGAATATTTACCTTATATCAAAATGTCGCCAGCTACCGGGTATAGGCGGCGAAAATTTTGCCTGTGCAGAACTTTTTTATGAACGTAGTAGAAGTAAAAGCTAAATACATGTCTCAGCTTTGAAATGTTGGTTATATTTCTATCTTTATAAATTGAAACACAATATAATAATTGCGCCTTTTCTACATGTTTATCTTATTTTATTCTATCGGATATTATACTGAAAATCCTGTCTTATTTATTGATGTTGAGTCGGACAGTGTCCGAGTTCTGATCGATTTGGTCTTTATTGCTGTCCGACTTTAGATCAAATTGTGTACATTGTTTTAATCTAGAAATAAAGTTATGGCTTTATATATTTTTGTTATAATTTTTATATAAATAAACAATAAAATGGTAAAAAATTGCTTTCTTATTTTCGATTACGTATTACTCAATAGCTTTGCCAAATTACAAAGAGGTTAATAAGTTTTGTTTTTGAAAAACTTACCTTTTGTATCTTCGAAATTTCCCGGTTTTGACACTGCTGCAGAGACAGGAAACATGTGACTACACAAAGAAAGACAACTCTAGGGTGATATATACTGCTTTATTAGGAAAACACGAAGTAACACTGCGAAAACCCGCATGAAGGGATAAATTTAGGCGCAAAAATGTCCGACTCTAGATCGCGTCCGACATATGATCACTTTACCCTACTGCCATAACCAATTATTGCAATTGAGTTCGAGCAAAGATATTATTATCATCATCATTATTATTATTATTATAGTGAAAAAAGTGACTGATGTAAAACACTATACAATCATAATAAAATTCAAATAAATAAATAAATAAATAAGCACTTAAATAAACAGGAAATATATTTAAACATGGATTGGTATTGGTTTTTTTTTCAATTTATTCGATATGAACAGACTACCAAGGCGATAGTGATAATTGATGTTGTAGTTTTTAAAATTTCAGCCGTTCAACTTTCAGTTTATTTTGTAAATACCGGAACATATTCCAATGAAAAGAGCTTTAAATTACCACGTGGTCGCAAAAACCACGCCCACATTGTACACGTGCAACTTCCAGTTGATCGCTTTAGTAGAAGAAGGCACCTTGGTATATTTAACAGGATAGCTATGGGACATCTAGTTGTGTAAAATGACCCAGGTAAAAATTGTCAATGTTCAGGTACATTCAAATTTAAAATATTTTGCGGTTTACATAAATTGATATGACATACAATCTTGCTCTGAAAGACTAACACAAACACATGAACCTGATCAAAACATAATTTGGACACATGAAATAGCGGTCTGTCAGGATGAAATACAAAACTAAAGAGAGAACTGGTGTAAAATAATTGGGCCATTGGTTTAATAAATTTATTTTCCAGTCCCATCCTGCTTGATTTTTTATCTTTCCTTTTCATTTTGAAGAGTGTTTGGGACCTGAGAAATGAAGAGACAGCACATTGGTGTATGTGAGACGGATAAAGTCTGATGTGGTATAGCATACTGTTTAACTGTGTAAGTTATGCAAAGTCAAGAATGGTTAGAATTGGATGCATGGTTCTCTGCAATGATGTTGTTGATATTGGCATGGGGTCTTGTGCAATTGAGAGATTACATTGAAAGATGTTTTTGAGGGAAATGTGTTGGAACTTGTGGCAGAGATCTTCAGTGAATCTGGCATGACTCCTTTGTCCACTTCCAGGAGGTCAGAAAATGCTATCTATGAAAGTTGGATGGCACTTTCTTTTGTGCCTCCATCCATTAAATTATATGTGAAATGTTTGAAAAATATTTTTCACAGATATGCTCAATAATATATGGCTTGATTCCATTATTTTAGGCTTTCTCAGTAAAAATTAAAATTTAATAATGTAAGATCCTTGAAAGAATATTGATCCTTGTGGTTTGTTTTTTATTAACGAACTTCAATTTTCCATAATTAAAAATTAAATGTTCCAAAATGTATAAGGCAGCATGCAGGATGTACTTAAAAAAACAAAACAAAATCACATTGTGAGCTGTAATCTCATGATGTAGACCTCTTAGACACTTGACTCTCTGTATCACATGAGACATTGTTAGAGGTGTCTAAGTTGATCCACTTTGGTATATCATATATCATTAGAAATTTCCTGAGAAAGTCTTGTCAGTTAACTTGTACACCATGGTAGTTTAATTCCAAGAAATGACTCAACAAAATGAAATATTGAGTGTAAACAGGCATTCTCAATTTTATTTTTCTTCAACTTATTTTTTATAACAGAGATTCAGGGTCAATAAAGATAATCACAAGTAATTTCTTTTCGTTCCTTCCAGGTTTCTAATTCTTCAGTTCTCTACCCTGAAGCAGCTGTGTGTGTGTACAACATGTTCCCCAGAATGGAGAAGTACAAACATCGTTACAAGAAGTGCCTACATACATGACAAACAGCTACCCATTTGTACAGAATGACGGTATTGGATGGTTTGTATGTATCTCTTGGTTCTGACAAACAAAGAATTGGTATTGTAACATTAAAAAAATGTAGTGGCCAAACCGAAGCTTGAACCTGGGACCTTCCCAATAGTAGCAGGATACTCTACCAACTGAGCTTACTAATCGTCTATTGAGCCAATCCACTACATTCTTTTCCTTCCCTTATTGATTTGACTACTTTGAATGGAAACTACTAGTTTGTCTGCCAATTCCAGGGGGGTTTGTGAGCCTTCTGAATGTAACACAAAAGGAAAAAAAGTGGACCATGGTCTCAAATCTCTGCCTAGGTTCAAATTTCACTTGAGGCAGATTCTGTTGTGAGAAAGTTTGCAGGGCTCTCTCTCTCATTTTGTGATTGGGGCCAGGGCCTTGGCAATGGTTAAAATAAGTGTCATAAAAGCCAAACTTGTGAGATAGAAAAATTGATAGAAAACTCAAATATATTGTTTTTGAAGCATAGAAAATTGATAGAAAACTCAAATATATTGTTTTTGAAGCTGAAATTTTGAAAATTGTTAAAATTGGCAAAGTGATTGTGAAAAAAACATAAGATTTTGAATTGTGAATATTGCCAAATATCAGCCTAAAAATGACCCAGCAAGAGTCCTGTTTCCTCCATGATCCCTGAACTGACCTCTTTATTACAAGTGAAAAAATCTTGACTGGAACATAAAACGCCATTACTTCACTCCAATCCATTCTTCTACTGTTCTGAAGTACCTTTTCATTTTTCAGTTATAATCCAACCTGTTTACAGGTGACCCTAATGGAAGTTTAAACCCCTATGATGCATGTAATGACTCTTAAATTGGAGAATTTTTCTTTTAGAAATTTTGAAAGTAAAATTATGTTTTTAGAGACCAAGAGGTACTTGGAATCAAAATGGAAGACCACAACAACCAAATGTTGGTTCAAGAATGTCCAGACCATTCTCGGGTAAATAAAACTAAGAGATTTAAGTCAGTATTATAATTTGTTGTGTGTTGATAGAGAATCATGAAATGAGTTTTAAAGAAAAACAATTGTAACTGAAACACATGTACTTGACAACAAACAGTGTAACCAAGAACACAACGCAATATATACGTTAATAATAGAAACAACCAATTAAAGCAAGGAAAGGACATGATACAAATTAATGTTATGTTCAGAGGTGAACAGTGCACACACACACACACACACACACACACACACTCCAGACAATAATAGGCACCAATATAACTACGGCTTTCAGAAAAAAATCTGACCTGGACAGTTTTTTTTATCTAACGTATGGTTTAAGGGAGATAATTCATCCAACATGGATTGCTAGATAATGGATAACCTCCCTTAGACCTAAAGCTTGATTGTGATGTTAATATAAAAACTATAGAAAAAGCATACTTAAAAAAAATATAAATAAATAAATAAATAAGTTATTTAGTTAATTAAAAAGAATGAAATTAAGTGATTATTCAGAAGAGGAAAAAGATACTATCAATATATATCAAATTTGGTGAACTCCGGCACCAACTACCCCTTTAATGAAGTCTGGGCAAATAGAGATAACATGAATTACAATAAATCATTCCTGAATTCTACTGGACATATTGTTTTTGTTTATAATTCCTGAATTCTACTGGACATATTGTTTTTGTTTATAATTCCTGAATTCTATTGGACATATTGTTTTTGTTTATAATTCCTAAATTCTACTGGACATACTTATTTTGTTTTTAACTCCTGAATTCTATTGCACATATTGTTTTTGTTTATAATTCCTGAATTCTATTGGACATATTGTTTTTGTTTATAATTCCTAAATTCTACTGGACATATTGTTTTTGTTTTTAACTCCTGAATTCTATTGGACATATTGTTTTTGTTTATAATTCCTGAATTCTATTGGACATATTGTTTTTGTTTATAATTCCTGAATTCTACTGGACATATTGTGTTTGTTTATAATTCCTGAATTCTACTGGACATATTGTTTTGTTTATAATTCCTGAATTCTACTGGACATATTGTGTTTGTTTATAATTCCTGAATTCTACTGGACATATAATTTTTGTTTTTAACTCCTGAATTCTATTGGACATATTGTTTTTGTTTATAATTCCTGAATTCTATTGGACATATTGTTTTTGTTTATAATTCCTGAATTCTATTGGACATATTGTTTTTGTTTATAATTCCTGAATTCTACTGAACATATTGTGTTTGTTTATAATTCCTGAATTCTATTGGACTTATTGTTTTTGTTTTTAACTCCTGAATTCTACTGGACATATTGTTTCTGTTTATAATTCCTGAATTCCATTGGACATATTGTTTTTGTTTATTATTCCAGGTCAACATCTCGGTTGCCAAGACCACACAAGTTTCCTGTGCATCCAGGATATTTATTACAATCACCACCACCACCTCCTTCATGGACACAAATGGTTCCCTTCACCAAGATGTTGTTAGGCGGTGTCTCAGGATTCCAATCTCCACTCACGGAATGCTGTTTGATAGCAGAACTGTAGATAAACGTGACAGTGTTAATAATGAAGGGACTAAAACCAACAATGTGAAGAGACAGAATAACAGTGGATCAAAGAAAAAAAATAATGATAATGGTAATAGGAACAAGTGGTAAGCTTGAAGATAAAATAGTAATGGGAAATGCAACAGAGATCAACAAAAATCAGGACCGGTTTGTTATATAAGTTTAAAGCAAGAAATTTTAGTTGTTAACTTCTGCTGTTTAATCTTAAATAGTACCAGTACCTATATATGAAGAATGCCTGTCATATACAAAAAAAATGTTCTACTTCACAATGTTCATACATAATACAGAAAACTGTAAATACAAATTTATTACTATTATAACATTTAGATTTGAGGTTAATATTAATAGTTCATTCGTATAAATATTAAGAAAAAATATGAAAATATTATAATTAAAGTCCATTATTAAAACTGGTGGCAAGCTATTGCAAAAAATGGATGACGGAAACTGTCCAATAAGTATCAAAACACTTATAATTTAGTCCATATAATGGCAAGTCCATCAATAAAGTCCTAATTACATAACTGGTCATCCTTGAAAAACAGTCTGCAGTACCCACTCCGATGCTGTTGTAAATAATTTCCGGTGAATACATCACACATATTATCTACAAGTAGAAAAAAGTATATTAGAAAGTGGCAAATAAAACATTTTTAAATTTTGCTTTATAGAGAATAGCTTGTTATATATTATAACCTCGAATGAGGGTATATACTGGACACGGCTTTATATACCGCAACTGGACACGGATTTATATACCGTAACTGACACAGATTTATATACCGTAACAAAAAATCACTGAACCATGAATATAAATACACAAAAAATAGTCCCATAATAAAAATGAATAGAAATGCATTAATAATAATAAAAAAAAATCAAGTTCATCTAGAATAAATGCGTCTTCCTCTGAAATTTCTAAGAGTTTGTGATAGTTTTATTTTCATTACATGCACAGAAATTTTGAAAATGATGTTAGGCTTGTATAACAATTTCTTTACTGACAAGATTTTACAAACTATATGGTTATATCAGCTGTCTGTAGGACGTTAAAGAGAATCTTCTAACTTTTAATTTAACTTATAGTTAGATGGACTGAATTTGTACTTCAGAAAGCAGGGGGTTCAAAATTATGTTATGTAATGGAAGGTCCAGGGCCTTTTGCCTTTATTGTGGCAGGTCAAACATAAGTTTTGAAAGTAAAATATCGACATTGAAAGGTCCAAAGGTTCAATTATGTTATCAAGAAGAAAGAGCAAAATTATCTCGTTAAAAAACTGTAGGTCCATCAGACTTTTCATATAAAGGGCCAATGTAAAATCACTAGGTCCCTGACCTCAGACCTGGAGAATTTTAAGCTGTTTTGCAGTCTTTGAAATCCTATAACTAATTACCAAACCCTTTGTATAAACTAGTGTCCTCTAGAACTAAAGAAAATTTAAGTGGTAAAAATTATGCTTAACAATTCTTGATATTAAAGTTTTTAGTTGGAGAGAAATCAACAACATTAAATATTTAAGAATACTAATGCAAGTAGATTGTCTAAGGGAGATAATTTACTAATATTTTTCTTACAGATTATTGAATTGTCTCCCTTACACCATATCATGAGAATGCAAAAGTAATTACAGTAGAATTGTTTATTTAAGGTTGCCCTAATGTTACCAGACATGTGATTCCAACGGCCCTAACCCTTGCACTTGTCTTCTCCTTTTAAATAAGATCTTGGACAATCAAAAAGCATTAATAATTAAAACAAAAAACTAAAACCAAAAACGAATGATGACATCGCAATATAAGTGAAATAATTTCAACAAGGACAGTGATTTTGTTTGTCTAAGAAAGACAGTTGATAAATCCAATGACTGTTCATAAAGGACGTCCACTTAAAATAAAGGAAATGACTTGTAGGAAAATTCAATGCATGACAAAATTTACATTAATGAAATATTAGTTAAAATTACTTTCTATCTATAGAATAAGGTATGTTCTAAAGTGTCATGTCAAAAATGATATCTCTGGTAATGGAAAAGTATTATTATATGCATATGAAAACTGTGATTCAAAGCAAAAGTGACTATTTCCATACATTTGACTGCATATATGTTGCAATTTTATAATGATGGCAGGCCTGCCCATAAATGAAACCGATATTAAAATGTAGGTATTTAATTTAGTTTTCATTGACTTAAAGATTAATCATGGGCATGCCTGCCATCATGGTAAAAAATTTAAAAAAGCTTAAAAATTAAACCATTATCCTTGTCCCTCACTCATATATTATAGTGTATACAAAACATTTGTAAGCTTTGGTAGCTCAGTGGTAGAGCATTAGACTGCTAATATATAACAAAATGTTATTGTTTTTATGCGTGGGATTTTGTTTTTAGATTTTTTTCCAATTTTGTATCTTCAAAAACATTATCTAAATTATATCAATCTTAATTGTAAATGAATTTAAGTAATAGTACTTTTTTCGTCAAAAGTGTTTACGTCTAAGCAAGTTGTACATAACCATTAATATTAATATATATATAACAAGGCAAAGCAAAGCGAAAGTCTCGTATATAACATGCCGTCTTTACCACATGCTTCTTGTTGTATACTGGTATATGTAACAAAAGAGTGTAATGGTTGTAGGTTTGGTTGTAGTCCGAAACAACGAATTGAAAATGCTGCTGGGGCATCGGTAAATCCCAAAAATAATTAACTTTCAATTGAAAGAAATTATGAGAATTTATTCATGGTACAGTCACTTTTTATTAGGGACTTAAACTGAAATATTATCACCAATAAAGTGACAGGAAACACTATTTTATATAACGGTGGCCTCATACAGCCATACCAGGAATATGCCTGTGGGTCAATCGTCTGAACAGAAAGGTGAACCAGATTGTTACCTATGATGTAAATGATTTAGCAGTTTAATGTGATAAAAATAAATAATGACTGCATTTCATTGACATTGTTGTGTAGCAAAATTTTCAACATGATTTCAGTTCCACTTGATCAACCTGAAACAAATCTTTATCGGACATACTTAAAATGATTTAAAAATCTGACTACAATGTAAGGTGAAATGATTCACTGTTATCACATTTTCTCCTAAGTGATATGATACATATCAGATCTACTATCAAAAAGTATTTAACCATGGCCTTAATGGCTTATATGGTGATAATGTGTGAGCTAGACGTATTGTTTCACCCCTCAAAAGCACTACGTTAACTCCATTAAAAGAGTGCTGTCTTCGTATGGGGAGGTTGTGGTTGGAACCCCTGTCGAGTCCTACCAAGACATGAAAATACGTAGTGATTGTTGTTTTCCCAAGCAAAGGGTCCTTAAGAAGAGACCTTAAAAACTAATGCTTTATGTCACTGTATGCATGGCACGTTAATGAACCCTCCGTGCCTTATGTCACTGTATGCATGGCATGTTAATGAACCCTCCCTGCCTTAAGTGCACTGCAAAGTCAAAATTTCTGCCACTTCACCTATAAATGCTGACATCTTGATATAAGAAAAACATTTTTGACTGGGATGTAAAAGCCCGTTCAACCAATAAAGCACTGTAATTAGTACTTTAAAACAGCCTTCAAGGCACAATTTAAAATAGAAAAAATTTAAAATAATAATTTAGATCTTTAAAGTATTAATTTCTTAGAAATTACACCTAAATTGAGATAAAAAGAAATGTTTTTTGTGTCATGTTGTAATTGTTTTCTATTGTATTTACAGGTACGACTATGATCAATTAATATACATTTACAGATGGCAAGAAGTCAGAGCTTGCTTCATTATGCTATACAACATTAAAACTTGAAGAAACAGCAAGTGATTTAGATTATATGCTTCAATGCAGAAAGGAATACAGCAACTTGCTTCAAATAGATGGACAGACTCTTCATGACCCATTGCAGATAAGTAGCAGCCGGATTCCTGAAAAAGATGAAATTTCCAGACAACCTCCTGTATTCCTCTCAGATATTGCCACATTCTTGATGAAGGACCAAAAGAATGCAGAAAAATATTTAAAGGCATATGAGTACTTCACATCATGTTGGTTCAAACAAGTTTTTTACCATCTGTTTTCCTTACAGTCGAGATGCTGCCTTTTGCGAGCGAAATGCACCCCCATCACAATGGATAAAAAATGATGGCCATACAGTTTGAGCTTGCATTGCCAAGGAAACCGGAAAAATAAAGTCTGCATATTGTTTCTGCACTGCAAGGTAAGCAATGTTACAAGATTTCAAATATTTTCCACCTGTTACTTACTTAATTAGTCCTCTTCGTGTGTGTGTGCACATAAGGCCACCATTTTCCACCTGTGATCTTCTGATAATGAGTGTATAAATAAAGGAAAGACTGAAGAAAACTTTTAAATCACTTTATATATTTCTTCTGGCAAGTGTGAAAACTACAACTTAAATGTACATGTAATGTCACAGTAAGGATAAAACAGGTGAGCTAATGTGGCCAAATTCACATATACCTCATAAATCAGCTGACATACATTGAACTTGTGCATTGATACTATATGCAAGATGATTAATAGGAACCTACCAGTCTTTCAACTAACTTGATCAAGTTTTTTTTTTTTAAATATACAATCATGTAAACTTTATTTAGTTTCTGAATACTTAAAGAGATGGCAATTGTACAACTTGTTCACACATTCAGTTTACAAAAATTCAATATTCATAATTTCATACTTAGTGAAAATCTTTAAAAGTTAATGATTATAATAATAGTAAAGCACAATACAAGTTAAATTTCTAAAACTTATCCAACAATTCTACTAGTTTTAAATTTGTAAACATTTTGATACTGTTGACATTGGTTATTGTACAGAAAATAAAAGGGCAGATGGATAACATGGACAATGTGACGGACAACACTATGCCTCTACTAGAGATGGGATACCGCAGAAAAAAATTACCACGGTATACCACGGTATTTTACCAAATACCACGGTATACCACACGTCCATTAAGATTTGAAATACATACAGTATATCTATTCCTATCTAAAATAACAGCTCAAGAATTTGGGCATTGAATTTTTTGAGAATATCAAGGATGCTAGCACACACAAAAATTCACAGAATTGTCTATTTCAACCGAGTTGATTCAAGACTTGAAATTTAAATCTCGTGAGATTATTGCCAAACAAAGATTTTACTAAAATCCAAATGTTTACATTACAAATGCATTGCCTTATATGAATCTCTTTGGAACCATTGCGTTAATTTTTCGATGACAGCAGTGTGTCGCGCGCTCTGTGTAAAGCGATACGTCAGTTAATATCTTCAGCCAATCCGCTTTCGATGTACAGCGGAGGAATACATACCACCAAGGGACTACTTATTCATTCATAATTTCCTGCGGGTTCATTCATAAATCTATCCGGCGACTGCAGGGACGCTCTTTACGAGCGGTAACAAACGTAGAAATTTGTCATACTGCACCAATTTTAAAAGTGATTTGAAAATAAAAAAGAATAATAAAAACCAATATTTGTTGTCTTTTTATATCAAAATAATTTTTTAATGATTAATGTCCATTTCCCATGGCCTATAAAGATACGAAGTGAAAAAATTAGTGAGTCCGAGGACACCACATTAAAATTATGAACAACTGTTTGTTATTCGACTAAATAATTATATTCATGGTAATATCTTACCAAACAGATTATTGTTTAGTGAAAAAAGGAGAAATCGAATTTAATTTTCAAATGTGTTTTACGGAACTATATTTTACGATCGCCAAGCAACAATAAGAGTTATCTCGCTTTAAGTGTTCCAACCACAATAATACACCGACTTTCGGAAAATTAATAATACCTTTTTGTGGGTAAAAATAATGTAAACATAAGGATTGAATGTCACTTTGAATGCTGTCATCGAGGTATGACTGCATCAGCTCACGTTCAAAGTTAACATGAATCGTTTCGCGATTCACTTACTTTGAACGTGAGCTGATGCAGTCATACCTCGATGACAGCATTCAAAGTGACATTCAATCCTTAAATGAACACATCAAAATTCAAACTATTATTTCAACAATTATCAACATAATATTGTTTGTAAAAATACCGGTATTCAAACACTTTACCACGGTATTACCAGTACCTTGTCAGTACCACGGTATACCGGTAATACCGCACACCACTAGCCTCTACATTTTTAATGACAGGCAAACTATGCCTACTCTGGGCCCTCAACAAAATGTATAAATAAGGGGAATGTACTACAGGTCTTCACCCACATGTTTGGGCAAATGTAAGTCCAGTCATACATTTACAACTTTGTTATATCAATTTTTCATAATCAATAAAACTGTATTTATTTTTGTTATTTTTAGTCTTGGACAAACCTGCAATCATATTGCTGGGGTTCTTTTTCGACTTGAATCAGCAAATAAAAGTGGATTGAAATCATGCACATCTCTACCTTGTACATTGAATATTACCAGTAAAACAACAGAAATTGAACCAAAGCTTATTGACGAAATTGTTATCAAGAAATCAAGGCATGGGAAATGTAAGAATGCAATCAAATAGGATAATTTTTTTTACATAATGGAGATCTATGCAAGAATTCTATAGTCATCCAAATGTGGCTTATGAGACACTATTATTAACACTGGTATACTAATTAAGATTTAAAATCATATATACCTGGTCATTTATGGTATAAGTGACAATTGTCAAAAGGCTTATCCAGATTCCATTATGAGAGGTTTTGGTAACTCTGATACTCATCTTATGGAATCCCAATCCCAATTAAATGTTTCAACCCTTGTTTAAGCATGCCTAATGCATTAAGGGAGTTAAGTGCCTACATGTAGGCCAAGGCCCAATGTGCAGACATTGCTTACACTAATTTTGATGCAGATGCAAGTAGTGGTATTGGAGTGAGTAGTAAGAAAGGGCCGATGACAGAAGCCAGAGGAAGAACGTTTGTATGTCTTTGATTTCAAAATGCAGTTTTCACTGTAATCTGAAATGAAAGGAAGTAAACTAAAGAAGTGCACTGATACATCTTCCATAAAAACAGACATATTGTGTCATCACAAAGATATATTACATAGGTAATGATTTGACATTGATGTTTGAGTTTTTATGTGATGATTATAATATATAACTATGACAAAAGTACCTGTAACAAAAATATATTTGTGTTAAATACCATTTTATCATCAAAATATCAAAAACTGCATCAAAACTGATGACAAAATAAGAAAGTTATAGCGGTTTTAGTGCCTTGAATTTGGCCTTTTCTGGGTAGCTGTAAGTGAAACATCTCCATATCGAGTCTGATCCTTGTGTGACGTCACTTAAGTAACCTTTGTAGTAACTAACATGGTAGACAGTACTAATAATGCTGATATAGTGACGTATAAAACGACTCTTATCGAGGCTGATCCGTGTGTGACGTCACTTAAGTAACCTTTGTAGTAACTAACATGGTAGACAGTACTAATAATGCTGATATAGTGACGTAATATATGATAAATGGACAAAAAATAACGACTCTGACGTTCACCTGTATATGTTAAATGATTCTTCATGCTTTTGGGAAGAAACAGACAACCTTAAATTGATGAAATCGGCATTCAGTTGTATTTATTTGATCCAGAAACAGACAAATACACTGAACAAACTGTGTGGAGACCCAGAATTTCTGAATTTTAGCCTCGACATAAACAGATGCGAGGAGTTTTATTTTATCAAATATACTAAAATTAATCGTCACTTGTTAAAACTTTAAAATAAATTTTAATATTAACCTCTTCCCGTTCCTACCGGTACAATTGTACCGGGTAAGCATATTTTTAGCCTATGCGTCATGGAAAAGCTGCGATAACTTGGATATTTTTAAAGAGATTTTCTCGCGGGATATCTCATTAGAAATGGCATAACATACAGAAAACAATGGTATAATTTTCAAAATTAACCAATTTGAATGTTAATGAAAAATCTTTAGTTTAATATGCCGACAAAGAAATATTTTCTTCACTTTTCATGAGAGAATCGCAATTTTACTTAGATTTAGAAAGAAATTACTCACTTCGCCATTATTTCAAAATAAGAGACAGATTTCAAAAACTTGTATATTACAATATTCACAAGAATTTACGGGTTTTAACAATATAATTTTCATTTTAAAAAAATTCAACAGCCGGGTCATAACAACCGAAATTATAGAACGGTCATATTTTCCAAGGATGAAATTTTAGGCTACACGTTTGGAAAATGGAAAAAAAAATTTGTTAAATTTTTCTTATAAATGAAACCTCAAATAGGGAAAACAAAACCCAGTTACCAAACATTCATCAATTTCTCTTTCATTTGATACAATTTTGAATAGGTTGCACCGTCTTCATCACATTTGAATCGCCGTGTGAAGTTGCAACCCTGACGCAATATTTTCAGAAAATATGGAAAAATGGCCCATTTACGTTATGCAACTTTCTTGTGTATGCTGCGTATCGTGTTGCTTTAAGATTACCACAATTCTGTAATATTCTATAAATCTGAGAAAAAATCATACCAAAATAAACAGAATTTATTATATTATCATTTTATGTAAAGAAAACGTCGGTCTTCGATCACTTTTGAGACAGTTCATTGAAAAGAAAATGGACCATTTTCAGTAAAGAACTTCCTCAGTACACTGCGGGATTTGTCTAAGAAATGGATCATTGTCGTGTGTGTGGGATGAAAAAAAAATTCAATACAATAACAATAGAATAATATTTTTCTTAAATAATGACAAGAATAATGTTGTTTTAAGGGTGTTATGTGGGCATAACGATGGAAAACTCGGTATGTATAGAATGTGTCGACCGCATGTCTTCTACTACGTCCGTAACACCTTTTATAAATAAACAAAAAATAGGGGTCAGATATTAGACCGCTGTTTGAAAAGATTTTGTGTTCACTACGACAATAAAATACCAGTCAAACTGTTATATAAAATCTCAAACAGTTACAGTAAAAGCAGTATGTAAAATGCTTAACAGTGTGTGCCAAACTTTCAAAATGATTAATGGACATTCGGTCTGGTAAACCTAGAAACTTTACCAGACCGTAAAGTTTTTTACTGGACCAAAAATTCTTCAATAAAAAGAAAACAATTATTCGGTTTTGTAAATATTAACTTATTTTCTCCTTTAAAACGGAAAGCTACGGGATGCACAAATTATGAAGAAAATTTGAAAGAAAATTTAAGAAACATTGGATGGAGGGGCGACCATGGTTGCAATTTGACAAGGAGAAACTAGTCGGGTCGGGTCGAGTTAGGGAGGCGTAGCACACAATAATAATTTAAATGGTCAGAATACATTTATTTATGGAAGTACAAATAAATGTATTCTGGCCTTTTAAATTATTATTGTGTGCTGCGCCTCCCGACCCGTAAAATTCAAAGCAGTGTGTGCATTTCATTACACATTTCTCCTCGTCAAATTGCAACCATGGTCGCCCCTCCATCCAATGCTGCTTAAATTTTCTTTCACGTTTTCTTCATAATTTGCGCCTCCTGTTGCTTTCCGTTTTATTGGTTTCCCTGGAATAGCTCCTGGAACGTACATTTTTGTAATAACGGAAGTCGGATGGCAATAATAAAATTCGAATTGGATCGGAACTATAAATCCGAATTTTTGGCGCTCTCTATTTTCCGAACTGGTTACCGGACATACGGTCCGGAAAAATCTGATTTTTTTATCGGACCAGCGGTAATTTTATCGGACTTGTCCGACGGTCCGACGAAGTTTGGCACACACTGTGCTTATGCAACCATTGTGGTAATGGCATTAGCCTTCAAACTCAGGACCTCTCACAGCTTAACCTGTGAATTTGATGGGCCAAGCAAGTGTCATATACAATTTTTTGAATTTAATCATAATTAATTTAATATACATGTATTTTATATATTAATTTTATATATTTAATGAATTTAATATATTGTCATATACCATTTTTTGAATGTATTTTATGATTAAATTCAAAAAATGGTATATGACACAAGTGAAAAAGAAATGTGTCCTTGTCGTAGAACTCTAGTGTTCAAACCAATTAGGTATTGCTAGGAAACTTTTTTTTTCAAAATAAACCTTATTAACTCTAATTGATAGTAAGACCGTTACAAAAAACGGATGTAAATTGTTTTCTTGGGTACGGATTGTCTCGGTTTGGGTACGCGGTGTCTTGGGTTTTAATTGTCTCATTATGGGTTCGAGTTGTCCTGCGTGCGATTTGTATTGGGCACGAGAGGTCGATTTGAATGGTTGATTCAGCACTAATTCGTTAGCTTAGTGTTAAACTTTCGACAGGCATGTACTATAAGTTTTACAGTACTCATGTCTCACCAATACACACCTTTCAACGACTTGTTATTTTGTATTTTGAAAAAAAAGTTTAAAATAAAATCGCAGTCTCATCAAGTAATTGTTTTTGCAAAATGTAGGTATTATGAGAATGAGAGAGAGAGAGAGAGAGAGAGTTTAATTCCAGCAGAGCAGTTTCCAATTCAAACAAACAAAGTTCCACGAGAGTTTCTCTAGAAAACTACGGATACGAACATATCAGGAGAAATTAAAGTCATTCAGACATTTTCACTTTTCGATCGAAAACTGGTTAGACAGGATCTCTTGGCCAAGAATAATTTCATCAACATAAAATTTTCAATTTGTGTATTTATTTCGTTTAATTTTTCTGTAGATTGATCTGTAGAAAGCATAAAATAAAATCGCCGAAAATTTCATGTTGATAATAAGTACATTTCTGACCAGTTAGAATTTTTTTTGATACATAAACTATCTGAAGCACGAACCTGGTCCGACTGGGAAACTTTATAACTACACGCAGAAAATCAGTTGTTTTCTCCGGAAATTTGAATTCGCAGTCAAACTGGTCCGCGAAGTTCTACTCCCAACTTTGAACGAACGCTGGTTATTTTACTACCAAATGTGTGCGGTTAGTGATTTGAACTACCGACTTATGTTACTTAAAGATATAGTAATTCAATACATATGATCTTTAGAATTTAGAAAATCAAAGCATTAAGTTCTGAATTTCAAATTATGTGGGAGTATATGTATGTCCCTAGATCCACCACAGCAGACAACTGCTTTTGTATAGGACCTTTACTATATCAAATTATATAATATTTAGTATAAGAGGCCCTATACTGAAATAAATGTCTGCCTATATAAGCTACCCATTTGAGCCGCTTTGCTATGTAATGAAAAAATTTAATAATAATAAGAGCCAGATGAACAGATAAAAATGCATCTATATGAATAAACGCATGATACATTTGATTTCAGATTATCCATGTGACTTTTGACCCATGTGGGACCCCTATATGTAGTTATGTTACCACAAATGTAGTAACGGACACAAATGTAATAAAATTGTGTCACATATGTAGTAGCGTATAATAATAAATACATGTACCCTACTAAAATCTGCCAAAATACAAAAAACCCAGAAACTTAAATTTAAAAACTGAATTTTACATGTACTTTACGAAGAGGCCAATTGGCATTATCGTTCATCGCATAATACATAAGGTAAGGGTACAACCCTACTAGGATTATCAGAAACTAGTAGTTATTTATTACATTTATATCTGAATTACTATTAGATGATATGTTCATCATTTTGTAATGTGCCGATTTATGTGACACTAATAGTTTTCAAGTAAATAGAAAAAAACGAGCAAAATAAACAATTTATACATACATTTTTGTTTGGTAGTTTGGTATTTAATTCAGTCACTTATATCGGAATCAGAGCCACTTCTATCGGAATAGAATTCCCTTCTATCGGGTTAAAAGTCACTTCTAACGCGTTAAAAGTCACTTCTATCGGAAGAACAGTCGCTTCTATCGGGTAAGAACGCACCTTAAATGTTGGTTTCTAACGTTCAGATTTCAAAATTTTCGTTACTACATACAGCGGTTTTCATTTACTACAGTTGTGGTAACAAAAATTGTTACTACATTTGTGGTAACGGTCGTTCCTACATTTGTGGTCCGTTACTACATATGTGACACAATTTTATTACATTTGTGACCGTTACTACATTTGTGGTAGTTACTACATATAGGGGTCCCACAACCCCTAATCACATGTCATCTCATGCTATTTTTAAGAACAATTACTATTAAATCTCGCTTGCTCCGTAAATGGGAGGTCGTGGGTTCGAACCCCGGCCCAAGACTTCAAAGTGGGTAGTGACTGTTCTTTCGCCAAGTAATGCCTAGTGCATTACGAAATAAAAGTCACAATTCTTTCGGATGGGAACTTAAAATAAACGAGGTCCTGTGTCACGATAGGCTTGGCACGCTAAAGAACCCTGCTATATAATCCATTCAGCGCAACACACAGGCAACATTTCTGCACCTTTGCTTATAGCTGGCGACGTCTCGATGTGAGTAAAATATTCTTGACTGGGACGTGAAACACCACCACTTACCTCTAAAACACAGCGATGATACCATACACTTAAAAAGGTATGTAACAATGTAATTAATTGTTATTCAAATTGTCCACCTGATATCTAATTCAACCTCAGGAATTTTTGAACAACAGAAATTTTTACCTTTGACCTGCTGGTTGCCATGGAAATTGTGTTATTATCAAGATAGCACCCGGAATTCTCAATACTCATTCTTGTAGATTATCTACAAGTCATCTGGTCTAGTCTTTACTCATTTATGCTATAAAAATGACAAATAAGTAGCAAGACAGAGTGATTTTCTCTTAAAGTCTTGATTAAGGGTGACCTTTGACCCAAGGTCACGTGACCATTTATGCTATTTTTAGAAAAACTAATTTCTGCATGAAAGTCTCCTGAAACTCAACCTTCAGTCTCTACATAAGATTATGACATTTAATGTCGGTTTTAGTTAACAAGTAACTTTACGTTGATTATAACACCTTTTAAGCATGAAATTTGGTAAAAAGTGCACGTGGCCTTTGACCTTCTAGTTGCTATGGGCAATGTCGCATTTTCAAAATTTCATAAGTATTAATTTAAGGACTAAATAGTTTTTAAGTTTTAAGAGTCACTTCACCCTATTTGTATAAAGGATTGACAGAATTGAGATTTTTGTTATGGAAAAAGGTTAATTTCGGCTAAAAATCATGATTAATATTGACCTTTGACCCCAGATCACGTGACCCTATTTCTATTTATAGAAACGGCAATCATTATAAAATCTTGCCCGACATATATGCTCTACAATGGTACCACACACTATAGCATTGCCCTTTCAATCATCAGGTAATTTACATTTATTAAACCGCCCTTAAAATCCCATGAAAACCTCGCATTTTATCCAGAACGGGAAAGGGTTAAATTATACTAAACCTGCTACAGGCAGCACATCCTGCAAAATTTTCAACCAAGCATGGGCTTCAAATACAACACAGGCAGTCGTTTTACGCCTAAAAAGAATCTTCAGCTAGTCCAGTGTATTAGTACTGTAGATAAATAGTATTCTGTGGAGGCTGCTTACTTAAGTGACATCACTGCACGGGGTCCCCAAAACTGACCTTTTGGATTTGGATTAACAGGAGGTGGAATAGAAATTCACCAATATCTTCCTTATTTCAGCATGGATTTTTATAGAATTTTCACATTAAGTCATATTTCAGTATGGATAATAACATGTAAATAAAAAGTCATTACAGGTTCTCTTTAAACTTGTATAGTTATTTGAATGACAGTGTAGATGTAAGTGGCAACTCCTATATGAGTGTTTGTTGTTTATTTTATAAATATTTGAGGAATCAAATAAAAACATAATACTTTTTATTGTTCCTGACCTTAAATCTGGGAATGCGAGTGCCAGAGTTGGGAGTGACTGGCTCACCTGCAGAGTAACAACAGGAAAACTTTACATATACACTTGTACCTCCTATCAAGTCACTAGTATAAGGGAGACAATTCATCTGCCAAAGGTATATGCCAGGTAAATTATCTCCCTTAGACTATAAAAAGTAATCTTAAACTAAAAACCTGAGTTTTTTGTTTTGTTTTATAGGTATTTACACAGTTTTAACATTGGTTGTAAGAAACATATGTCATCTTGATACATATTTCATTGAATATAATATTTACAATCAAAAATAATTTCTTTGTTGAAAAATCTGGTTAAATTCCCCATGGTCAAAAAACCTTTCACAGTTGCTGCTGCTGCTGATGAAGCTGGTGATGATGATGATGATGTTTTATTTCACAAGGATGGGTTGTGTTATTATTTTGATATTACAATATAAATTAAATCTGAAATGATCATTAAAAAGTAAGAAATGATCAATTTTAGGTCAATTAATGTTTTTACAAATGTTTGTTTTCATGTTTAAGACATCAACATTATTGATTATCATAAGGCAGTGTACACAGCCAATTTTTGCTCACGTGAAATTAACGTAAATTTCACATGAAAAATTTCACGTAAAATTAACGTTAATCGAGCTTATACGTTAAACTCACGTGAAATTAACGTTAATATCATGTGAATTTCACGTGAGATTCACGTGAATTTTCTTACATGAGTTTTAACGTATAAGCTCGATTAACGTTAATTTCACGTTAAATTTATCACATGAAATTCACGTTAATTTCACATTAAACTCACGTGAAATGTTGGTTCACGTGAATTTCACGTGAATATTTTCATGTGAATTTCACACGAAATGAGCTATCATATCAAAATTTTATTGATAGGAATTCCAAGTGCATATTGCTTTAGATTGCTCATAAGTACACTTGTTAAGACTTTTTGCTACATTTTCAATTATGTCTTAGCTAAGATTTACTTTAACTTATGTTTTGCAAATTTTGGTAATCTTTTTTTTCTTGGTCAAAACTAAATTCAAATGTTTTAATGTGGAAGTTTCTTAAAATGAAACTTTAAATTTCTGAAATTAACAAAATTATTAAAATTTTAAATTTTGAAAGATTTAAGTTAAGGACAATCCTGGCCAAAGAATGATTGTGAAACCGGGGCCTGTACATGATGATAGAACCAGTTGATATAAATGCATTGCCTTTTAAGCAGTTGCTTTAATTCAGATTACACTGCAATCTGAAAACAGAATAAATGGTGCTCATGGTTACTTGCATTAGGACTTTTTAAATAATGCATACTATTTTTCATGACACAAAGACTACTTCATGTCTCAATATCAAACAAAGACAACTGTAATTTTCAAACGTTTTAATAGCGTATTTATTGGGAAACAAATACACCATAAGGAGGAGAAGCAGGTTTATTGCTGCATAGAAAAGGAAAGTTGACAATAGAAAAATTGAAGTTATCACGTTTGTCATAAAGATTCAAATGTAGCATTTCGTGTGCATCATAATTCAGGTATAAGTCTAAATATGAAGCAGGAATCAGTCGTGTCTTTTATTTCGAGCTCACTAGGATAGATGACATTCACATAGTCTCCAAATTTAGGATTGTTAAGAGACAGCACGTCATCTATATATCTGTATGTTGAGTTGAATGATTTGGCGACAATCTTCTCTTCAGATTTAACAAGGTTCTGC
Organism: Anadara kagoshimensis; assembly: GCA_021292105.1. Taxonomy (NCBI): domain Eukaryota; kingdom Metazoa; phylum Mollusca; class Bivalvia; order Arcoida; family Arcidae; genus Anadara; species Anadara kagoshimensis. The sequence continues at coordinate 210,830 of JACFYK010000021.1, read as the reverse complement.
ATAAATTCTCCTTCATAGGAATAAAGAAACAAATTAGCAAGTAATGATGCACAGTTTGTACCCATTGGTATACCGATTGTTTGCTGAAAAACTATATTTCACAACAAATGTTATTAAAAACTTTAACATTTTGTTGACGGCATCTTCAGTATATTTTTGTTGGAATAGGTAAATTGACCTTTCTGTTGACTTTTCATTGGTAATAGTCATAAACGATAATCCACCTCATACATGGTTGGTTAAATGGAAAGGATTTTACGTCCCAGTTAAGAATATTTCACTCATATCAATACGACGTCAGTTACAGGTAAACTGGCAGAAATTTTAAAGTTTACTGTGCGCTTAGGCCAATGTACAAGGAGAGTTCTCTAACGTGTCACGCCTGCCGTGATATATTGGATCGGTTTTAAGGTATCTTCAGAAGGACTCCGTGACCTCGTTTTTAAATACAGACTACTTTTTTTTGCAAAAGTACAGCCATCACTACCTTTTTTCAAGTCTAAGTTAGATCCGGCGGAGTTCGAATCCACGACCTTGCACATACGGAGCGAGCACACTACCAATTATGTTTTGGTGACAAAGTAAAGTGCAAAAGATATTCAGTAAGTAGACGCCCCTTGTTCTGCAAACTATGCTGTATTGTAAGACAACAATCATTTAGATATTTAAAATGATATATATAGGTAAACAACATTGATCTGTCCTCTTGACCTTTGTAATATAAATATACGACGATCCACCAAATACATTGGTAGCGTTAATATTCACATTTAATAATAATTCATCCTAGTTTCCAATCATGTAGATAAAAAAAAAACACATATTTTCGCTACATATAAATATACCAGATCATAATAAATATTTGAATTATAAGTCAAGTACACAGGTGAATTCGTTTGCCTATATATGTATTGTATATGGGACATACACCAATTAACTAATATATTCAGAGTATTTTTATTTAATGGTAAACATAATACACAGGAATTTACATAATATATTCAAATATCTAACAGTTTATATAAAAATTCTTAACTTTCACGTAACATTTTCATCTATGCCTTTATGTATAATTTTGTTTAAGTAATGAACTTGAATTATTAACTTGACTGTTCAAAGTGAAGACATTGTTGATAGTACACATTTTGAATATTCTGCTAATAGCACATGCGTATGTAATTATACAAGAAAATCTTGTAATGTATATGAATTTGTAGATGGTATAAATGAACTATATCTACTAGTTTATTTAGCCTATTTCGGAGAAAGCAAGATAGCAAAATACTCTATAAATTTCAATACGACGGGTACAATTCAATGATTCTTTTACTTACATGAGCCGAGTCGTAACTGAAAATTTCTGTTTCGGTTCCATCCTTGCTTAATATATCATTTTATGCGACAAAATATAACCTGGGTGGGTGTTTACAATGGTAATCTTTTTTACAAAATGGCGGGGTTCTTTATGATACGTAGTCATGACGAAAGAGTCGACTATTTACGTAGGTTAGTGCAGCTCAGCCACGTATTGATTTTTGCGTAACCGGGATGACCAAAATCGATTTAATAAAGTTAAAAGTGAACTACCTTTTTACATTTTCAAACTTTTGAAAAAAATTGACGTAAATTTAAACTTTTAAACTCAACCCGATCTTTGAATTACCCTTCATTGTACCCCTAGCGAACCTACGTAAATAATAAATTCTTCCGTCATCATTACGTCACACGAAAGACTCCGCTATTTTGTCAAAATTTTTACCATTGTAAACACCCACCCAAAACACGTTTTAGTGCATTAAAGGAGTTATAATGCACGGATTCGATCGAAATAAGGATTATTAGCAACGACTCGGTTCATGTAAGTAAATGATTATTTGATTTTTAACCGTGCCATTCAAATCTTTGAGATATTAGCGTTATTCCTTTCTCTCCAGCACAGTAAACGGACAATAAATTTCTTTATCGCAGAAAACCAATTGTATTATGGTATCTACAGACATTTTGAATGCCTCATAAAAGTATTTAAAACAAATTATGCACGCTAGTGATATTTCACACTCGATTTGATTCAAAACGATGATACTATCAACATTGTATCTCTATGTACCATATCTCAGTAATTACTCTGGGTTATTGAGACTTAGGTTCAAATTTATTGGTCACAAGGACTGAATTTTGTTATATTAAAGCATATTTGGAAATACAAATGAAAATGACAGAAGAATCGTTTTATTTATCTAACTTCAAACGTATAACTGACTGATAATATTTTAGATTATCTACACTCAGAAAGCACCCAATCTGAAAAATGGGTTTTTATTAGAACAGATTGCAGTTTCAAAAATAAGAAGACTTTATATCATAGTTTTTGTTGAAATAAAACATGTTCATTTCTAGTATTTATGAATTTTTCACATGAATGTGTAGAATATTTATTGTCACAGTAATGGTTTGAGTACTGAATCTTACCATCAGACTCAATTACGTTGTGCTATGCACACTTTGATGTAATGACACGATAAACATTTTTTTTTCAAAAAATACCACTTCAAGTGGTAAACGGCAGTACATTTTTCAAATTAAAAAATCATTTTAATAAAACTAAAAAATAATCAAGATTAAAAAAAATCATCTGGCTGCAATCCGAAAATTTCGTAAAGTGAATGAAGAATTTTATAGCAACTATGAACACGACATTAAACAAATACATAAAAAGTAATAAGTTCCCATTTACATGTAGTAAATACTCAAAAAGAACAATTCAAACAAGCCTTTTATATACAAATGATGAACAAACAACATTTTCATACTCTCCATTACTCTTAAGTTCATACAGGTTAGGAGAACATTTAATATATCATATTACATGTTACACCAGTTTTTACAGCACTAGACGGATATTTTAGAATACAATGCTTCATCACTGTTGCTTGGACCAAATTGTGAAACCAAAATCGTTTTCGAGATGTTGAAAAGATATCCAAAGGACCAATTTGGAAATAACGTAAAAACTAATATTTAAATCAAACCCATTGATCTAACTTTATTCAATTTATTTTCCTAATAAAATTAGTTTGTTTTGTTTAAATGTACCTAAAATGCATCGATTGTGGGCTTTAGACAGTCTGTTAATACAAGGTTGCTAAACTAAACTGTGTGCATTAAATTGTATTTTTTGTAAATCTCTACTATTTAAGCGCACTCATAATAATTTTATCTTAAACGACTAAAAAGCTTCCTATCAGACTTGTATCATAACACAAAACGAATGATATATTGGAATAACTTAAGAGTTTATTTTCTATTATTCCCCTTCTTATGCATCAATTGTTTGCCATATAGATTGAGGTTGCTATAGTGACAAGACACCAAGGATAACAAACTTGTGGTATTAGGAAGAAACTGATTAATAGAAAGTTACAAAACCCCATGCTAAACACTTAACAGTGATTATAAATTACCAAGCATTCAAAAATGGGAGTGGTTGGTAAAAATAGAACAAGTTCTGCAAATTCGACATGTGTAAATAAAACTGATAAGTAATACTGCCGAATTTAATTGATCCAGATATTTAATGGTTTAGGTTTGGTAACACTTATGATGTGTAAAAATATGAAAAGCACCGAGTCAGATGACACAATGTTTATCATTTTAATTTTTATCAAACAATTTAAAAAGCAATTTATGAGTGAAAAACAGACAGTGAAAATGGCGACTTGTTGCTAATATTTCACCTTTTTATGTTTCATGTGCCTATTTAAATATTGTTTTATAAAATTATTGTCTGATGTGACGTTACTTAATATTTTGACAATTTTGTTAACTTTTCATCTGAATTGCAAAATGTCAGCAAATTCCTTACAAAAAAAACCTGCCTGACCTTAGACACCATGAACAATTTTAGCACACTGGACAATATGAAGTATCCATCGAAACACAATCTAAGGCAACCCTACATACAAAATAGTCAACCATGAATAAATCCATAAATATTAAGAAAAATTGAAATAACCTTACATATACAAATAGTGAACCATTAATAAATACATAAATATTAAAACACATTGAAATAAGCTTACATATACAAATAGTGAAATTAATAAATACATAAATATTAAAACACATTGAAATAACCTTACATACACAAATAGTGACTATTAATAAATACATAAATATTAAAACACATTGAAATAAGCTTACATATACAAATAGTGAACTATTAATAAATACATAAATATTAAAACACATTGAAATAACCTTACATACACAAATAGTGAACCTTTAATAAATACATAAATATAAAAACGAATTCAAATAACCTTACATATACAAAAAGTGAACTATTAATACAACCATAAATATTAAAACAAATTCAAATAGCCTTGCATATACAAATTGTGAACCATTAATAAACCCATAAATATTAAGGCACATTAATTAATTTTACATATACAAATATTAAATATTAATTCAAACATTAATTTTAAAACACATTACAATAACCTAACATACACAAATATTGAATATTAATAAATCCATAAACATTAAAACAAATTCAAATAACCTTACATATACAAATAGTGAACTATTAATAAATTCAAATAGCCTTACATATACAAATAGTGAACTATTAATAAATACATAAACATTAAAACAAATTCAAATAGCCTTACATATATAAATAATGAACTATTAATAAATACATAAATATTAAAACGAATTCAAATAGCCTTACATATACAAATAGTGAACTATTAATAAATACATATATATTAAAACGAATTCAAATAGCCTTACATATACAAATAGTGAACTATTAATAAATACATAAATATTAAAACACATTGAAATAAGCTTACATATACAAATAGTGAACCATTAATAAATACATAAATATTAAAACACATTGAAATAAGCTTACATATACAAATAGTGAACCATTAATAAATACATAAATATTAAAACACATTGAAATAACCTTACATATACAAATAGTGAACCATTAATAAATACATAAATATTAAAACAAATTCAAATAGCCTTACATATACAAATAGTGAACTATTAATAAATACATAAATATTAAAACGAATTCAAATAGCCTTACATCTACAAATAATGAACTATTAATAAATACATAAATATTAAAACAAATTCAAATAGCCTTGCATATACAAATAGTGAACTATTAATAAATACATAAATATTAAAACAAATTCAAAAAGCCTTACATATACAAATTGTAAACCATTAATAAATACATAGATATTAAGACACATTAATATAATTTACATATACAAATATTAAATATTAATTCAAACATTAATTTTAAAACACAATACAATAACCCAACATACACAAATATTGAACTATTATTAAATACATAAATATTAAAATAAATTCAAATAGCCTTACATATACAAATAGTGAACTATTAATAAATACATAAATATTAAAACAAATTCAAAAAACTTACATATACAAAATAGTGAACTATTAATAAATACAAAAATATTAAAACGAATTCAAATAACCTTACATATACAAATAGTGAACTATTAATAAATACATAAATATTAAAACAAATTCAAATAGCCTTACATATACAAATTGTGAACCATTAATAAATACATAAATATTAAGGCACATTAATAAAATTTTACATATACAAATATATATTAATTCAAACATTCATTTTAAAACATAATACAATAACAAAACATACACAAATATTGAATATTAATAAATGCATAAATATTAAGACACATTGAAATAATCTTACATATACAAGTTGTAAACCATTAATAAATACATAAATATTAAGATAAATTCAGATAAATCAATTATCCTTACACACACAAATATTGAATAATAATAAATACATAAATACATAAATATTAAAACACATTCAAATAACCTTACATACACAAATATTGAATAATAATAAATACATTAATATTAAAACACATTCAAATAACCTTACATATACAAATATTGAATAATAATAAATACATAAATATTAAAACACATTCAATAACCTTACATACACAATATTGAATAATAATAAATACAAAATATTAAAACACATTCAAATAACCTTACATACACAAATATTGAATAATAATAAATACATAAATATTAAAACACATTCAAATAACCTTACATACACAAATATTGAATAATAATAAATACATAAATATTAAAACACATTCAAATAACCTTACATACACAAATATTGAATAATAATAAATACATAAATATTAAAACACATTCAAATAGCCTTACATGTACAAATACTCAACCATTAATACATAAATATTAAGACACATTTGAAAATACATAAATATACAAATAATGAACCAATAACAAACCATTAATATTGAAACACATTAATATAATTTTACATATACAAATCACTCTGAAAGACAAGTCTGCAATTTCCACAAAATTTGTTTTGGTTTTAAAATTTTGTAACCTTTCACCGTTTAGAAATTTGAGATATCTTTTTGACAAGTGTCTGAAGACCGGAATTACCCCCTTTTTAAAACATCGTAGACCATCATGAAGTTAAATTTTGTGCATCGGGTGTAAATATCTTTAAAAACGAGAGACGAGTGTGGTACATTTTAATTTGAATGAAAAAAATATTGCTGCCCCAACGATGATTGATGCGTCAATGTCAAGTTTCATTGACGTTGGAACTAGTTCTAATAAAACCAATGTGATAACGATTTAAAAAATATTTCATAGAAAAATACTCATAATCAAGTTTTAGTTTATGTTAATTATATCAATTGACAAACTAAACGGATAAGTTACATTTTCTATTGGTCAGTGACAAAGAACTTTTTATGAAAATGAGAGTTGTCTCTCTTTCATTGCATTTCATTTCTAACTGGAGCACAATGATTGCTATACTAAAAGAATTTATTTGTGATTTTAGGGAAAACATCAAGCACTGAAGATCAACTGAGAACAATCAAATCCTCCTCTTTATAGAATAAATACAGTAAAACCTGTCTATAATTTTAAACAGCTGGACCAGGTCAAAGTGACTCGTATATAGACAGGTGACCACTATGAACAAGTTTTCACTGTTAAAATTTATCTACCATTGTATCATGTTCATGTACATGCATTTCATACGTATGTAGACTGAGAGCTTTTATAAAATATTAAGAATGTAATATTTTAAGGAAATTTTTAATGGAAATCGTAAACAAGTGATTTTGAATTGATATCAACATTTAATTTTGAGATACTAAATTAGTTTGAGTCTTTTAAATTTTAATTTAAAATCTTAAATAGACATACCAGCTATATGTGTTCAAATTTCATCTGAAACATTATGTGATCCAATGTTAAATAATTATGTTACCTACTGTATATTACGAACAATATCACAACAAAATAGCATAATTAATACATAGAAACAATAGAACACATTTTTTAAAAAATAAATAAAGAATCCGTTTGTTTTGATAAATAACGTCAAGCTCAATGATCTGATAAGGCATCCTGATGCGTCAATTGTCGCGTCGGGCAATAACAGACGAAATGGACAAGAAAGAAAAATCTAGCACTTTTGATTTTTCTGTCCGAGATACGAGAATTTGAAATCTTGTCTGTCATACATTCTCTAAAATGGTATTACACAACATAAAAAGCTTTTACATTCATCATGTAAATTGCATTTGTAAGAGACTCTTTCTGAAATCATCTGTAAACATAACATTTATTCAGAATGTGAAATGGTTTTAAAAGTTAATATAAATCTTTATACGGTTAAAAATAACCGATACACCTGCACACACGAATAAAATTATACCACATCCAAAAATATTAAACATTGGACATTAAACACATATTTAAAACAACCATGTATACGCATAATATTCATAATTAAAATATACCTTCATATAAACAAAATCAAATCTATCATTATATATATATATATATATATATATATTCTATCAATAAAAATTAAAAATAAAGCACAACATATAACGGTGCATAAAACTTCAATCTTAAAATAATTTCTGCACCAAGGTATATGCATGGTGCTCCGAACATGAATGCAACCATTTTTTCGCTAGTTCAACAGACATATCTGAAATTACAATTGAGATAAAAAACAGACGTGAAGTCTATTCAGGATGTATAGTAAGAATGAAATAAACAATGCTGCTGATTAAGTTTCGATATTTTATTGCAAAATGTTCATAAACTTATATGAAAGTGGTACATCACCAGTTTACCTTTTTAAATTATCGTGAAAATTAAAACATAATGAAGTTATAAATATGATGTCTCTGTATTCAATATTATCTTGAGTATATTTTGACGTTCCATAATTTAATTTTCCTTTCATTCGTTTTATTGAATATGGTGGATGTAGCTTGTAAAACAAAGGTTGGTGATCATTCAGAGAGTGCGGTCTACTTACATTGATGAAAACTTAATTTGCAAGTTATGATTCGGCATAGATTACAATGTTCGATTTTAATTTAAATGAAGAAATATCATACTTATCAACAATACTATGTCAATTTTTATAATAATGCTTAGACAACCATAAGCTCGATGTTGTTTCGCAAACAATGTATCACGCTTCAAGAACTAGTTAAAGAACATTGTACAATATTGATCAATATACATAGTGGTAGCAATCAGGAACCACATAACTCTGTAGACTGGGTCCGTCCGTCATTGATTCTATCAATCTTTAGTAAGTGTTCAAAGACAGAAGCTACAACTAAATGTTGGTGTCTTCCATAATCATAAGAGATAATGTTTATCATACTTTTAAAGAAAAAGTTTTTTTTAATAGAACAACGTACAACATAATGGCTATGAACTATCTCAATATTGAATTTTGTTCGAAATACATGTATTCCTAATACGAAACTTTAAATAATGGTTTTTCTTTTTTTAAAAATATCAAATTATTTGCTTAGATTTTTGGAGTGAATATTGGAATACAGGCGATCAGTGAAGTTGAGAAATTCGATTAAAGTGATGTTTGAGGCGGAAGACATATCCTAATTTATGTTCAAAGATTCACCTCTTTCTTTGTCTTTTTATATAAACATACAGGTTGGACCAGAATATTTGGAGGCTCCAGCAAACGCTGTTAATAGCTAGGCAATAGTTTTCCAGCTATGGCAAATTTTGAATATTGTATCAAGAATGTTCATAGAAACTTATAGATGATAAACGACCAGTTTATTCAAATGTAAATTTAACTCGTCAATAATTTTGTTGAAACTCATAGTTATCCCCCTTTGTAAAATCTGTCTTTTGGAAAATATTTAAACAATGAGAACAAAGCATATGTTAAAAGAAATAAATAAAACTATTGTTCTATGCCAAATGATACTGTAATACATCATTTTGCAGTAGTAAATTGACATTACATGAAAAAAATTCTTAAGACAGTAAATTTTGAAAACAGTGTAATAATGTCAATACAGAATGAACTGTAAAAGAATTAGCAGTGCATTAGTCGCAGAAACGTATAAAACTAAATTTCAGTATTGTCTATTTTATTAGTTCATATTTCAGAAAATTTATTTAATCTAAATCGTTTTATATGTTTTACGACTCGCACTTCACTTGAACTAAACTTTAACATTTGATTAATATGTCGTAAAAATAGTCGTTTGAAAAATAAAAATTTACAAAACATAAAGTACTGCGAATATCAAATTTCCTGCTTTACAAAGGTAAAATAAGGCTACGGGGTACCAACGTTTCGGGTTTGACCTGTATTTTAGTGTTTGATTTAAAAAAAGAGCAGTGTGGTTGTCAGTATTTTTCTAGTCACAAATATGTATCCCCTAGGCAAATTGATGCGTCAGTATTAGATAACATTTGAAGAATAATATGTATTAATACCTGTATTAGTGTCTGTAAGTGTCTAATGATGGCACAAAGTTACAAAACTCGCATATCTTTACATTGTAGCATTTGTTCTGTTGCACACGAAATCACGCAGAAGGTTTATTTTATAGTAAAAATTATAAAATCGTCATCGACAATTTTTTTTTGTGGTCAAAATAAATCATTGGCTTAAATATTACCTTCATCTCTGATTAAGTTTCCGTATAACATCTTACTAGTTAAACATTACACAGGTGTTTCCTTTGTTCCTTCTTTGGTATCCCTCTTTATATACTTGGCGTTTTCTTTACTTGAATTTTGTCTCACTCTTAATGACCTTCGAATTACCTTCAAAGACAAAAATATGGATTTGAATAAATAATAAAGAATAACGGTTGGAATTTACCATTTATGGGCCAAAAACTAATAGTGGTGGATATTTTATTCCAAAAAGGGCGTCTAAGGCTGCACAATTAAGGCAGCTTTGGTAATAACTAATAATTGTGGTTTGTTCCTAAGTTTGCATCGATGATGATGATAAAAGAATACTAACAAATAAATTAACAACGAGCCTTATAGGATTATTGTTAATAGGATTACCTAATTACCTAACTTTTTTATAACAATCGGTAAACGACCAGAACGTCATTGATTAGATTTAATGAAACCAAAAAACAAACATACGTAACCCTGTCCGAAATCATAAGTCAGGTTAGATATGTGAACTTCCATCAATGAGTGAGGCCGTGTGTTCAGGAAGAGTAAGCACCTCCTGTTTAGCTAGTTTCACCCTACACCCGTCAAGACTGTAATCAAAATTGTGTAAAAGGAACATGGAACTATGGACGTCAAATATTCCCAGGGCAATCCTGGACAAAAAGACATCAAACTTATCAACAATACTGTGATTTTGGCCAAAAAATTGTTTGAAGGCCTCAAATTATTTTAAATGCAAAATTATATCCGGTTAAGTTATAATGTTGTATATGATATATGTTGGAACATGACATACGTCAGCAGGTGTCATATAAAAACGTTGTCCTATAATAAGTAAAACAATGTGACAAAAACACAAAGTGCATGTTGGTATGGTCAATATATAAGAAAAAATATACTTATTCTACAACTCAATATTTTTATTTTTGAAAATAAAAACAGGTCGCTAACCTGATAACAATGTGCATATAATAATGTGCATGTACTGAAAATATAATCTATAGAAGGTTAACAATAGTCTGATAGTCTGAAGCAACGTCTTACTTATTGGTATAGCTTTCTCAAAGTGTACAAGTGTGATGACGATTAATAATTATCTACAGTGTTTACAATTGCTTCTTAAGAATGTTAACAGCCTATTTCTATGTCTTGATCTAAAGTGGCTACTGTGTTAATCTAAATTTTGTCAAGAAGACTTTAAAATTGACTTTATCTATGTTGACTAGATTTTCTATGGTATGACATAGTACCTGACATTTTGATGTAACATAATCCATATGCAAACATTATCTCGGATTTGTCAATAGCACTATTATTGATTATGTTTCGTGTATTTTGGCAAGGTTTTTGAACAATTGAAACTAGATACCTACTTATTGACAAAATGTGACCCATATACAAATTTGACACTGCTACTGTAAGACAAAGCTTATTTATGATTCGACCCAGTGACCTACATGATCCAAATACACATTTGACCTCGCTTTTGCCACAAAAACAATTGATTAATTTTATTTCAAATTTGGGAAAACTTGAAGAAACTTGGGGGAAAATTAAGACTCTTTGTGTGTTAACCAGTTAACAAGATTTTGACGATTGGACATAGTAACTTACTCATTGACAAAATATTGCCAACATACAAAATTGACATAGTTTTGTAAAAAGGATCTTTTTTGTTAACAGTTTTCATGAAGTCAAGCTATAAAATTAAAACCCTTAAGAATGAATTCATGATTTAATTTCTATGGTTTGACTCAGTTACGTACACATTATTTTTCAGTATTTAACAACAAAATCATTCTGATAAAGTATGATAAGGATGGAGTTAAATTGTTGTATATGGTGTGTTATCGAAGGTTTCTATGATTTGACTTAGTTGGTGAGAAGTTTGGAATTAATCTGAGGGTTTAAAAGTCGAGGTTTTGGCGTTATTGACTAATGACAGACCATATCCAATATGACCTTGTTTCTGCGATAAAAATTCACAAAAATTGGACCAATACAGTGACTATTGGTGTAAGTATAGTTTAACTATGATTTGACTTAATGACCTACTTAATGACCATATGAAACATAACTCATAAAGGAATTTGACCTTAAGGAACTCGGATGATTTTTTGTCAACATTTTGGATTTAGGAGTGTTAGAGATTTTACTTTGAGTTGAGTAATTGTAACGTCCTAGTCAAGAATATTTCACTTAAATCGAGACGTCGCAAGCTATAGGCGAAGATGCTGAAATATTTTTTTCTGCGTTGTGATGATGACATCATACAGCAGAATTCATTATCACGCCATGTTTATTGTGACACGGAACCTCGTTTATTTTAAGTTCCGAAAGAACCGTTCCTGTCATTTTCGTATTGTTCAGTGCTTAGCAAAAGAACAGCAATAATAGATATTTTTAGTTGATCTAGTGACCTACATATTTACACAATATACTCATATACCATCTTGATTTTTTATTTAACATTATAAAATTCTGATGAATTTTGAATAAGATATAATTATAGTTTTGGCTTGTGTTGTTCTATCTAGTGATCTACTTAATGACCAAATATAATACATATACTAAATTGTCCTTGCTGTTGTTAAGCAAGTTATATGTTTATGCTCATTAATTTATAGAAATCTTATATTTAAATATATTTCTTTCATAGTTCATGTTTGTTATATTTAAAGTAAAATTAACTTAAATAGAAACTTCTTACCCATTTCTTTATTTCTGGTCCGAGTGTGTACAGAAAAGGGTTAATTGCAGAATTAATAGGCATTACAAATACAATAATCCACGCATACACAACATTCGGTGTATTTATTCCACAGAGCGCCATGATTACTATAATAAATTAAAAATAAGTAGATAAAACTTAATACAAAATTTACCAAAAAATACAATACATTTTTACACCACACTTAAATAACGTTATCATTGATGTATTTTAGTATATATTAGTCATAACATAAACTGTGTTTTAATATTACAAATTATATATTATTTTATAATTCATTGTTATTCGCTTTCCGAGTCGAAATCAAATATACCGGCGCGCCATTAGAAGATAGTGAAAATTTGAGAAAGTTCCAGACAGTCAAAGGAAACAGATTTTTTTTTTTTTTTAAAATTTGTATATCACGGGATTCAAGCAAAATAACAGTTTTTGACAATATAATTTTCAGTGTAAAAAATCAACAGTCCGTTCATAACAACCAAAATTATAGAACGGTATTTTCCAAGCTTTAAATTTTAGGTAACATGGTCGAAAATTAAAAAAAATGTTGATTTGTTTTTCATGAATAAAACTTCAAGCACAGAAACAAAATCCAGAGACCAAATTTTCGACTAACTATTGATATAAGACCCCCCCCCTCCCCCAAAAAAAGAAAATAATAATCAGAGAAATGACTTACAGTTTAAATGAATCCCTAAAATGATAAAAAATTAAACAATATATATACTATTGTTACCCGGCAAGTGAACCCAGCGGCCCCAACCGAGGCACTTGACCATCCAATAATCAATGTCTGGGACAATACAAAAAGAAATTACCAAAAGAAAATTCACCATTTTTTCTTTTATTTGATATGGTTTTGAATATGTTTTAACGTCTTTATTACATTTTAATTACCGTGTGAAATCACGACCTAGACGCAACAATTTTAGAAAAATAGTGGTAAAAATGGCCCATAACTTTCTTATATATACATGCTGCTTGTCGTGTCACTTTGAGATTGCCACAGCTCAGTAAATATTCTATAAAGCTTGGCAAAAATCGTACCAAAATAAACATACTTTAATTTATTTTACGTTATGTAAAGAAATGTTGATATGCCCATGGGCCTTAACGCTCACCTGAGGAAGAGTACATATCGTATGCAAAGGTTCAATGGTCAATGACATTAAAAAAAGAGAATATCAAAATATTCAGCAGTAAGGGCCAATTGCAAGCATTTTTGCAAGTTAATTATTATAATTTTTTTATAAGTATGCTATATATAACATATCTAAATTCTAGCTAAAATATATTTTTTATAAACAGCTAAAACATCTATATATTAAAATGTGCATTAGGCCAATACCTACAATATTCTGAGATACATACCTACACAAAAAGTTTATAGTTTTTGAGATATTTAACCATTTAAGTGTTTGTTCCTGTTTCTGACCTTGACCTTTGAAACTATGACCTTTATTCATATATCAAAATGATCGTTAGGCCAATACCTACAATATTCCAATATGTCCAATATACATGCCCATACAAAAAATTTATAGTTTTTTTTAGATAATTAACCATTTCATTATTAGTTAACATCTATGACCTTGACCTTTGAACCTATGACCTTTACTCATATATCAAAATGATTGTTATGCAAATGCCTACAATATTTTAATATACATGCCTATACAAAAAGTTAATAGTTTTTTAGATAAGTATTGGTTCGCATCTATGACCTTAACCTTTGAACCTATGACCTTCATCCATATATCAAAATGATGGTTAGGCCAATGCTTACAAAATTTAAATATACATGCTTATACAAATGGTTTATAGTTTTTTTTAGATAATTAACTATTTGAGTATTCGTTCACATTTATGACCTACCTTTGAACCGATGACCTTCATTCATATATCACATTGATCGTTAGGCAAATACCTACAATTTTCTAAAATACATGTATATACAAAAAGATTATAGTTTTTGAGATAATTAACCATTTAAGTATTGGTTCGTGTCTATGTCCTTGACCTTTAAACCTATGACCTTCATTTATATATCAAAATCATCGGTAGGCCAATACCTACAATATTCTAATATACATGCCAATACAAACAGTTTATAGTTTTTTTAGATAAATAACCATTTAAGTATTCGTTTGCATCTATGACCTTGACTTTTGAACCTATGACCTTTATTCATATATCAAAATGATCATTGTGAAAATGCCTACAATATTCTAATATATATGCCTATACAAAAAGTTTATAGTTTTTTAGATAATGAACCATTTCAGTATTCGTTCAATTCTATGACTTTGACTTTTGAACCTATGACCTTCATTCATATATCAAAATGACCGTTAAATGCCAATACTTACAATAAACCAATATGCATGTCCATACAGAAACGTTATAGTTTCTGAGATATTTAACCATTTAAGTATTGGTTCGTGTCTATGTCCTTGACCTTTAAACCTATGACCTTCATTTATATATCAAAATCATCGGTAGGCCAATACCTACAATATTCTAATATACATGCCAATACAAAAAGTTTATAGTTTTTTTTAGATAAATAACCATTTAAGTATTCGTTTGCATCTATGACCTTGACTTTTGAACCTATGACCTTTATTCATATATCAAAATGATCATTGTGAAAATGCCTACAATATTCTAATATATATGCCTATACAAAAAGTTTATAGTTTTTTAGATAATGAACCATTTCAGTATTCGTTCAATTCTATGACTTTGACTTTTGAACCTATGACCTTCATTCATATATCAAAATGACCGTTAAATGCCAATACTTACAATAAACCAATATGCATGTCCATACAGAAACGTTATAGTTTCTGAGATATTTAACCATTTAAGTATTGGTTCGTGTCTATGTCCTTGACCTTTAAACCTATGACCTTCATTTATATATCAAAATCATCGGTAGGCCAATACCTACAATATTCTAATATACATGCCAATACAAAAAGTTTATAGTTTTTTTTAGATAAATAACCATTTAAGTATTCGTTTGCATCTATGACCTTGACTTTTTAACCTATGACCTTTATTCGTATATTAAAATGATCGTTGTGCAAATGCCCACAATATTCCAATATACATGTCTATACAAAAAGTTGATAGTTTTTGAGATTATTAACCATTTAAATATTAGTTCGTAACTATGACCTTGACCTTTGAACCTATGACCTTCATTCATGTGTCAAAATGATTATTAGGCCAATGCCTACAATATTCCAATATACACGCCTATTCTGTAGTCCGATCACATTTTCAGTGATGAAAAAACATGTTTTAAATGGGTGGTGTGATTCAAACTTAGATATCTCACTTGATTTAATTTTAATAGATTTGAAATTTCACATGTGTTATTGGAACATATTTTTTGATATTTCGAATATTTTTTGCAACTATTCTCGACTTTTTCAATTTTTTGCTTTTAATTATGAATACATTTTAATATTTTTTTCGCTGGGAAGTAAATACTCATTCGTTTGCAGTCTTGTTTTAAAGATAAGTATTTAAAAACACTATTTTTCTATCTACATGGTTAAATTATTAATATTCACTGTAATTTTTTAGTTTTTAAGAGTCAAAATTTAGTAATAATTTGAAAGGTAGCTGTTGTCCCTCTCATATGTTGATATGGCATATTCGACAGTTCCATTCACACTCGTCATTCAACATTGGGTTCTGATTGGTTAATACGTATTCACGCGATACGGGTTTATACATGTGTTCCTATTCCTAACCAGTATACGTCACGGACTAACACAGATCAAAATTATGAATAAAATTCATTTATTACACATGTTTGGCCTAGAACGACACAATTTTTAAATTCTATGTTTTAAAACTACAAAACCTTCAAGCTCATCTAACAAAGCCGCGATTTTGTCTCAAAAGATGTAGTTATTGGCGATAATGCCTTTTACTTCGTGATACGCATTGTCTGAATTCAGGTGCGCGTCTGATAAAAACCAGTTTTATTTGATTTTAGACTAAAAATAAGAAATATAATCAAATTATTTAAACACATGTTATAAAAATAACAGATCTACAAATAGCATTAATGAAATTTTAGGCAAGTAATTCACGATCTTTCTAAGGCCACATCGGTTTTCATCACTGAATAAGTGATCGGACTATAAAAGTTTATAGTTTTAAAGATATATTGACATATACATTAATTTTAGAGATTGTCCCCTTAAGTACCTAGCCATTTCCCTTATTTTAGCCTCAACAGTTACGATTTGTGCAAATCTGAAACTAGGTGATCTAAGTATGTTTCACATGAAATATCTAAGCTATATCTCTTGTAAGTTCAGAATAGATGATTTTTAAAGATGTTTACAATTTTCCCCTATATGGGACCCCAAGGGGAAATAATCCTTTCATTTGTTCAAATCTGTATGGCCTTCACCTAGGCATCATTATCGATAAGTTTCATCAAATTTGGCCTGGTAGTTTTAGAGGAGATGATTAAAATGTACAAAGTTAATGCACGACGAACGACATACAACGCACGACGCACGACAGACGACGGACGGCGAATCATTGCAACCATACATTGGAATCCGAGTTTGTCTTCTATTTCATCCGTAAAATATTTATAAATATACAAAAATAGGGTCAAATATTAGACAGTTGTTTGAAAAATCATTTTATTTATTTATTTATTTATTTATTATCTTTTTGTGTCCAGTATTCACTACAAACTGTTTTAACAAGTATTTTTACCATTTAAATTATAAGGTGTATGGTTACGATGTAATGGTCTTGGTGGTCACAGCGTTAGCTCTTAATCCCGAGACCTGTCATCGCTGTAGGTTGTGTGATCCAAGCAGATTGTGATTTTTTAAAACAAATGATCCGAACTACTATCATCTGAATGTAATGAACAAGACATGAAAATTGTTTTTGATTATTATTGGTATTTTGTCTAGTACATGTACTCATCACGAATCGCTGCTTATGCAATCCTTGACTTGTGCACAGGAACATTGTCGTGCAGCATTCCAGCAGGTTTATAGTTGATTAACAGAACACCCTAATCCCAAAACACAGTGGCCATGACTTTACCAGCTGATGGTTGGGTTTTGAATTCCTTTGGTGGGGGTGAGCCAGGGTGCTTCATTGCATGGACTCTTTTGGGTTTCTAGGTCCCAATGATGAATCCATATTTCATCACCAGTTACTAAACGTATATGGAAGCTCTCCGGGTTATCATTATAAATGAGAAGCTCCCGACTTGACTGGAGTGTTTGGAAGCCATCCTGCACATTAAGGTTTCTGGGGACCCATCTTGCGGATACTTTTGACATGCCAAGATGATCGTGGATAACCGTGTATATACTTCCATGTGAAATGTCACACTCCCTAGCTATGTCATCAATCCTAATTCGACGATCATTCATGATGAAGGTGCCCACAGATGTGACAATTTCCTTTGTGATGGCATCAGCTGGCGGACCTGAACGTGGGCATCTTTCAGTGAGTTGCTCCCACGTTTAAATTCAGCTGAATATTGTGCACTGTGGAATAGGCAGGACCAATGTCACCATACACCTCGGTATTTGGCCGGAACTTTATTACTGCCCTAAAATCATTGATTTTCAATCATTCCTTAATGGTCACCAACATTTAATGCTTTTGAGAATTACACAAATATGTTGTGACAAATAAACTTGATATGTTTAAAATGGTGGAATGTTGTGTTGTCTAAATAAGTAAAAAAAATATTTGTTACGCCTGGCTAAATACGCTGTTCTATGAACATTCTGACTTCCCCTCGCATTTCAGCATGAAAGTTCCCTACAGCTCATCCTAGTTTTTACATAACATTATTACAATTAATGTAGGCTTTAGTTGACAGGTATCTTTATCTTAATTAAAACACCTTTTTAGCTTGGAATTTGGTAAAAAGTGCTCGTGATCTTTGACCTTCGTGTTGCTATTGCCAGTCTATTTTTTTTAATTTCATAAGTAATGTTTTAGGACTTAATAGTCAAGAATAAGAATCACTTGGGCTTATCGTCTCATGAATACAAGAATTAACATATTTGTTACGAAAAAAATTTCTTAAAATCGTGATTTTTCTTGACTTTTGACCCTCTAGATCACGAGACCTATTAGCTATTTTTAGTAACGGCTATAATTTTAAAATCTTTTCGGCCATATATGCTCAATACTGGTATACACAACATAACACTGCATTATTATGTAATTTGCATGTATTAGACTGGCACTGAAATCCCATGTTAACCTTGCATATTTTTGTCCAGAACGGGAAAGGGTTGAAGAATGACCCTAGACTATATAACATCACATTGTGTCATCAAAGTTTAGAAGATTTTCCCAACAAATTCCTAAACAAATTATCAACTTCCATCATTTTAAAAACTGTCGGAGAACAACTATGCAATATGATATTTACAAAACCATTAATAAATTATTACGGGTTTTTATTCAAAATTAAAGATGTTCTGAAATAAATGCCGAGCATAACGTGCCAAAAATATCCATTAAAACCTTTATAATTTCTATACGACTTATAATTTAATGAAATAACTTGAGCTCACTTACCAAGTATACCAATAGGCAACCAACAAAAACAATCCGTAATGACTACCATAAGGAGCATCGTCGCGGCATCTCGGTCTCTAGATGTAAGAGTACTTCTTACACGTCTTGATGACATCTGGATTTCTCTGAAGATGACAAGCTGTCCAATAGCAATCACTAAGAATACTACAAAGTTAAATCCAAGGAAAACAACAACACTGTAAAGTTTTCCTTCAACGTAACCGACAGTCAATGGTAGTGCTATACAAACTCCTGAATACGAGTAGAACGTGTGATACAGTTGACCCGGGATAATAGCTGATGCAGAAGCAATGGCCCATGCAAAAAGTGACATCAAATGTGCCTGTTTTGTCGTGATTCTGGGGCCTCCGATTGGATACTTCACAGCAAGAATCCTGTCTACTGTAATAAACAATATAAAGAGGACAGAAGACTCACTCGAAACAAAAGAAATTGTTCCAGACAGTTCACACAGAAAGTTGTTTTTCCAGTCATATTCATGCCAAGCATACTGTCCTTTGAACTTTGCGTCATGAGCAGCAATTATCAGCATGTAAACCCCATCAATGCATCAGATACACTGAGATTGGTTACAAACGTAATAAATGTTTCATTTGTTGTTTTTGCTCCTCCCGTAAATCGATACACTACAACAAATATATTGCCTAATGCTGCCATTATCCCGATTATCCAGAGAAAAATTCTTAAAACATCATCTTCAATCAAGTCATTGCAACCCGAGATAGCATCTTTTGGAGCATGACAGTTCCCCGTAGTTATTAGTTTCGGCTTCATACAACAGACACTGTATGAGTCTGTGTAAATAAGATTTAATTTTCTGTTTTCTTGGAAGTAGTTATTCCTAATACGCAAATCATTCCCCTTTAAGTCTATGGACTTTAAAGATGTAAGACGGTTGAATGTATCACCGTTAAATTCAGTTAGAGCGTTATTACTTAAATCAAGGTGTTCTAAGGAGGCAAGGTCAGACATTGCTTTACTGGAAATCTTTGTCAAAGCTTTGTTATCAGTAATAGTTAGATTGATTAATTTCCAGAGTCCTGTAAATGCATTGTCTTCAATATTTGTCAGTGTCGTGTCTGCAACTACTAGATCTGTAAGCGTACTGAATTTAATGAAAGACTCCATTCCAATGACAAATGTGTACCATTTAGATTTAAGTATTTTGTAAAGTTAACCTGTCTAAAAACACTTGTTTTCCCACTGAACTGTCGTAAAATATGGGACTCTCCCAAATCATTTATGTAAAATTTTCGCCCTTCTCCATTCTTATCTATGTAATCACCTACTACATGGCAGATTGAAAAAGCAATTGATTCGTTTTTAACCACTTTGGAAAACGGATGGGTTTCCCAATCAAAGACATCCTTATATAGATCAATCAGATACTGTTTATGACGAACCCTCCTCAGACAATTGATGTGAATACCACTGATACCACAATTACTGGCCTTGTGACAACAATAAAACTCATCAAATCCACCATAACAGTCTATTTTTTGGTCGCATATCATTCCAGCTTTCAATTGCTTGCAGCTACCATCTACACACAGACAATGAGTCACATTATTTGGGCAAATCTCTGAAAAATTAAACCGTGGATGAGAAATATTATTCAATAATTTAAGCTCAAACAAAATATAATTCGCAGTTAACGACCTAAAAAGCATCCAAATTTTGCTGATGTATTTGTATTTTCTTGAAAATTAACTGAATGAATTAACGCCATCAATGATGTTTAAAAACGATACTTTGTCGATTCAATTATGAAACAATTAAATGCCACAGAAATATAAACATTAAAACAACCAATTATAAACACCCGCATTGGAAAGAGAAATATTAGGATAAATATGAATCTTTCAAAAGAGACTACATTGCGATATCTTGACTGGAATTGACCAATATTGTGGCTATCTAATATACAGAATTATCATCAATACCAGAGACGCCGTAGTTAAAATTGCAACATAATACACGGTTGGATGTTTCTTGTCTATAAATACAATCGTGATATAGGAAAAATATACCGAACATGTGGCGAAAAAACAGGGTCAACCTATTTTTTAGTGTTGGTCAGATAAGGGTTGCGATTCAACCACGACCTCAAACATATAAAGCAAGATCTAGAGCTACGAAATCAATACAGAGAATAGTTATTTAAGGCGAGAAGAGGTGCGGAAAAAACACTATTTGACGCCCCAGCAAAGATTATTTCACTTATATCAAAGTGGTCAGTTCTTGGATGTTGGAGGAAACGGGAGTCCGAAGAAATCCACCTATCTTCGGTAAGCGAGATAAAAAAACAAAGAGACCCAAGGACCTTTGCACTCATTGTACATGTAAATATATCATGCAGTCGTCCAATGGTCAATTACATAAATTATAAAGAATATCTAACTTTTCAGCAGTTAGAGCCAATATTCAAGGTATTTTTTGCAAATTATAATTCGCACAAAGAGTACTCTATCTAAAACATTTAAGGTCTAGCTGTAATATATTTATAAACAGCTAAAATAGTAGCGACAAACGTAAAACTTTAAAACACTATGACATTTCAGTACTTGGTTTAAACTGTGGACTTGCTTTACTCTTTAAAGCCATGACCTTCATTCACATATCAAAATTCTCTTTATTCCAATGCCTACAATATTCTAATATACATGTCCTTACAAAAAAAATGTTAGAGATAATTAACCATTTCAGTATCCATTTGCATCAGTGATCTGAAACTTTTTACTTATGACCTTCATTCACATATCAAAAGGACCATTACACCAATACCAACAATCTTCTAATACAAATCCCTATACAAAAATTTTTCAGATAACTAATCAAATTAGTATTCGTTTTGTGTCTGTGATCTTGATTTTGGAACCCATGATCTGAATTTGCATATCCAAATAATAGTTAGACCAATGCCTATAACATTCCAGTATACAAGCTCGTACAAAAATTTAAAGTTTTTTGATCATTACAATTTCAGTGTTCATTTGCACCGTATGACTTGCATTAATATATCAAAATTATTTTTGAGTCAATATCTACAATATTATAATATTCATGCCCCTACAAAAAGTTTATAGTTTTTGGCGATAATTAACCATTTCAGTATCCGTTTGCATCTGTAATTTAGATCTTTAAATCCATGACTTTGAATCATATATAAAAATGACCATTTATCAATACCAACAATATTCTTACATAAATACGTTTACAAAATGTGTATAGTTTGTGAGACAATAAACCTTTTTCAGTAATATTTTGCATTTGTAACTTTGGCCTTTGGACCCATGACCTTTAAACATATATCAGAATGACCATTACTTCAATACCAGCAATATTCTAATATTCTATAAAAATATTACTAGTTTTTAAAAAAATTAACTAGTTGAGTATATGTTTGCATCTATGACCTTGACCTTTGAACCCACGACCTTCATTCATATATTCAAATGACCATGACATCAATACCAAGATTCTAACATACATTGTTGTATTTGTCAGAAAAACATTAAAACATAATAAAACATTAAAACGTCTTGTTATGAATGTACATGGAAACATCATAATTATTACACTTTTATCTTCATTCAAATAACTGCTAACACTATTAGTTCTTTTCTAATGTACAAGAGAGCCACCATTTGGGTGACTTTCCCCGAGATTGACCCCTGCTCAAACACGATTTCTTGTTTCAATCATCCATTCATATGGCAACAATTACATCCATTCCATATGTACATACACAATATGTGAATGACATCTATCCTTGTGAATTGAAAAAGAAGATACAATGATTTCTCAAGTTCTACTTTGTATACCTTAATTACGACACCCAAAAGAAGGGCTACGTTTGAAACTTTATGGCAAACATGACGACTTCAATTTTTATATTGTCAACATTCTGTTTCTATGCAGCAATATATTGCTTAAAGTGTATTTGTGTCCCAATGCATACGCTTGGTAGTGCGTGTACCTATTACAGGGAATTTGTACAACGAAGCAGGCTGCTTGCAAATTAGTTGTTGACACGGGGATATTGCAGGCCTAGTCTAAACAGGGCAGACCCTAAAAGTTTTATGGCCGTCACCACAGTATCATCGATAAGTTTGATTGTCTGTATCCAGGTTTGCCATTGACATATTTGACGTCCAATATTTTCCTTTGCACAATTTTGATTACACACGTTGCGGGTGTAGGTAGCTATACAGGAGGTGCTAACCTTCCGTAGCACCCGGCAAAACTTCTCTGGTGAAACCGAAGTCTAACCTAATTTGTTAGTTTCTAAGTTTTTACTTTACTTCTGAATTGCGATTCGGACATAGATGAGTATTTTCTTTTTTATCTAGTACATGCATTGTCCCTTTTTTGACCTCTATAGCTACATTTTGTAGAAATCTGAAAACTAAGTGCCCTAAGTACGTTTTACATGAAATATCTAAGCAATATCCCATGTATGATCAGAGGAGATGATATTTACAATTACCTCTTTATGGAACCCAAGGGTACAAAACCCCTTTATTTGTGCAAATCTGAAAGTCTTTTACCTGGATATCATTATTGCTAAATAAAATCAAGTATTGGCCAGTAGTTTTGGAGGAGATTATTCCAATGTGAAAAGTCTGTACAAGACGGATGACAAAACACTGACTACGCATGACGAAGTAACATAGATGGCAATTCACACTCGAATCTAGCCCGGATGGTATTCAAACATTTGCGGTTACAGGTCCCCATTACGACAAGAACAGGCGGGCATCAAGTGGATTCTATGAATACATATATTATGGTAACCTATGCCACTAAATGTATGTACAAGCTATCAAGGAAGTAAAGAATGAGGTTCTGATATTCAAGTATCATATAGACAGTTATTTATTTTTGTTCCAATAGCTTATGGAAATTTTGAGTCGTTCTGGATTTAGGCATTTTACAAAACATATAATAATTACTCTGCAGACTACGATTTATAAGTAATAAGTCTCATCTGCTACATTTACTTGAGCAGAAACAAATTAGGTCAATTTTCGAAATTTTGTGTGATAGTTGTGTTATAGTCACTGAATACAAATTTAACGACTGAGCACAAATTTAACGATGTAACAAACAATATAACCAAGATGGCTGCCATATGTTGATAAAAACCACGTTTTTTGTATTGAATAGCATTATTACTTCATTTAGAGAAAAAATAATGAAAATAGGCATTGCCTATCCCGGGAAATGTCCATCTCTTTTTGGGGTAATTGTGTACACCCCCCCCCAAAGAGATGGAACACGTTGTTTTGTCTTACCCAATACTAGTGGGATTGACTATAGTTAACTACCGCCGAGTTATTGCGTCCATAGAACTGAGTTTTGGTATGATCTTTTCAGGGACTCAAAAAGCTATTCAATTACCCAATATAGTAAATATACTAATCCATTTTCACGTTGTAATGTCTTCTCATTTTGAGTCACCATTTACCATACCATGTAAATCATTTAATCTACTGATTTATGGATTGCATAAATAACTGCCCCTGTTTCTTAAAACAAGATGTGTATCATTTCACAGTTCAAGATTGCCTCCCCATTCAATTAATGAAGCAGTTATACAAATGAAAAACAAACATACTAACCCATGTCCAAATCACAATCCAGAAGTAAAGTAAAAAACTTTGAAACTGACAAGTTAGGTTAAACAGGCGAACTTCCACCAGGGAAGTAAGACCGAGTTTTCTGGGAGGGTGAGAACCTCCTGTTAGCTAGCTACACCCGCCTCGTGTGTAATCAATATTAAGTGAAAGGAGCATGGAACAATACAGTGATGACAGTCATAAAACTTTTTAGGGGCCTAATAAGCCTAGGCTTGCAATATCCCTTGGTCAACA
The DNA here is from genome assembly GCA_021292105.1 of Anadara kagoshimensis. Classification (NCBI taxonomy): domain Eukaryota; kingdom Metazoa; phylum Mollusca; class Bivalvia; order Arcoida; family Arcidae; genus Anadara; species Anadara kagoshimensis. The sequence continues at coordinate 185,504 of JACFYK010000021.1, read as the reverse complement.
ATCTATTTTGTTTGTGACCGCCTTGGTCACTCAATGGTATAGCGTCCTCCTGGAGTGGAAGGTTTTTGGTTCCAACCTGACTTGTGTTATACATGATAATACTTTAAAATTTGACTTAATGCTTTCTCATTTTGCAAGCCACATTTGGCTTAGAGGGTAAATTATCGACTGGTTATAGACTAATATTAATTGGGAGTTAAATGCTTGTCTGTGGCGTGCCAGCACCTTTAACCCACAACCCGATATGAATACAGTAGTATGAGCTGAGGTAAGCTCCTATTACACCTTCAACATTCACAGGCATATAGTATCATGATGAAAATTTTCTAAAGCACAGGCCAGTGGAAGTAACAAATGATGATTAAAACTTAAAAGGCTTGTACTGAAATATTGTTAATTTTAGCCCAGTCCCTTTAATTAAGTTTCACTGCATAAAGAGCCCCAGCCCCGGAGAGCTGAAGATGCCTTTTTACTTAGATCGAGACGGTTAATATTCTAGGATGGTGGGTTCCGAGTTCAAGTTGTTTTAACCCCCAGTCAAGATTATTAATTACAACTAAATTAAAATGGAACATTCTGGGATAATATACTGGAAAGATGGTGCTTTAAGATTTTATGTGGATGGTGGAGTGGAAATTTATATCAATTTTTTTTTCGAGAACCAAGTCTGGGGTATTGAAGAGGGGTAATGTAAAAAATTTTATATTCATTCCGAGAACTTATTGGAATCCCCTGCCAGCATCAGTAGTCCGGTCGCCATCCCCGGAGGTTTTCAAGGATTCAATTCAGAACTTACCCAAGTGGATCTCAACTACAGTTAGCTGCTAAACTTAACATGAATGTTTTATTATTGTTATTTTCATCAAACCTTTTGGGACAGCGGTCCATCTCATTGCACAACATGTACAGTTTCCTCATCAGTTATGCCCAAGCTAGATTTTAATGAGTGCAGTCATTGTAGTTGAAGTCAGTTCTAGTCAGCACCTTAAAGTCAAACTGTCCTAGCTCGATCAGCTGTTCATATCCACGTCACATATAAACTAACAGAGGATTTCATTTTGTCAATATTTACATTCATTTCGTAATAAATGTCAATAAATTTTATCTGTATTTTCATAAAAATGATTATTGCGACGATATGTTAATTAATTCTTTCGAAAAACACATTTTATTATTTTTCTTAAAAATCGATCATTTGTGACAACGTCTTTCCCGTCCTGACGAACGCCATTTTTGTTTACACTGCATTCAGCGAGGGTCACTTATGCACTCAAAATTTCCATTCAATTAAGTAATAATATGTGAAAAAGAGTTACCGTAGAAGTCATGTACTGTGGTTATGCTAACCTCGTAATAGTTTTGTGTCAGGTAACTATGGTTATCAATTTATCTAACTTGAAATTGGCAAATTTTGTATCTTCCCGCATTGTATACTGTGCGCTCATGGTTGATGCGCATGGGAATGCCGATCACTGATTGGCTAACAGTGGTTATCAATCTGACTTTGAACCCATCAAAAGAAATCACGTCATCGTGAATCTTGAAACGCTACACTTGAAGATCAGCCATGATGGCAAAAGAAACGTAAATATTTTGTCAACCTATTTACGTTATTACTTGTTTCAATGAATTATTTTTACGATAATCGTTTTTTGGTTTCATTTTTGATGTACGAGACGGGCGAGATTTCCCCCCATATGGAGCTCACTTCCTGCCGATTTGACCGCTTCAATGACCTTAAGAAAAGTTATTCTAAAATGATATTTCTAAATAGAAATATTTTTTAAAAATTATTTACAAAGAGGACATAAAACATAAAATAAGAGACATCTTAGATGTTTTCAAATGTGTGTCGTGTACAAATTAAAAAAGTGGCCGATATAGCACTACCAGAGCGCACCGATATCATGACTGCTGTGAAACTCAGCATGGGGTACAGTGTCGGGTAAATTTATTTAATAAATATAATTAGTGTCCCAAATAATGTCTAATTTGCCTCTTTTATAGCCCTAAATTGACAGATTGTGCTAGCGCCGGAGAGCCGAGCCAAGGATGGTTGGGCTTTAACCATTTGGAAGGTGTATAGATCGCAGAGTACTTTAAACGACATTGGATGAACGATCATGCTCTGTGTAGGGAAATATTTTACTTGATCCTAGTTGTATCCCATACAATAAACGACGTGCTTATAACGGTGAAAAAAGACGAAGGATATTCATTCCATCAGTCCTCCTTATTACAATGGATAAAACCGATCAATTTAGTTTAAACCAAATTAGACAATTCAGTAGGCAAGAGATAAAATCAATACCAGTGTCATAAAAATCAGAACATGATGGCTATAAAACTTTGGCTACTAATACATAACAATTTATTTTATAAACTTTATGCAATATCAATTATTCTTGATCAATCAAGGTTAGACGTGACTTTAAAGTTATCGGTAGACCGATTACATTTTAACATTATGACATTACATGACATTATAACTTGTTGATGCACTATGAATGTTCCCTGTAATGGAATTCATATTTAAGAGTTAAGGTTTTGTCAAATACATATAGAAAAAGAAAAGAACAATTATGAATTGGCTTTTCCATGCAGATATAAAAAATCTGAAGATGTTAACTGAAGGACTTTTTTTCTCATGACGAAAGCATATATTATATGATTTTTTTCAGAAATGTATTATCGAATTAAAAGAATAGCCACATGCTTTCGTGAGTGTATTAAAATAACAGTAAGATAAGATTTAAAATAAGTTATTGCGCAATATCATTGTTACATGGTTTAAAAACGTTACCTCCAGCATCATTAAACGTCTTTAAGGTTCCGACTGCCATAACCTGTATTTTCTTTTGCGATGTCACAAGTGTTTTCACGGAATAGTTTGATTTGTCGTTTTTCCAGCGCTTTTTTATTATGTAATTATTTGGATATCCTTTTTCAATCCAATATAAAGCGTTCCCTGCAGAAAAAGATAATCAAGTGTGTAAGAATAACACAGTTAATTGTTGTTATTATATTCATGCCCCTACAAGAATTTTATACTTAAGAAATCTAACGTTTTGTTTCGATTTTTTGCTTATAAAACAAAACATTAAGACGTCAAATGGCCTTAACGCATACATTAGTTTACGCTATATCTAATGGAGGAATTAAATTACTAGGACCGTTAAAATTTGCAGCAGTAAGGGCATAATAGACATTTCCAACCTACCAGTATACGCTGACTATGACCGTGAATGTGAACTAAATAGGAAGCGCTTTCAAAATTTAACTTTGCTTTATACCAGTAAACATAATATATAACGTGTGAATAAAATATCATTGCTTGGAAACTAGAATGTTCAGATAATATTGTTCAGTAAATAGGTGTAAAATTAGCAGTAGTTTTCAGTAATTACATGTATTAACTGAATATTTCAGTGATTTCGTGAAATCACTAAATATGCCAGTAATTACATGTAATTACTGACTCTCTCAGTATAAACACGTAATCCCTGGTTACAACTATTTACTGTAACATATATCAGTGATTTAAGCCGCCAAGATTTTTCCACGTACATATAATGTAGTTTTCTTTTACTAAAGAGATCAAATATGAGACATAAATGTGAACGTTCAATGAAGTTTTAAATTGATATATAGTACATATCTACTGAGTACTTGGTTAATGAGTTACAGTAGGATAGCCAAGTCCAAAATGTGCGTTGGTTTTAAAATTTGAGACCTTCCGCGGTAAATAAAAAGGGATTATTTTTTGGCAAGTGTCTGAACCCGAAAAAAATTCGCCATTTTCAGAATCGTTTTTATACCATAAAATTAACATTTTTAGCTACAAATATGATGCAAGCGTGTGAGGAATTAACTAAACTTTCTACATGTATCAAAAAGTCCGAGATAAAACGCCACATTTATTTAAAATTACTGATATCCCGACGATAACCGATTTCTCTTGAAAATCAACAGAAATTCTTCTCCATTTTTGAAACTGGTACGTTTTTTGTGTAAAGAATACTTTTCCTAGAAATTTTAATACAATGTCAGAAAATTATTACAGTATACGCCAGTAAATTATCGTACCTGGTGCATGAGGGTTAAATATGCGAAAATCGCAAAAATCCAACAGCTTGATTTCAGTACGTCTTGTTGTCAATGAAAACAAATATGGCCGCGACCTTGATAAACATTGTTCTAACGTAATGACGTAAACAACGTTCCCCGTGTCAAATATATAGGTCAACTGTCTACTGTATACACAGTACACGCAATATACAGTACATACCTGTCGAAAGTTTAACACTAAGCTAACCAAAAGAAGTCAAAGCTCGACTGCCGAGTGCCTAAGGTATGGAAAGGTAGCGGTCGAAAAGCTGCCGAGAGATAGATGGCAACTGCTGTCGATATAAACACCAAACGAGGAACCAATATGGACTGTCGGCACTAATTCGTTAGCTGGGTGTTAAACTTTGTACAGGTCTGTACTGTATTTATCGATTTTTTTTTGCAACAGGCATCCTCATCTGACACATCATATGACATGTGCTTGTTGATGGAGATACTTTAGGACCCCAACAGGAATAAATAAAGAGGGCCTACATTAAAAAAAAATAAATGATAAATAAATAAATAAATAAATAAATCAGAATTTCTACAGAGAAATAAGTTAGAGCTGGGACACAGTATGTTCAGCAGGTTACAAAATGTCTAGCAGGTTAGTGATGATAATAAATAAATAAATAAATAAATAAATCAGAAATTGTTCAGAGAAATAATTTAGAACTGGGATACAATATCTCAGTGCTCAGTTAATAAATAAATAAATAAATAATTAAGAAATTTAATTGAGAAATAAGTTAGAGCTGGGACACAATATGCCAGCAGTTGTTAATAAATAAATAAATAAATAAATAAATAAATAAATAAATAAGAATTTCTACAGAGAAATAAGTTAGAGCTGGGACACAGTATGTCAAGCAGGTTACAAAATGTCTGGCAGGTTAGAGATGATAATAAATAAATAAACAAATAAATAAATCAGAAATTGTTCAGAGAAATGTTAGAACTGGGACACAATATGTCAGTGCTCAGTTAATAAATAAATAAATAAATAAATAAATAAATAAATAAATAATTAAGAAATTAAATTGAGAAATAAGTTAGAGCTGGGACACAATATGTCAGCAGTTGTTAATAAATAAATAAATAAATAAATAAATAAATCAGAATTTCTACAAAGAAATAAGTTAGAGCTGGGACACAGTATGTTGAGCAGGTTACAAAATGTCTAGCAGGTTAGAGATGATAGATAGATAAATAAATAAATCAGACCTGCTACAGAGAAATGAGTTAGAGCTGGGACACAGTATGTTGAGCAGGTTAGTGATGATAAATAGGGTAAATACATAAAAAGAGATCAAAATAAGTTGCATTTTGTCTTTCCTCAAGGTACTAACATGAAATGTGGCATGGGTACCATGGAAAGTAACCTCAGATATTTTTTGGAAAAATAAAACAAATATTTTTATATGAACAAAATTAACATTTAAAAAATAAAAGATATTGAATTACTAAAAAGTTAGAAAAATTTATGAACAGGCAGATAGTTAGAAGTTTTGTCATATTGTTGTTTGTTAAATGAATGACAAGTGGGCCATAATAGCATTTAAAAGGACTAAAATTGTCTAAATTATCAAATTTAATTTAGAAACTACACAAACAGGTGATTTTTGGGGGGACAGGTACTTTCTAGTTGTTCTGGCTGTGATAAATAGATAAATCATTTACAAATAAATCAAAAACTATGGGATCTTATGGCAGTGTTCATTCTAGAAAGGGGCTGTTGATCCTTTATTTTGCCAAATGGCACCATTGTAAAGGCCATAGTTGGCCACATTTGAAATTAGATTTCAAATGCAAGTTCAAAATATTTGATAGCATTGTCATATATAAAAGCTACATTATATAAAACTTTTAAATACTTCATTACAAAGGCTTTTACTTCAGCCTAAAAGACTACAAGTCACATCAAACATTAGATGTATGCAAAATCATTGATGTTATTCAACTTGTTATTAGAGGAATTTTATTAGAAATGAACCCATCTGAAAAAGTCCTAGAATGAACACTCATGGTTATTACTATTTACACATAATGGAACATTTTTCAAAGAAAAATGCATTATGTGTGTCTAAACCAACTTTGTAAATTGTATTAATGTTGAATGTCTCATTTCATGTAAAATTAAAACATAACAATATCTTTAATACACTAGAAATTAGATATCATCAGACATTTATAAATGTTTCATTTTATATAGAATTAAAAAAAATCAACACATATCAATAGCCTTAACATACTGGGAATCATATACCATTACACATTTATGAATTGAATGCTTCTCTTGATACTGAATACCTCTTTTTCAGCACATGAAATGCCTTTCATGCACCCTTGCCTGAAGTGTAGCATACAGGTAACAGCATAGGTTAAAATCTTACTATGTCAGAAAGTTTGCCAGTTCTCTTGTTGAGGGGTGTGATTTACCTCAGGGATGAAGCCTGAATATTTTGAGTTTGGGGCCAGCTCACTTCATAAAAGAATTTGTAACAGTACTAAATGGCTTAAATGTGTAAACATTAAGTGGCCCATACTCGAATTCAATAGAAGCCATTGGCTACTGGGCCCCTGCAAATCTTCATCCCTGTACCTATTTACTTCCTTAATCTCATTTACCTGATTATAATTGAAATAATCTTGAATGGGGTGTGTATACCAACAAATCAATTCTAAATTTAACTGATAAATCAATAAATCTGGAATAGGCCTAGTGTGTTACAATAGAGGAGTTTAACATTGTTTATTACGCATGCGCAAGGTCCGTGACCTTACGAGATTGGACGCGATTAAACGTGATTTGCAATCGAGGGGGCAGTCGTAATAAAGGTCTAAGGCTGGTAACGCTTTTAAATGGTTAAACATTGCCGTAAATGGGATATATTTACATTAATTCATGAATAAATATATATTTTATGTGACAAAACTTTTGCTTACTAATAAATTTATATTTTCTTTAAGTCAAACATGTTAATGTTTTAATATTTTAGAAATTAAAACTATCAAGAATTAAAAAAACAGTTAAAATTAAAAGATGATAAAAATGAATAAACCAAATTAAAGAAGTATAATTTATACATTTTGTTTAGGATTTTAAACTTTGAAAAAAATAAAATGGTTATGTTTGCTATATAGACAAGGATATGATACTAATAATAGGCAGTCTATAGCTAGAAAAACAATCTTGAATACATGCAAGTTTGTGGAAGAACTTTATCAGTTGTTCTTTTCTTGAAATAGTATCAAAAATTATAAAGTTTACGCCGATGTGGGAGAAAATTGAATCGATATATTCTGTATACATGTATATAATTGCCTTTGACAGAATAACATTTTACTAATTTTAATTAATTAAACGAACTCAAAATTATGATGTACTTATGGCGATTACAATTACATTTTATTCTTTCCCTTACCTAATTTTTGCTCAAAGAAATATGATGCTCCTCATATCTACATGTTACATTACTGTTTATTAAAAAGTTTCTCATTGATGAATTGTTTATCCCGTAATGTATTACCAAGATGATGGTGTTGAAGTCTTAATCTATTAATTAGTATCCGTAATTCACATACCTCCACACACCTGTCAACATTACCGGATGACTCAATACATGACACGTACCGACAAACGACAAATGAACCCCTTTATGGTCAGCATCCATCGATAACATTAAGAATGTACAAGTATCGTTTTTATCAATTACACAAACTTCATTAAACTTATTCAATATACAAATTAATATCAAACTTATAAACTGATAAATGAAATGTATGAATGTTATAGAATATTGTAAAAGTATTAGAATGTGAATTAAAAAATATATAAAATAAACTTTTAACATTAAATATCTGTATGGTTTCAATAATTTTATCCGTTTTTTTTTTGGTTGTCATATTTTTTTATTTTGATTTCATAAAAAATGGCATATGAAATGGTAAACGATTCATTACTTTTTAGGAAAAATCCCTTTTTATTTCAAACGTTTTAACTAAAGTAACCAACCATTGCCTTATAAAGTTACTTTCCAAAATAAAATAGTTAAACTGAATAAATAAATAAATAAATAAATAAATAAATAAATAAATAAATTTAATTGATAGACATGACATGAATTTTTTTCACTGTGTGTCAATGAAAAAAAAAAGAAAAAAAAGTAAAAAAAAAAAAAAAGAATAAATAAAAATAAAAAATAAAATAAAGATTTAAAATATTTAAAGTGTATATTGATGCGGCATTCAAGGTCATGTTTCAAAATTTATTTATTTATTTATTTATTTATTTATTTATTTATTTATTTATTTATTTAAATACTATAATTCAACCTAGCATCAATCATTATTCAATTACATTGTGGGTACTTATTGGGTCAATATTACCTTTCAGTCGTATTTATTTATTTATTTATTTATTTATTTTCAGACGAAACACTTTATGAAAATAAAATATAATGTAGATACATTTATATGTATTACATATACTAAGTTTCATACTAGCACATGTAGGTAATAGGGAAATCCGAATGCCCCCTGGCTTGCAGACGGTACACTTTCTTATCTCTAACCATAGAGAGTAATCAAGGGAGATAAAATTGTTAAACTCCCGTATTATTTTGAATTCTTACAAACTAATAATGCCCATTTGGAAACACTGTGTCATGAATTTCACTGCATTTGCATCAACTTATTTCTTAATGCTATTATCAAACCAGTTCCCATGAATTTTCCTAAAAGAAGGTGATATTTATTTATTAGAATTTTACAATTTTACAGAAATTACTGAAATTCCTAAATATTTTACAGATCTGTATTTAATCATTATAATATGGAGTTAAATTTTTAACCAAGTCAAATGAAATCCACATGATTAGTATTCACTTTTCCTATTTCCTACTTCCACATAGTCTATTTTAAATGTTATTTGTGCTATGTCAAGTTGACTTAAAACTTTTAATGAAGCAAAATAATCAAATTTTCATGTCTAAATTGTACTAAAATAATAATGCCGGGGTTATTGGCATCAGAACAGAAACAAAAATTCAAATAATAAAGACCAATGTGTGTTGACTCTGGCTAAACTAACATGGGAGATGTTTCCTCATTTTGGGAAATATTTCATAAAGAAAAATTCAGTCTAACCCTCTTTAATGATATTAGCTTATTTATCCAATGATATGTACTGATATGACAGACAGGTCCTGTTTATATTTTGTCAGCAAAACAAAATCAGTTGGTAATTTTCAGTAATTCTGAGTCCCTAACTAGCCCTACATGAGCAGGTTGCACTGTACACTGTATTGGTACAGATCCCGAGTCAATATGGGTAAAATTAGAACACATGCATATCTTATGTGTTCGGCAGCTATGCAGATCGATCATACATGACAAATAAGGCAAAAAAGCTTGACTATTTTGTCCAAAATACACGATGACATTTTCTGCATGCTAAAATTGTGATCGAAGCGGGACGAATGCTAATCAAATATGTCCGACTGGAAGTAGTTCCAAAAAATCGGCAGATTAGACGAGAAATGGAGTGAAAATACAATATTTTTAAGGAAAAACTTACTTTATTTCAACAAAAATATCTCAACAGCGTCTCTCGATTATCAAATTTATACATTACATACATTAGCATTTTTTCTGTGTCAAATTAGCCGGAAAGGGGGCGGCCCATGATCGAGAATCCGACAATGTCATCGATTTTTCGACATTTGAAACTGGTACGTTTTTTTGTGTAAAGAAAATTATTTGACAAATTATACATCAAAATAACCGTGAAAAAAAGTTCTTTCCGTTCATGTAAAAACATCTTTGGTGCATGAGGAACTGCGTACACAGAATGCTATTTTTTAAAGTTTCAATTTTCAATTTTTCGCCGGTGCCTAACATTCAATTACGATTTAATTTGTTAAATTCTCACCGACTTTGATAAAAATCGTCTTTAATGACTTACTTTTGTCCTCAAAAGACGATGAAATACTACAAATAGTATTAAAAACTCGCAGTGAAATAAATATTGTGTAATTTTACCGCCTCGAGTGAATTCAAATTTTTGACAATTTTTTCACTTTGTCTGCGCGTGAAATTTTGTTTGATGAATCAATGCGCTGGCCGGGTTGGCTATCCTACTGTTAGTGTCCAGATTATCTCAACCCTATGTCGCCGACATGTTCGTACTGTAGTGTAATCAAAGAAGTGACAATCTAAAAGGATGTTTGAACGCTTAAGGGATTGCCGAGACGTAAAGTAACGTCCATTGTTTATTTTTCAGCATTTTTTTCGTCGTAAACGCCTTTTTTGTTTGTAAATAGAGACGATACGTATATAATTAATCTAACCGTTTTTTAATTAACATTTTAAGAGGAAAATAAATACGTCACATATTGCATGTTTATTTTCTCCCAGGTGTTGTCACAAAGCAAAGCAAGTTTAGGATTTTGAATTACAAAGGTTATATACGAAAAGACGGAGCTTTTGATATAACTCCTAATTTTGTTCACATTCGCGTTCATAGTCAGCGTAAACAGGTAGGTTGAAATGTCTAATGCAGAAATAATTACAAATTAATAATTGCTTGTTCTAAAATGCTACCATATATTTTAATACCTAAAGTCCAGATAAAATAAATTTATGGACAGCTAGTTAAAAGAACAAAGGCAATTAACTGGACCTTTTCAGTATTCGTACACATCTGTGACTTTAAGCTTTGAACTCGTGGCTTTCATCTATCAAAATGATGTTTGTCACATGCCACTCATCGCATAGATAATGGCTGGAGGAAATGCTTTATATTCAATTCAAAGTTTTGATATACAAACGAAATCTATAAAATAGTGACATTTTGTTGTAAATTATCGTTTATAAAATTGCATGTGGAGAGATACCAAAGGTTCTTCAATACCAAAACTAAACAATCAACAGCTAAGTTGACAAACATTACAGAGTAAAATTTGGCTTCGGTATGTATTTTTGTATTGTTACAAAAGAACAAACTTAAGATAAACATTAGATTATCGCCTTAAATTCTGAACCTCGCTCAACCATGAAAGGCGCTGAAGAAATTCTGAAAACTCATTTACCAAACATTTGTTGACGCAAGTTCATAATGAGAATTGAAGACATTTTATAATTTTTTTTACAATTCAATTGAAACATGCAGTACCTATTATTCAACCACAACGTATACGACATGAACAAACTCTCAGCTTAATACCCCGGGTAAGCTATATATTTAATAAAAATTTTCTTATCAATCATTAGTTTAGGGGTTTTTCAGCCCTAGTTGAGCTGTGTTTGTTTTAACAGCCATTACCAATTATAAATTCCACTGTGAATATACACTCGCAACAGATTCCCATTGACGTATATCGAGTAGATACAGCGGATACGCAGATACAAACGGTCCGCTATTCTGTAAGCCCACGTAGCCTTGGTCAGGTGAATTTATCAATGAATATACTTATTATTTATATAAAATTATATAAGATTCTCCCAAATATTAAACATAATATTTACCACCAGTAACGATTTCGGATATGTAATTATCTTCTCCTTGTATTTTTCTTTGCTGGCTATCTTTAAATACGTATAGTGATCCTTCTGTATTAAAATACAGCAATCCCTCATTGGCATCAATCGCTAAAGAATCTATAAAGTTTCTCGTTTTAACTAGAATCTTCCCATTAGTATATATTTTTTCACCGCTGTGACATTTAACGTTTGCTATAGGTAAGGCATTATTTCCATGGTTGTGTATGTCTTCAAGTGCATGGCAATCAGTATTCATTTGTATGATTTGGTATGGCCGATAATACACCATATACAACATACTACAAGTATAGACAGTATATTTAATGCAAACATGTTACATATGTAGAATGACCTACGATTATGCCTGTTATAGACATCGACAATCTTAAAATGACGACAAAGGTGAAATAATTTTAATTCATTTTATTAAGTTAAAATCAAATTCAAGATAATGTTTTAAAATAATTTAAAATTACTAATCACTTATATTTAAATTAGTGATGTTTTAATGTATTAAACTTTGTTTAAGACCAGATTGCAGTTATAGGAGTATAAATGCATTGCTAATATGAATTCACTCATCTCTTCCTTGCGGCTATACGCATGACGTCATTTATTGGCTGTTCCAGCGATTGGAAACACATGTCGTACACGACAGTGTTTTAAAGATTTTTTAGAATCAAAATATGGAAAATGTAAATATAACCATTGCACTGTCTAGAAATGGCGTTTATAGCTCTATAACTGTCGTTGCAAACTAATCATAGGCAACGACAGTTATAGAGCTATAAACGCTGTTTCTAGACAGTTCAACGGTTAAATTCTAAATATGCTATAAAGGCTCAAAAGAATAATTCCTTATTGTTAAGTTAATGCATTTGTAAGAAGTTGTTGTCCGTTGATTACTTCCGAAACTGTGTGTATAACCCCGTTATGTAAAGGAAACATGGGACTATGGGACATCAATTATATCCGGATCAAGCCTGGTCACTTGTCAACAATACTGTGATGACGGCAATATAACTTTTGACGGCCTAGATGATCCTATGCTTGCAATATTCCTGATAGTGGGAACAAACTCTACCATAGCGTATTAATAGGGAACAAATACACCATCAGCAGGAGTAGCAGGTGTATTGCTACATAGAAAAGGAAAGTTGACAATAGAAAAATTGAGGCCAACACGCTTGCCATAAAATTTTCCAATGTAGCCTTTCGCGGGCGTCATAATTACGATATACGTCTATATATGAAGCAGAACTTAAGGAACCAGTCGTATCTTTTTTCAACTCACTAGGATAGATGACATCCACATACTCCCTAGATTTATGTTTGTTCAGAAACAGAACGTCATCTATATATCTGTATATATGTGGAGTTAAATGATTTTGCGATAATCTTCTCTTCAGGTTCTATTAATATGACCAATACGAATTTATTTCACTATACCAAAAACGTGAATACAATCGTTGAAATAATGTCTTTGACAATAAACACAGATTGATGTTGTGAAAGATTGTCCAAATAAAAAAATTATAAAGTTTGGGTTAACATAGAATGTACAAAAAGTGCTAGTTGAAAACCTCCATAATTAAATACAGACACTATTCTTCAGATTTGATTGTAAGCAGGGAAAGAAAGTATTCAATACTTAAAAGAGGATCGGTCACCACCTGACATGATCAAGAAACTGACCTAAACGGTAAAAATATGTTATACTCGTCATTAGTAATGTGCTATACAATAAAATATTCTCCTTAACAAACACCAACATTTCAGGAGGAATCTCCTAATAACAAACATATTGTTTAAAAAGTTGAGACAGCAACAAACCCGTTATTATGTGATATATCTAGAAATCTCGGGGTAAGTTGGCACTGAAGAAGGTTTTGAACTGATATATCCTTACAACGTGGCAATGTATAATTTAATAAAAGACTAAACAGTCTTTAACCAGTCGGATAAAGTGTTAAGTGTCATATCTTCTTATTTAGCTTTCATGTATAACACATAATAGTCTGATTGCTTAAAATGCAGACAATACTTGCATTTAATCTTTTTTTTTCGGTTTCACCCATATATATGAGTTGATATAAATCTTATTATTATATGGTCAATGATTTTACATTTTTCTGATTGGCTGGGAAGGCGTTTGGCGAGCCTGATGAATCTATATGTTCACCGCGCAATTACGCACGAGATGTTTATATGACGTAAAAATGGGCAATTTTCACCGCGCAAAAACGAACGCGACATTATGTGACGTAACAATAGGTAATGTTCACCGCGCAAAAACACACGCGACATTATTTGATATAACTTTGAAAAAAACACATTTCTAATGAAGAAATTTTTGTAATTTAAAACCTAATAATATGGCGATAAAATGCATTATTCATATAATAAAACAATAATTGAATTTCGATTCGGTAGTCATAAGGATTTAACAACCTAAAAAACATAATATTAACTTTGGCTTATGGCCTCGGTGAATATAATAGTTTTGAGGTTAATAGATCCTAATGTTTACCTCATCAATAGTAAACAATTGTATATAAATATGATAACCTTTACTTCTCAAATTGAATGCTTAAGTTCAGTGTTTGATTTGCTTGACATGAGATCAATTATCATTATTTTAATTAATTATTATACTTACTGTAATGTTTAACGCAATATATAAATATAAATTCGGGTGACGGCTTTATTAACAATTTCAAATAGAGGTAATAAAGGATAAAGGCAATTTGTTAAAACTCGATTTTGCATCTTATCTAATCAAAATGATTTTTGAATTAATAATTTGACCATGCTTTGTTATACGAGATTTTAAACATTATTATAAATATTGGTTCAGTTTCTAATAATAACATATTCATATTATTATACCATTGTTGATTTTACAACACTAGACAGCCATTTAGAAAATCAATTCCTCATCAATAGTGCTTCGGCCAAAATAGTGAAACTAATATTTTTTTCAAGAGGTTACAAAATATAATATACTTTGTCTGAAATTCTTATAAATAAACCTAATATGTCATACAAACTCGTATCAAAATAAAAAATACCAGACTATCAAAAACATAATAACCAAGAATCTTTTGTTAGCCCGCTACATTGTAACATTAAAATGTGGCTATACACGTATGCTGGATAATTTTATATACAGATAAATCATACTTAACAAATATTTCATGGCATAGCATAGTTTTTTTTATCTCACTCTTACCATTTCATGCATTTCGCATCTCATCATAAAATGTTCACAAAACAGTGTCCAATTCTGACTTTTCAAAGTTTTCAAAATCTTGTGACACACGCCTTTCTTGTAAATATGACCTTAAATTTTGACAGCATTTTGGGAGTCTTTGGCATTTGTAACACTAGTTAAATCATCTTCCCTGAGGTGTGCAAACCTTTCAGCAGACAACATTTTCGCAGATAAAATAGCGAAAGAGTATATGAGTGGGTGAATGATTGTTTAAAGCCGCATCAGCAATATTGCAGCTATTCGCGGCTAGAAAAAGTAAAAGATATGATAGTTTCAATAATACAAACTATTAAAATGTAAAACTAAAATAAAAAAAATTATATTTTATTATACAAGTTAATAACCCGAAGGAAGTTTAAAATCTGATGTCCACTGACATTACTAAAAAGATCTTGCATTGATAATGCTGAATAAAGAGTATCCCTTGTAGGTGCAAAGTTACCACAATCCAGCAAAATTTGCTGGACAGATTGGTGACCTTAACAAGGAACACACTGGGAAGTTGTTCTCCTTTTAATATAAACGGATGTGTTAAATAACTATGGCCGATTCTACACCGCCGAAAAACAATACTTTCATGCCTATTGTACTGGGATAAAGGTGTAAATCCCAGACAAGGCTGAATTGAAAATGATTTATTATGTTCTTGACTATTCCAATGATTCGACCATTGATCATTGATATAATTGTATATCAATGGTTTCAAATCATAATGCGGAATTAAGCAAGCTGTTATATTTTAGACAATGCTACTTTAGCAGCTGAATCGGCTTTTGTGTTGCCTTTAATGCCAACATGGAAAGGTAACCAACAATAATGTATTGTTTTAATAAAATCTGAAAATGCATAAGTAACTGAACTATGCAATTCCAGAATTTCACAAATGAGAGGGTGATCAAATTTTCTGCTCTTTATTTCCGAAGGACATATAAAGAGTCCGAGCATATAATTAAATTGTTATGAGGCGATTTTGAAATAAACTGTAAAGCAAGCAATATTGCTTTAGACTCAGCTGTGAATATGGAGCTTTCATTTGGAAGACGAATACTTATTGTTTCCAATAACTGCGGCCGCTGATACCCGACCAGCAGTTTTTGATCCATCAGTATAAATTGAATGCCACTGTCGTAGTTCCTCTCTTATAATTGGAGGAATCAAACGACTATATTTATCTTTAATAACAGCAAATTCCTGCTGATATACATCTTGGCTTGTTTCTGACTTTTTATAGTTTATAAGATCCAAATTGACCTCTGGTTTATCAAGAAACCAGGGTGGATCATCTGTTAATTTGTGTTTCTTAATAACATCAAGTTTTTAATTACATTTCTCCAAATGTGGTTTTAAACGGATTCCTAAAAAAGCAATAGCATTGATCTTTTAATAGTAGAGCTTTTAATAAGGAGGATTAAAACACAATGAAATGCCGGATTGGATGGATTTGCAAATAATTTTGTGGCATATTGCAGAGATAATTTAGTACGCCTTAAGTGCAGTGGAGGTTCATTAGCTTCCACGTATAAAATATCAATTGGAAACGTTTTAAAAGCTCCTAAACCTATTCGTAGACCTTGGTGATGAATTTTATCAAGGTCTTTAAAATATGATTTACGGGCAGATCCATAAATAATAGACCCGTAATCCAGTATAAATCTGATAAGTGACCTGTACAAATGAAGTAATGTTGGTTGATCACCACCCCAGTGTGTATTAGATAAAACCTTTAAAATATCCAATGCTTTAAGACATTTAGCCTTGATGCTTTTAATATGGGTAATAAAAGATAAAAAGATAATTTGAATCAAATAGGATTCCTAAAAATTTAGCTTCTTTTGCAACTTTATTAATACTGCCATTGATATACAGTTCAGGGTCATTATGCATTTAACGTTTATTGCAGAAATGGATACAGGAAGTTTATTTTTTGAAAAATAGCGAAAGAAAAATCAAATCAAAATTGTTAATTCTAACATGGACAACGATACGGAAATAATATACCGGATCAGCCCTGAGCGGCGGTCTGTATACGATTATATTGGACCGAGTAATCCAGTTGATTTCTATTTAAATAAAATTATAGGTATATAATATCTATGTACTGTTATTAGCGCAGTAAAACCTATTGAGAACATTGATATGCCTAGGTTGTAATATAACTAATTATTTAATAGTTTATTACCTGTGAAAAACATCAACAGCCATCTTGAAAACATAGTCCAATAGAGAATCAACCAATTTTGCCTCGAGCTCCTTGTTCGATAAATTTATCTTCTCAATATTTTTATATCCGTTGCAATGTAGACTATTCGACGAA
The DNA here is from genome assembly GCA_021292105.1 of Anadara kagoshimensis. NCBI lineage: Eukaryota > Metazoa > Mollusca > Bivalvia > Arcoida > Arcidae > Anadara > Anadara kagoshimensis. The sequence continues at coordinate 168,264 of JACFYK010000021.1, read as the reverse complement.
GCCAATCAATCTCAATACAGACAATGTCTAAAACAAAGAACACAAATAGAAATCAATCTCAGTATATACAGTATACTTCTTTTATTTATCATGTTCATAATCGACTGCATGTTTATTATTCTCTAAGAAATAACCTAAGAACAAGTTCGTGCATGCATGAGGCGTACTTTATCGTCTTTGTATACTCGCACGTATTTGTACAGGTTTTAGCTACAGCACAAGTACTCCAAAGACATGCATACAGAAACCAAAACCCCAATAACGTCGAAATCATTCGATAATCTGTCCTCTAAATACGAAAGTCTTTTGGAGGATAAAGTATCTTAAATAAATTATTGTCTATATTTACTGTTATTTAAGATTTAAAATTCACCAAAATATAAAGACGTCCGTTTTAGAATACAATTCCTCATTAGTGAACCAACTTGTTTCACAATTTTTTCCATGATGGGCTTTTCAAAAGAACGGAATATATTTAATCAAGTTTAGCTAAGGAAATACTTTGCAGTCCAGCTTAAAACTTTTACATACAGGTAAACCTGCCTTAAAGGCCATATCTATGTAAAGACCATCTCTATATAAAGGTCAACTGTTTATAAAGGTCAGTAGAATCGTATCCCATTTGTTCTTTATTCATATTATTTAAACCTGTATATAAAGGTCACCTGCCCATAAAGGCCGCTGGTTCCCCTGGGTGGCCTTTATAGACAGGTTTCAATCTACAGTAATAATTTGCCTCTACATGTTTGCTATATTGTTGGCAATAATGTCAAGTGTTTTTGTAGACACTGTAAGCCTACATTGTGCTGAATTGAGAAAAAGGACATTGAAACGACGATAACAACATAAGTCAGATCTGTTTAAATTTTTATCGGACTGATATAGCGGAAGAAAATAACAACAAAATCAAATCATCAGTTAGGACCTAAATTATGATTCAATCACTCATTTGTTGAGGACTACCGATGTTGCCCTAAAAGATCATGGATTACTTAACTAATATTTCATTAATCGTATATGTAGATCTGTTATTTTTATAATATGTATTGAAAAACATTGGTGAAATTTCTTATATTAAGTCTAAAAAACACCGTTAAGCGGAGCAAAATACGTCTATACTATGTGGGCAGTTAAGGGAAAAACGTAAATAGATTGATAAAATACTAATAATATGAAGTTGACTTCTTTTTAGAGAAAATATTACTGCTTACGTCCAGTCATGATTATACATTATATAATCATCAATTTATCCATGCACGATATATATTATAATCTATCCCTGCACTATAGCCGATTTATAATGTATAATAATGAAAAATACAATCTTATGACTAGAAATATATTTTGAAGTTCCCACATGATAACTATAAACCTTATTATTTTAATACATGTATATGTATACAGAGAAAAAAATTGGCTAAAAGATATAGGTAGGAGTATTAAGACTTACTGTTTGATGAATAAATGGGCCAATTGAACATACAAAGTCAAAATTTCGACCGCTTGGCCTAATGCTGGTGACGTCTCGATATAAGTGAAATATTAATCAAATCCCATTTGAGCCGCTCCATGACAAAACGACCCTTATGGCACAAAATATCGAAATTGAGTTTTTATCAAATCCTGAAAGTACATTTATTCGTGATTTCAAAAATGAAAATCTTGTCTTAAAATTCGAACATATTACGTCGCTATGGTAACTTTTACACGCAGGTGTTCCTTAAGTTGTGACGCAATCGTAACGTCACTGTAAGATAAACGTAAAGAATAAACTATATTCTTGGATAACATTTACTGTCAAACATGTATATTTATTAATTTTATGTTTCCAACCATTTTATTCTCGGAGCGTATTCAAAATCCTGTTTTATTGAAAAGGGAAAAAATATTCCGAAATGCATTGATATAAAATAAATTTGAATTATTTTGGTGATTTTCCAACTATTGGCACAGGGAAAGATTTTTTTTCTTATTTTTCCTTCTTTATTTCATTTCATTTTATTTTATTTTTTTATTTTTATTTTTTATTTTTGAAAAAAATCAACAAATTAGAATTACCATTGGATTTTGGTGACCATGTGGTGCCGTGGTTAGCGTTTCTGTTCACCACCAACCTAGTGCATAACCACATTTTTACGTGAACGTGAAAATGACACCTGGTTGGATTAACCCTAACCTCCAATTTTTCAAAGAAACTCTAAAATCCCGGTCAATAAATAGAATAAAGCTGAATTTTACTCTGGTTTCAGTTATTCCTTGGTCGGGAATATGAAATGTTGATCATTTATTATATTTTAATAGGTTTTTCACATGTTTTGAATGACATCAGATTTCGGCAAACGAGAATGACATATTTTGTTTGGGCAGTGTAATGATTTACTTCTTTGATTATTCCCCCGCCCTCAGGGGTGAGGGGGTTAAGTAATACAGCTGTGCGCGTGTGTGATTGTTCGTGAATAATATGGTTTCCATGCATTTGAAAGAAAACAGTATATCCGTTGAGCTGAAACTTGGTCAGTTGATTTATTATGTTAGTGAGTGGTATGGAATTGTTCGACAGCCTTATAGCACATCCAAGATGGCCGCCTATTACTATAAATAGCAAACACCTATATATGGCCATTAAAATCTTATTTATATACCGATTTTGTTAAAAAATTTACCATGGAAAATATAACTCTGGGCATTAAACATATATGTAACAGGTTTTCGTTAAATTTTTAGTTTGCGTAATATTTATGCAAATAAGATGTATTTATAGCCTAAGTATTCAATTCTTTGGTGTGGTATTCTACAACCAGTGGTCAATAAAAACATATTTCACTTTGGATTTCACCGATGTTCACCATTGCGGGGGAGGGGGGGGGTAGTGTTCTCTGAACACCTTGCGTTGCTTCGCCGTATCGTGTGACCTTGTTAGATAAACATAAATTTGTAATCAATTCACACCCTGGAATAAAAATCTGTGTAACATTAAAAATATACCTAACTTTTCCGGATAAAAACGGCTTTGCTTTATAACATGACCTGAATTTTGAAATCTGAAAAAAAATAGTTTTATACAACGTTGACTTAACCTTTGTAGGTGTGTATTTTTAAAAAAAATAGTTTCTGAAGCAATTAATTGCTTTAGATGTTTAACATACAATATTATTTAAATATTTTGAATGGTATATTACACCCCAGACAATATTATTTCATTTATAATAAGTGACAGGTCCAGGACCCGAGGAAAACCCATATCACCTGGAGAAAAACCCTCAATTTTAAGCAAAAACTTTGGCACTATTGGGTCAGCGAGAGTGGTGAGCGGCACCAGAATCCGTAAACTGTTGGTGTAAATAACCCAGCAAAAATAGGAAATCTATAGCTAACAGGGTTAATCCTCTGGGTATGTTGGATAATGGTCCCATATTTCTGAAATAAGCATCAACTTATATGATCCATTACTTTTCTTTTTGCAAGAGCTACACCAGATTTTAGTATATCATCAAGGTTTTAAATATGATGCAATATAGCCACACGCCCGATGCAGTACCTCTGCGGGTGATTATTAACATAATTTGCAAGGGGTCCCTGAAAATGTTATCGCGACTGTCGTATTAACTTTGAAGCCCATGGAAAAATAATCATGTTTTTGTACATGTAAGATGCTGCTATTTAAGCGAAATTTCACGAGAGAGGAGAGAGATTGTTATTGTAATGTTGTTTAACTTCAAATAACATTAACAAATAAATGTCTAACGATTACATGTAATCTAAAAACAAGTTCATGTATGCATGAGATGTTCAAGTGTGAGTTGTATTTTGTTCTAGTGTGAACACACACGTGGCCACTTTATGGTGCAACCTCACTAAGTGAGTATGCCAATCTAAGTCATGTAATTCTGAGCTCATTCGAATTAATCAATAATCTGTCCTCCAAATACTGAGCGCCAGGAGAGAAAGCAAAGTCTAAAATGTTAAAAATCTTGGGTATGGACCCGGCATGGGTTAAAACCTACAACCTCCCGCTATCAAGGCGAACGCCCCAAGAGAGAGAGAGAGAGAGAGAGAGAGATTTCACCTACAATTTCTTGTCTCCACATTTACGGTTATTGATGACAAGATAAATGTTTTAAGTGTATTATAATGTAATAGGGTTGGGTTATATAAAGATATTTTACATGCCTTTACATAAAAATTTGATTTAATTCCTCTAAAAATGTGCTCAAATTTTGCCAGATTTTACTTGAGAGAGAAATTCCTCATATACTAGTAACTGAGTGTTATGCACCCAGTCAAGATTTTCTAGTTAAATAGAGTCAGGGATGGGGAAACCGGGGTGTCGGGGGAAACAACGGACAATGAACTGACAAACTATCTTACAGTGCCCATGTCGTTCAAATCTAGAGTGTGAGGCACAACAATCATTAATTGAGCACTCAGCCGCTCAGAGACTCACATATTGCAGGATAAGGACCAACAAATCTTTAGAAATAATGTACTTGTATTCAAAATAGCAAGTGACACTTCAATCAAATTCAATGTATGAACATTTAATCTGTACTGAGTACTTTAATTACTGTGAAGGGTGGTACATTTTAGTACATTTTAAACGTATCTTCGCAAAAAAAAAGAAAAAAAAGAAAACACCAGTTACAAGTCCTTATCTTGACACAATACGCACAATGTGAGTAAACCGTGTGTATGGTTTCAAATTTTCAATTTCAACCAACGGACGTGAATAAAATGTCCTTTCTGAAACAAAACTCCAATATATCATGGCAATACAACTTGACATTGTTACAACCGTATTATTAATTTTTCAGTCTCTGGAATTAGCAAAAGAAATCAAAATCAATACCATTTAAAAACAGCGATTAAAGTCTGAAATTCAGCCCACTTTAATTTCAGTACATGCAATTTTGTTTTTAAATTTAAGGACACCACTTAGTTCAGATGAACTGATAAGAGCTATGTAACAATTTGTACTGTCACATAAAATTTATAATGTCACATAGCAACGCGCGTGACTATGTGACAGTACGTTTGTTCGAGTCGCCTCCCTTCACTGGATCACATCAGCGCTTTGAACAAAACATGTTTTCAGTTGTATCTACGGCAAGCGTCTCATTGTTATTGATATTGTTTACATTCGTCTGTAACAACAACGGTCGGATGATGTTTGTCGAGGTTAGCAATGACTTTCTTGGCAATTTGTTAGAGTCTAAAGACTCTGCATCAACTAAGCGGATCATTAAGCGGACCGTGGATATGTTTCTTAAATTTCTTGGCTCAAATGACTTTGGATTTGAGGCATTCCCGGTCGATAAATTGGATGAAAATCGGTATGGGCATTACAAAAGACGAAGGATGCACATCATGTATTGGTAAAATATAACAAACATTCGGTGTAATAAAATAAATATTACATTTCTGACAGGGTGCCAGTACATATTGTCACCTCTCGAAAAGCATTGTCAGCCTCGGCTATCGCCTCGGCAAACAATGCTTCCTCGAGGTGACAATATGTACTGGCACCCTGTCAGAAATGTAATATTTATATAATGATGTTCGTTGCCTGCTGTTGTTGCTTTTATGTCTACCAACATCCGTTGTAACTTTGAAAAGTTGTTGTTTGAGTAACGCAGATAGAGTACGCGTTAATTTTTCACTTTATCACATATAAACAAATATACATATCTTAAGACTTTTTGATTTTATATCAATAATGATGTTTTTTAAACAAATATCAGGTTAAATTTACAAAAGGAAATAAAATAAATATTGATATTCCTTAAGTTTGTATGTTTCAACTGAAGGACACATTAAGGAAATGCCCTTATCGTAAGACTTACATATCTTCATTATCATTACCAATGTAATATAGTTGATGCTGAAAAAGAATTTAGAAAGAAAGAGATGAGAAACAAGTATCTAAAGCAGCTGTTCAAAGGGTTTTCATATCGCTTCGATTTCATTTGTTTTAATTGCTATATGATTCTGAATGATTAAAATGGGCTTGATAGTATGAAACAAATTGTTAAATGTTAAGTGTTTTACTTCTGACTTTTAATCTAAAAGTAAAATTTATAAATAAAATACATCAAAACTAATGGGGTTGTTTCTTTGTTAAATTTCAAAATTCCAACTATTGCTTCTTTTTTATTTATGTATAATCATGTTTTTATTTTGCTTTATTAAATGTGTTATTTTCATCCAAAAATCATTTACCATTTGGTATTTCCAGAATAAATAAGTGGTTGTTACACAGAAGTTTTGCAAAAGGTACAATTCTTATTTATGTTTATATGTAATTTTTCCAATAATTGTTTGTGGCAAGTATTTCTCCTTGTAAAAAGTGCGAGACAATTAATATCTTTCCATTCTTTTTCACTTAATAAAAATTCATTTGTCCGCTGTAAACTTATTTAATTTGATTTTTCAGATTTTTTTCTTTTTAATTTCAAAGACATGTGAATAAAATCAGTGTATCAGTTCATTATTTTGCTTTGAAATATTTTTTAAATTTGATATTTAATTTAGTTTTTTCTAGATATTTAAAAAAAATGATTTTCATTGAAACGATTTTTCAGGTATAAGAATAAATCTCCCAACTATTCTTCATTTAACCGCTAATAAACATTTCGCGTTGTTGTAATCAGTGTTTTGAGGATACTACTTTGTTGCCAATTGTAAACTTGGAATTATTCTAAATACAAGATTTTTAATTATTTAAACAATGTTTACAACATTTTATGCCATTTATCTAAGTAAACGCTTTCAAAACTTGTTGTCGAAAATTGTTGATTTCGTTACTTGTAATTGTATTTGTTATTAGATTGTTCAGTGTGTCCCTAAGTTGTCCTTAATTAATATAGACTTTTGTGTGTGGTACTTTTTTCGAATCGTTTATGAGACTCTCCAGGTCAATCATTTTTCAGTTTCCCATTTATAGAATTTTCATTATAGCTGAATGGTTAAATTTGTCTGGCTTTAAGTTCCATATAAAAAAAACTAAGCTGCTGTGTAAATATTTTATAGTCTATTCAGGAGGATTAGGGCGTGACAAATATATGTAATTAAAAATATTACAAGTGTTTATAATAATCCAAGAGGCGTAAGATTCTTAGACGACTAAACTTTTAGAATTGATTCTATTTTTTTATTCGTTTGTAATCATTCAAATTTATCATTTTGTCTATGAAGAAAATAGGGTCAAACCAAAGAAAATATGTTTATGTGATTTTTTTTCAGAAATAGTGTTTTTATTCACCATAAACCATCTTCCAATTTCAATCCAGAGGAATTTTAGTTAGTTTTCGCCAATTAAAGTTACGAAAAGCATTTTCTATAGAAAAGAGAGATAACAGTGTATTATGATCCTAAATTTTTCAGAGAAATTTTACAAACTCTGCTACTATTACAAGAACAGGCTAGAAATCAGAAATAAATCATAAATCATTTAAGACAAATGAGAATGTTAAATGTAAATGGAATGTAAAAAATAAATTAGTTTGTTAAATGACTTTATGCAAAACGCTAAATAAGACCATGCTGAAGAGATAATGTACTTTCAAACTAAGTCTCTTCAGAATTGTCCTCATGTATGGCAAAATCTATATATGAAAGAAAATCACTGATCCATCGAACTAGGTCACAATGATCTTTTCTGTAGCAACATGTAAAGCATAAACAGTCGTAGATATGAACCAAGTTTGATCAAAATCAGTAATATCATTACATTCTATGAAATTTTTTCTAATTTTTTTTATGATAGTTTATTCAATTATTCAACTGTGCACCATTGCTTGCTGATTTGTTTCTTTATCCTTACGATGCAGAATTGATGCAGAACCTTGTTAAATCTGAAGAGAAAACTGTCGCCAAATCATTCAATTCAACATACAGATATATAGATGACGTTCTATCTCTTAACCATCCTAAATTTGGAGACTATGTAAATGACATCTATCCTAGTGAGCTCGAAATAAAAGACACGACTGATTCCTCAAGTTCTGCTTCAAATTGAGACTTATACCTGAATTATGACGCACAGGAAAGGCTAAATTTGAAACTTTATGACAAACGTGATGACTTCAATTTTTCTATTGTCCTTTTCTATGCAGCAATATACCTGCTTCTCCTGCTTATGGTGTATTTGTTTCCCAATTAATACGCTATGGTAGAGCTTGTTCCCACTACGGGGACTTTGTACAACGAAGTAGGTTGCTTGCAAATAAATTGTTGACTCAGGGATATTGTAAGCCTAGGCTTATGAAGGCCCTCAAAAAGTTTTATGGCCGTCATCACTGTATTGTTGATAAGTTTGATGTCTCTGTGGCCAGGATTGCCGTGGGTATATTTGACGTCTCATAGTTCAATGTTCCTTTCACACAATTTTGATTACAAACGTGGTGGGTGTAGCTAGCTAAGTAGGGGGTGCTTACCCTTCCGGAGCACCCGGCCTCACTTCCCCTGTGGAAGTTCACGTATCTAACCTTAATTTTCAAAATTTATCTCCCAGTAAAGTCTATGCAGATGTAAGGCCCCCCTGGGGTGGGACTAAATTTGAAAACTGGTCGGCGGCACCCAATCGTACAAACTTTGGTGAATGAGCTCCAACTGATATTAACTGAAAAAGCATTTAAATCTTTACAGGCTTGAAATTACCTGTAAAAAAGTAGGCCCTTGACATTTGAACGTCATGTCAAAACAACACCTAATCCGAAAACCCCATGCCAATACATTTATTAACAATCAAGATATAGCAATTTAAATCGTTTTTTTCAAATTCGCATAATTGACTGCAATAACACAACCTGTTTTCAACCAAAATTCACAAAACACTTAGGTTAAAACCTTGTAGAATCCACATATCATATAAGTTTTTGCCTCTTTTAGGGACTTTCCAAACTTTTTTATTTGAATCGGCCTAGTAGTTTCAAAGTAACGGGCTTATGTTTGCACGCATGCATCATGACAATAGCTCATCTGCCTTTAACCAGTTGAGCTAACTACTGGAACTCTCCTTGTTAATTAATTGGCGATCGAAAAACCTGCTGTTGTTGCCACGGCAGTGGAAATGATAGTTTTGATGGTGTTGACAGCGGAGATTGGTCTGCTTGATTTATTTTGAAGGTGATGGATAAGCATGGTTTGTCGTATTTTTCCTTCTCTAAAGTCTTAGTATCATGTTTGGATACATTTCATATCTAAAGTGATGTTTGGCAGCTGATTATATACCCTCTGAAATACGCAAGTAACTATAGACATAGCTGCTGATACCGTCTTCCAAACGACATCACGCAACGTCATTGGGTCATAACTCTAGTTTGTTCATCTAAATAGTGTATAACTCATGTCCATCACCTTTTACACGTGACGGTTGTAGCTAGCTTAACATGAAATGACATGACATGCTATTCCATGTCCAAATCACAATCCCAAAGCAAAGTAAACACTTTGAAACTGACAAAATAGGTTAAACACGTAAAACAACATCAGGGAGGTGAGGCCGGGTGCTAAAGAAGGGTTAGTGCTTCCTGTTATGTTTAGCTAGCTACACCCGTCACGTGTGTAATCGCAAGAGTGAAAAGTAAATTGATCGCAAAAGTGAGCTCATCCGCGTAAAGCATTGCTATATATTGTGTATATATGTAAAGTTTGAACAAACAGTATTCATGCAGTTTTTTCTACATATTGCAAAACTCCCCTAAATAGTACACGGTATATACATTTGTACCGTCACATACATTGTTCATGAAAATTATCTACTCCTTAAATCTAAAAAATCTGAGATATGCTTAATTGTTCAAAGTATTGCCTCCGGTGAATTTACTAAAATACATTTTCACCGTTTATTTATCTCATTTCAACATGTATAAAATATTTGGATTGCAACAATGTTGGAATGAGTACTGATGAGTAAACTTATACCGAAAATGCCGTATACAGATGAAAAACGGGTTAAGTAATTATGTCTACCAACTTTGATTGAAATCGATCTATAACTAAAAAAAAGAGAACGCACACTAAAACAATATCACCGCTAAGATTAAATTTCGTGAACTTAAAACACATATACACTCGCGTAAAAACGGTTTTATCGCAAACATTTATGTCCAAAATCCGTCCCTCCATTTGAAACCTTTTGCGTGATGGATGGGTCAATCAACACACACAAGAAGAAAAGTCACCTTTAAGGATCCTTAAAGCCCCTTAAAGACTCATTAAATGGGGCTTTAAGGATCTTTAAGGGGTCTTTAAGGACCTTAAATGTGTCTTTAAGGTCTCTTTAAGGACATCCTTAAAGATCCTTAATGGAACTGAAATTTTAAGGATCTTTAAGGCGGCTTTAAGGATCTTTAAGGATTCGTTTAATAAACACAGAAAACAAATTTCTTTACATTTTTTTAAATTTTAAATTTATATAAATGTGATGTTAAATATAATTATTTAACTTATTATACTCTTACACTGTTTTTATTTTATTTTATTGTTTTATTTAAACAAAAATTATTTTATTTTATTTTATTTTTTTTATTTATTTATAAAATTTGTAAATTTATAAAAATAAATTTATTTATTTAATCATTTTTCTTTATCAATTTATACTAATTTTGGTTGTTTTTGCAAGAAGTCCTGAAATCACAAATAAAGAAGAACACATTATTTAACATAATTTATTACAAATTTACTTATCTAATTTCGCTCGCAGCGGGACTTGAACTCACTACCCTTAGTTCCCCAGATTACATCCTTTCCTGACTCTACATCCTTATCCATTAGGCCACGGAGGACATGAATATGCATTTTATATTTTTAAACTATATAAGTACCCGGTAGCCTAAGGATCACGTGACTAGCTCTAAATCTTTCAGATTTAATAATAAAATATATAAATAAAATGTTTTACTCCATTTAAAAAATATTTTATTATTATTATTATTATTTTAGTTTGCTCTTTCATTCTTGAGAGGAATAATCTTTAGGTTAATTTAAGGGTCATCTAAGTAGGAAAATTCAAGTGAAACCCATTTGGTTGAAAAGCGTGAAAGAGGGGTATAATTATGAAATTACCTACACAAGTGTGAAGATTTATTAATAAAAATAACATAGGAATTGATAATTTAAGAATTTATAAAATATTTGTATCATTTTTTAAAGAAAATTGTGCAAAAAAACACGTGTTGGGGAAAAAAGCTTACACCTTGTATAACGAATTAATTTTAAAAAATGAAAAGATAGTAAGATGGTCAACGTCTTAGAGCAGTGCAAAGGGGCCAGAGTTTGTTAAAGATATACGAGGTTTTTGAAAACTCGACAATTTACGGTTGAGGTTATCTACGATTTATTTTCCTTTTAAAAATGCGTGTACCAGGCGTGATATTTATTTCTAAGGCCACTAATAATCCAAAATAAAACAAGACACTAAAAGTGCACGGTCACACAATACTGTTCTATTTGAATTGAGGTGAATATTGTTTGGTTTCAACAATAGTGAACTATATAAAGCCGAATATGCCTCAACAATAATTAAGTAATATACAAACTTAGCTTTTATAATCTGCCCTTGGATCGTTGGTAGCCTTACAATATGAACTATCACGCCTGGTACACGCATTTTTGAAAGGAAAACAAATCATAGAAAACCTCCACCGTAAATTGTCAAGTTTTCAAAAACTTCGTATTTCTTTAGCAAACTCTGCTCCCTTTGCACTGCTCTATGACGTTGACTATCTTAATATCTTTTCATTTTTAGAAATTAATTCGTTATACAAGGTGTAAGCTTTTTTCCCCAACACGTGTATTTTTGCACAATTTTCTTTAAAAAATGCAACAAATATTTTATAAACTCTTAAATTATCAATTCCTATTTTATTTTTATTTATAAATCTTCACACTTGTGTAGGTAATTTCATAATTATACCCCTCTTTCACGCTTTTCAACCAAATGGTTTTCACTTGAATTTTCCTACTTAAATGACCCTTAACTGACTTAAGATTTCTGATCAAAGGAAGACGGGCATATCAAACCTTTACCTGTAATACACTTATTTGTCTGACTGGCAAACATCACTTTTATAAAGATCAATTATCGATCAGATATCCATTCCTATTTGTATAATCTTAATCATACTACTGCTTTTTTATTAAATTATTTCAATAATTCTTGAAATTAAAACAATAATTTTAAGTAAATTTTATTTAAAATTTTCTTTTATAATTTAGTTACATTTTTGTTGTAATACCAATACTTATTTCCTTGTTTGATAAACAACTATAATATTGTACCAGCGACATTTAATAATCTGTACAAAATGGAAGGACGAGTTTTAATGATAATTTGTTATAATCTCAATCTATCCTTCAAAATCTCGCATTTAACTTAAATGACTGTTTTATGAGGAAAACAGTGAGAATGGTAAATAAAATAATTTCAGAAATTAATTCAATTCATGGTGAGAGAGAGAGAGAGAGAGAGAGAGAGAGAGGAGAGAGAGAGAGAGAAGGGGGTGCACATGTTAAACATTATAATAATAGTACTCTTTACAAATTGAAACAGTAGAACTAGCGACATTTCCTACTGTTATAAATCTGGTAAAACTGTTTAAAAAAATATTACCATTGTCATACTCAAAAGCGTCACTACCCTTTGTCAAGTTTTAGATTAGACCCGGCCAGAGACCAAACCCGCGACCTTCCACTTCTGGAGCGGACAGTCGACACTCTACCGAGCTGGCTGCTACCGAAGTGGAAGGTCTCCTTCCTCCACCTTTTTCCACACTTGTTTAAAATTATCTATATGACATCCATCTGAACATTCAAGTTAATTTTATTATATTAATTAAATTATTACATTATTATACTAAATAATCAGTATAATGGTGCAACACACAAGAATCCTTTTTACCAGAAAATAGCACTTATCATTTTAGATTTGTTCCATAAAGCCAATAACGGACGGATAGAATAAAAAGTCAAATGAGATGGAATTTATCTATTAAAACCGATTAAAAATAAATAAAATGTACAAAAATTGGGACATTTATATGAAAATAGGACTTTGCGCTATAAAAATATACAAAAAGATAATCTTATGTGCTAAAAATGTACCATTCTAATTAGCTCTCTCTCTCTCTCTCTCTCTCTCTCTCTCTCTCTCTGGGCCCTGACCCTTGGTCCCAATATTCATTTATGATTAATGGAATCACTCTTTATGGAATATGCCCTTGAATAAGAATTATTTTTGAAGTACTGATAACAGCCCAGTTTAAAATTCATGCTTTCTGACAAAACAGAAGTGTCTTAATTAATATAACTAATTAACGTCATCTACTCGACTGCAAAAATATTGTATAATGATTAGGCGGAATAACTCTTCCAGGTAAATTTGACAAACCTCGTTACCAAGAGCTATCGATAACTGACCACTGGGTAACTGACAACGTGACATGGTCATTATGAGATTAAAATGGACTGATGACGGTACAAATGATTCTAAGAGATATTCAAAGAAAAACAGTATATTAATTTAAATGTTTACATGAAGAGGAAAATATACAAGTCGAGAGAAAGAAAAAGTAGATGGTTATTTAGAAGTAGGCGATATACTGGTTGTTAGGCAAAAAACAATGGGATATATTAAACGTTTATCCTTTTAATTTACACAAAAACAGTAACTTGATCCAGTCATGAATCAAATTGCATAAAAATACTATATGTTTGCGCAATACAAATATAAGTAAAAATGCTAATACACATTTTAATAAGTGTGATTATTCATGATACACTGCACCCATCCATCCCAATGCTAATGTTTAACTATCTTATCAAATTCATTAAACAAATATTTAATTGGTAAATTCAATATAAATAAATAAATAAATAAATAAATAAATAAAATTTTGAATATTTTGGCCCATTATTAGAAAAAAAAAGAATGTATTATTTATATCAATAGAATACATTTTTTCATCAGAAAATTTCTCATATTGCAATAAATGTATAAAATCACTTTTACAAAGTTCACATAATCCAAGATGTCTTGGTTTTCTGGTATAATCTTCCCACGGCAAACTTCAATAGGTAGTTTCTGATTACTATAAACTCACAATAAATTAATATTGCTAAAAGTGGGATCTCACATACCAGTTATTAAAAGATTATCAATAAACATCCTGTTAATTAGTAGACCTTTATCACCTGTAATCAAAAGAACTTACCGTCCAATTTGCAAAAAATGATTGACACGTGTGTGCATAAATCATTAGATATGAAGTCTCTATGATACCCGGTAAATGTTATTTCTATAATTTTGAAAAGATATATTTGACCAAATTAATACGATAAATCCAACAAATTAATAAGATTAATTCAGATGGATATACTACTGATGGACCAACTTACTGGCCTAATGAAATTAATTTTAAAATTTTAAAATTATTGAAATATATACTTTTTTCTTATTTGACTAAATTAATAATTTATAATTATTTTTATTGTCTCAAGAGATTATTTCACTTTCATTCTCTTCACTTTTCTCGTTATATTTATTTGAAAAAAATCCAGAACATTTATGAAGCTGACTGACAAATCTGTCTTTAATTTTTAATTTTTTAAAACTTTTAATAGTATATTCAAAGGTCGAGAAGTATATCACATTTTGTTTGGTTATTATAATTATTATTATTATAATTGTTTACCGTTTTTTACTTACGGGGAAGTCGGTGTAACTTGTACCGGAATATTAGTGGGGAAAATAAAACTTTTATATTTGGTGCGGTGTCGGCCATATTGGATATTTCTTCACTAGATATTCACAAATTCCCCTATTTTTAAATAAAATTGGAAGTAATTTGCCGTCAAAACCAACATTTGATTTTTATGTTTTTACCTTTATCAAAGTGTGCTCTAACACTTTAGATGTGGTCATTTTTGAAAAAAATCAAATTAGCGTGAAAAAACAGCCAATAACTAAAGGTCTTTCGCCACATTTTTCAAAAATTAAACAAGAATATTAAGAGATAGAGCCGAAATAACTGCTATATTTTTAACTAAAAATGGAAGTAATTTCCCGACGTCCTAAAATTTTACAAAAAATACTGAAATAACCGGAATTTAATGAGGAACTCAAATAGATGTGGTCATTTTTTGTATCGTTTTTGGTTTCTTTTTAACGAAACAAAAACTGTACACCTGTTCTATATTTCTATGTACCGATCGTAAGACACTGAGCTGTAGATCGTTACACAGGTGAAGTACGACAATGTACATAATAGTTGCCTATGAATACTAACTGGGTTCTTTCATGCCTAAGTGATCAGGTAAATAACATTATCACCTAAGACTGGTCAGCACTACCTGAATTCTTTCATACCTCAGCGAACTGGTACATTACATCATCCGCTGATTGCAATTACCTACCTGTACACGAATTCATTAATTAGTACCACTAATTAACTGGTCCATCCACTGGTTGCTTGACAATTTGCGGTAAGCGAGAGGGAAAAAAGTCGGAAAGCAGGGGCAAATGTTGGAGTGCCCCCCTCCCCGCCCACCTACCTCCATCCCGCTGGATCTGACACTGCATGATTTACCATTTTTGAATTATTTTTAAACAGAACGAAAAAAGTACACGACACTGCAAATCCAAATTCTCTTTCCTCTCTTTCTCTCTTTCTCTCCTAGATATGACAATATTCCAACGTCAGCTGCAGACTGCTAATATCTTTTTGTGTTTGAACAACACCATTTGATTTATTTCTGGAGAAAACTTTTTTACTTTTTTCTCAACATAATCAGGATAACGGGATAGCAGAGTATAGAGTTTCATTCCTGTGTCAAGATTATTTCACTTATATCATTATTTGATTCAATGAATAAGAATTCTAGAATAGCCAAGAATGTAAAACCTGAGCGAACTGACAAATTTTCTGAGATTATGGCCTGTCCCAGTTTAATATTTTGTCAGTTTGTAACAAAATTGTATAGTCTTGTGTAGAGACTTTAAGTTCAAGGATAGTGAAAGAAATCGAAGTGCATTGAGATTAGAACCAATATTCGACAAGCGAGTTTTCTCACACTAGATTTTCCCTAAAGATGTGAACCAAGACAGTGAGATCAAGATTTTGCTAGTTATATTGAGGCTGTCAGTTCTAGGATTATTAATGAAACGGAAACACACAGAGAACCCCATTTTCGGCAAGAAAACAAATTAAAACGATAATTAACTTAAAATAAATGCCGATGATATAAAAGTTTTTTTCTTTTTATTGTTTCATTATAAATCACAACTTTATTAGCCCGAAATTCGTAAACTTGGATTGCGGACCTATTCTAAGATTAGAAAATCATGCTTATAGTTTTCGCTTGTGGGAAAAAGTTCCGATAGACAACTCTCACCTCCGAGTTTCTCTCTCTCTCTTTCTCTCTTTCTCTCTCTCTCCATAAACAACTTGATCAGAGAATACAAGTTATTTTACTGGATCGATCGAGAAATTATTACATGAAGAAGATAGTGCAAATGAATCTACCAGTTTTGTCTATGAAATCGTGGTTTATTTATTTATTTATTTATTTATTTATTTATTTATATGAGTGTTTATTTATTCATTTGATTATTTATTTAATTATTTATATGATTATTTATATATTTATTTGATTATTTATGTATTAATTTATATGATAATTTATTTATTTATTTATTTATTTGATTATTTATTTATTTATTTATTTATTTATTTATATGAATGCACATTTCAAGGTCATGAAATAAGAAATATCAAATAATGGTAGTTTAAAAACTGATGATGTACAAGTCTTCGCTCTGCCCTCTCTCTCTATCTCTCTCTCATATTTCATATACTTATTAAAGGTCACCGGTCACCAAAAACCGAATTTTTTGTAGTACTATTTTCCGAAAGATTACATCATAAAAAGTCGATTTAGCCACAAATAACATTTTTTAAATCATTTCTGCTCTTTTCTACAGCGTAAATTAAAGTCCTGAAACTGTTGAAAGACGGTATTATCGCCCTTTGGTAGTAAAAGGACACAAAACCGGAAGTGACGCAGAAGGTGTTATACCAGCTATTTAGCAAATGAAGCTTGGATACTGAACTGCATTTATTACCCAGATTTATCGGAAATAACTTCTAGTATTTATATATATATATATATATTTATTTTTTAGCATAGGGTATTTCAGTTTCCTTCAGCAGAAAAAATAAATAAAAACTAAACATAATGTTAAGAAATAAATAAAAAAACGATATTTCATATGTGTGTTTGCTCTAAGTATGAATTACTAATACTTTTACAAAACATAATTTTACATTATTTATTTATTTATTCATTTATTTATTTTTATCTATTTATCACAACGAATTAATAAAAAGAACACACATTTTTGTTTTTTGTTTAAAATATTATTCATATTTATTTTCATTAATATTTAATATCTTTCTAAATATCCTTATATCTCTTTTAAATTTATTTATTTATTAATTCATCATAACAAATAATAAAAGAACCCAAATTTCCGGTTTTTATTTAAAATATTGTTCACATTAATTATTATTATTATTTAATATCATTTTAATTATCTTTACTATGGGCAGCCATCAGGGCAAAAATACAAAAGCTGAGAATTAATCAAATATTTTAAAAAATAACAATAAAAAATAAATCAATAATTAAAAAATTAAAATCACTAAACAAAATTCAAAAATCAATAATAAAAAAGCTGTGAATTAATCAAATATTTTAAAATAACAATAAAAAATAAATCAATAAATAAAAAATTAAAATCACTAAACAAAATTCAAAAATCAATAATTCGAAAATTAAATCAATAACACAATTTCATAAATCAGCAATCAAGCCTCAAACCAACAATAAACTCTCAAATCAACATCAACATTAAATCAACAATCAAATCCAAACTCGCAAATCAAAACTCAATCAACAACCAAAATCAAAACTCAAATCAACAACCAAAACACAAATTAACGCTAGAGGGCGCGCAGAACGAGGGAAATGAGGCAGTATTCGAAAAGTGTCACCCGCACTGCCGCACCCGCACCCAATTTTCCACATTACACACAATATCACTTTAAAAACTAAATATTTTAATAAAATTTTACACACTTGCCGGGCATAGGTATTTGTACTAAATTCTCTTTGGATTTTAATTAAAAATAAGTATTTTTAAAAATATTGATCAAAATGTTGGTGCGGCAGAACTGCCGCGCTCAAGCCATTTTTTTCAGAGTGAATTTTGGTTTTTTATCGATTTCTCTTATATTAGAAAATATTGAGCCATAAAATTTTCATGGCATCTAAATATTATCTATCGAAAAATATTAAGTTCATTATTACTTTTATAATTTTGGAGAATTCCTGGTGCGGCAGTTGGAGACGTCGTCAGCCGCACCCAAATCCAAATTTTCAGAGTTAAGTTTGCATTTAGATCGATTTCTCCTATAATCCATAATAATGGGGCATGAAATTTTAACAGGATCTAAATATGATATTTATCTATCAATGCATACTAATTGTTATATAAAAAGTTTGATAACTTATGAGAACTTTGGGCGCGGCAGTTGGTCTTGTCGTCAAAATAGATCGAAATATCGGCCAAACAGAATGTTCTGTTTCTTTTTCTGAATCTCCTGCCTTTTCTGGGTTCACCCTGAAATTAGAAAGAGTGTTATTTATTTATTTGTTTTACAAATATTAATTTATTTATGAAATTATTGTTTTTAACAAATATTTATTTATTTATTTATTTATTTATTTGAAATTATTTTATTCTATTCTAGTCTTCCTCTAAGACACAATCTACTTCTCCTAAGCCACCTGCTGTTTCAACCGTGTCTTCCTCTAAGACACAATCTACTTTTGCTAAGACAAAATCTACTAAGTCTAAAACACAATCGAAGTCACCGGCTGTTTCAACTGTGTCTTACTCTAAGACAACATCTACTTCTCCTAAGCCCACTGTTTCAACCTTGTCTTCCTCTAAGACAAAATCTATTTCTGCTAAGACAAAATCTACTAAGTCTAAAACACAATCGAAGTCACCGGCTGTTTCAACTGTGTCTTACTCTAAGACAAAATCTTTTGTATCACAAATGTTAAAAACACAAAAAGGAGGAGGTCACAGTGAAGATTTAACGTGTCATATTTATCAGTTTTCACATGAAACACTGTCGTCTAAAGAGTTAAAATACATTGTTTCAAATTTGGATGCAGACAAAAATTCCTCCGATCCATCCTGAAGGTGGAGAAGTTTATGTTTTTAAGGATGAAGGCAACACAAAACAAAAAGATTGGACATCTGATTCTTATTTCTGGGTCAATAAAGGCAGTCAGTATAACGTTCCCAAGAATGCAAAAAATCCAGATATTTATGTTAGGAAATATTGGATAATTACCGAGCCTAAAAATAGGATAGGTAACGAAGCTTTTAGGCGTCGGATTTATAGATTTAACAAGGAAAAAATTGTTATTGTTCAATACATCGGTGATGAAACCGTTTATAAGCATAGGTCTCACGGTAATTCAGACACAGACACAGGTTGTTACACAAGAACGCTTCCATCAACTATACAACAAATTAAAAATCCGTCTGATGTACATATAGAAAATTAGTCACCAATGACAAAGTTAAACCCAAATATCAAGGCGTAATTAATCCAAGAGATATTACACAAGTCAGACGACACAAACACACTGTACGACAGAACAAAAAACTTACTCGTGATGAAATATATAGTGCTGTAGAGTTACACTATCACTTAGATAATTTTATTCATGACTTTGCGGTTGTGCCACATTTAAAATGCATTGTCGCTTCATCTGAACTACTATCAGAATTAAATAAACTCCTCGCCGTTAAGTCCGATGCACCTGTCACTCTATTTTATGACACAACATTCTTGTTAGGTGATTTTTTTGTGTCAGTGCTTGTTTTTAAACATATTCTTTTTCAAGGTAACCGAGCTGTTCCAGTTGCGTTATTCATACACGATAGAAAGTCAACTGAAGTTCATGATTTTTTGGCATAAAATTCCAACACTTATACCAAATTTAAAAAAGAATAAAGTAATAATCGTTACAGTCAGAGAGGACAGTATAACAAATGCTATATCTGCTAATCTCCCCGATGCATACATTTTGTTTTATTGGAACCATATATTACAAGACTTAAAACGTTGGCTAAAACATCATGGTGGAAAACCAGATGATATGAGTGTTTACTTTTCCCATGTACAGGTAATGGACACTGGGTCACCTCTATACAAGATAATAATAAATATATACGTTTTGGATAGTTTAATTTCATTAATAGAAAAGAAACAAAAATTGCCAGCTTCTGTAGACATACAATTATCTGCAGCTTATGGTAGAGGCAACAATAAAATTAATTTGGTATTACCTCATATCCAACAACAAGACAATTCAGTTGATTGTGGTGTCTTTGCTATTTCTAATTTAGTGGAATTTTGTTTTAAAGGCACGATTGATACAAATATTACATTTAAATCAGAAATGATGAGGGAACATCTTCTTAAATGCCTAATTAAAAGAAATTCGAACCCTTCCCGAGAAAAAATAAATCAAAAATTTGTCAGAAAAAACCAATGACACTGGATATCTATTTGGACTGTTCGAAGTGTTCCCTGTCAAACATATATGATGATATGATTTCTTGTGAGTTTTGTACCAAATGGTTTCACAATTCCTGTGTAGGTCTAGATGATGATTTCAGAGACAGTTTTATTTTCACTTGTGATAATTGTAGGTAAATTTTAATTAGACAAACTGCCTATATTCTTTACTTCAATAGAGGTGCTCCTTAAATGACAGTACTTCCATTACAAGAAACAGTAGCTTTCCTTTACATATACACATCGATCTATTTTGACGACAAGAGCAACTGCCGCGCCCAAAGTTCTCATAAGTTATCAATTTTTTTTATATAACAATTAGTATGCATTGATAAATAAATATCATATTTAGATCCTGTGAAAATTTCATGCCCCATTATTATGGATTATAGGAGAAATCGATCTAAATGCAAACTTCACTCTGAAAATTTGGATTTGGGTGCGGCTGACGACGTCTCCAACTGCCGCACCAAGAATTCTCCAAAATTATAAAAGTAATCATAATGAACTTAATATTTTTCGATAGATAAATATCATATTTAGATGCCATGAAAATTTTATGGCTCAATATTTTCTAATATAAGAGAAATCGATAAAAACCAAAATTCACTCTTAAAAAATTGGCTTGAGCGCGGCAGTTCTGCCGCACCAACGTTTTGATCAATATTTTTAAAAATACTTATTTTTAATTAAAATCCAAAGAGAATTTAGTACAAATACCTATGCCCGGCAAGTGTGTAAAATTTTATTAAAATATTTAGTTTTTAAAGTGATATTGTGTGTAATGTGGAAAATTGGGTGCGGGTGCGGCAGTGCGGGTGACACTTTTCGAATACTGCCTCATTTCCCTCGTTCTGCGCGCCCTCTAGCGTTAATTTGTGTTTTGGTTGTTGATTTGAGTTTTGATTTTGGTTGTTGATTGAGTTTTGATTTGCGAGTTTGGATTTGATTGTTGATTTAATGTTGATGTTGATTGAGAGTTGATTGTTGGTTTGAGGCTTGATTGCTGATTTATGAAATTGTGTTATTGATTTAATTTTCGAATTATTGATTTTTGAATTTTGTTTAGTGATTTTAATTTTTTAATTATTGATTTATTTTTTATTGTTATTTTAAAATATTTGATTAATTCACAGCTTTTTTATTATTGATTTTTGAATTTTGTTTAGTGATTTTAATTTTTTAATTATTGATTTATTTTTTATTGTTATTTTTTAAAATATTTGATTAATTCTCAGCTTTTGTATTTTTGCCCTGATGGCTGCCCATACTTTACATATCTCTTATTAATTAACTAATTAATTAAGTTATTTATTTATTTATTTATTTGTTTATTAATTTATTTATTTATTTTTTATCTATCTATCATAAGGAATAATAAAAAGGACCCATTTTTTTTTTGTTTTTTTTATTTTAAAAACAACCTTTTCTTCTCTCTAGTACAGCTATATTATTACCTCAAATTGATTTTAATTCATATTTGTTTTAGAAATTGTCCCATTTTTAATTCCTTTTTAGATTAAAATCAAAGATTTATTATTATTATTACTATTATTATTATTATTATTATTATTGTTATTATTATTATTTACCCATGTAATGAATAAAAACACGTTTTCGGGTAGAATCTGAGTCCAAGACCTGTAGTTTTTTGTTCAACGAAAATATCAAAATAGAGGTTTAAAAAATAACTTCTTATTGTCTTTCAAATAAAATATTTCATCCCAGTATTACTTAAATATAAAAACAATTTCAATTCAATAGCTTCCTATGCTTATTTGCAGTAAGTTTAATAATTATCATCATCATCATCATAAAATAAAAAATAAATAAAAATTTTCATATAATAACTTTATTACACTTGATTTTAATGGGATGAAAAGAACGTCATCCAAATGTGATACCAGTGGGATTATGCTCGACTAACTAAGGACTCAAAACTCGAGTGAAACTTTCTTTCATTTATTCACAATAAATTAATATCGTTCAAAGTGTGATTTACACCTCCTCACATACTAGTAATTAAGAGATTATCAATATGCTACATTTAAAAACATCTTGTTTAGAAGTAGACATTTACCACCTGTAATTAACAGAGTTTACCATACAATATGCAACATTAATTGACACGTGCGTATATCTACATGATATACCCGGTAAATGTTATTTGTCAATTTTTGCTGGATTCTGAAAATCGAACACATTAAAGTTAAATTAGATTAGTTAATTTGAACAAGACATACGTGTCTGTTTGAACGCCGATTGAATAACGGAATTAAATTAATTTTGAAAATTAAAATTGTTTAAAATGTATATATTTGACTGAATTCATTCATAATAATTTAAATTGTCTTCAATGATTATACCGCTCTTATTTCCCTGACTTATCTCGTAATGTTTAATCTGAATACATTCAAAACAATTAAAAAGCTGCATGAAGGACTTGTGTAAATCTGGCTTTAATGTGTTCTGAATTTTGTGGAAAAAAACATGTTAATCGGTCATTGTGATTTTATTATATCCCAACTTTACAAAATATATCATTTTGACTTGATATCAAACTTTAAAACCCTTCAAAACACCACACAAACCCACATGTAATATATGGATACATATATAGGTAATGTGTCTTTCCTCAGCAGCTTAACACCATGTACGTCATCAATTAGGTCGCCGGAAAGTTACGAGCGGTGTCGGAAACTACCGAGTATTAGCAGTTCGTTTAGGTAAGGTTTTAGTGTACTACAGGTAAATATAAGGCGTGGTAAATCGTCAGACACATCAATATTGACTATTCTACCCATAGGAATGCAAATACAAAATTGATAAATATGGTGACCGGTGACCTTTAAAGTTTTTAAAAATATTTATTTATTTATTTATTTATTTATTTATTTATTTATTTATTTATTTACACACAAATAACAATTGGTAAAAAGTATCTAAAGTATCCATAACATTACTACTCATGTAGATTAATCATCAGATTCCATTAAAATTCAAATTCATCTAGGTAATTAAAGAGATTAACAACATACGGTAAATTTTTCAGGTAGAATATACTATCGTCTGGTTAAAATGAGTTTGAATTTGCTTCTGTTATCAATTAGTTAGGTAAGTTGTTGATGAGATACCGGGGAAATGTTGATGATCATCAATTAGGAACCATGATCTTTTTATTACCTATGGGCATAAATCCATAATGATAAATAGTCAAAACTACACTTTTTTTAGTTTAATAAATAAATAAATAAATAAATAAATAAATAATTAAATAATTACTTTGAAAACAATCATGAAATTTTATCACCGGACATTTTTTTTTAATCGCGTTTTTCTCCAATTATTTTTGTGTAATATATACCAAATAAATAAATAAATAAATAAATAAATAAATAATGGTGCATCTTAGCCAATTCAGGGTGGTTGAAAAAACACCATTATATCATTTAAATACATGTATATGTCAGGGTGATCCTTAAAGATCCTTAAAGCCGCATTAAAGATCCTTAAAATTTCAGTTCCATTAAGGATCTGAAAGGAAGCCTTAAAGATCCTTAAAGAAGATGGTTGTCCTTAAAGGGGTTTTTAAGGAGGCTTTAAGGATCTTTAAGGACATCTTTAAGGATATTTAAGGATTCCTTAAAGACCCTTAAAGGAGGGAGTTGGTCTTGTGACGATGTTTGATTTCTAAATTTTGTTACGATGGAATAAATATATTTTCAATTAAACCTAGTAATGACTGATGCATACCAATATATAAGGTAGAAAATCTCAGTAAAGCTGAAAACATTTACTTGACGCCAGTCAATACAAAAACAAAATAAAAGAACAACAAGTATAAATAGTATTTATACTGCTAACGTTAATCAAGCATTAAAGTTAATAACAACAAGCATATTCATTTGGATGACCCTTAACATTGAATCTAATTAATGATATATTTTAAACAATGACCAAATTTTAGTAACATTTCAATCAGATGAAATGGTGAAAAATAAGTATGAACTGACAAAATTGGCAGGCAATATATAATTCCCAATCGTTAATGACTGGTAAGCAGCATTGCTTTAAAACGTGGCCAGGAAAACAATCAGTAAAACCTTCAATAATATGAAAAAACCTTAACACGCTCACCTTTTGTATTTGATGTCTGTTTATACAAAATAATATTGATATTGCAAAAAAGGTGTAGGAGGAGTTGCCCATTCAACACATGCACCGTTAAAATGTAGTTTCCTCCTGTTAGGAAGCAGTGGGGAACTAATGATGCACAACAAAGACGTCTTTCTCTTTAAAGAATACAGAAAGAAAGGTTTAGGATTTCAATAATGTAATAAAATTGTACTTACTCTTTTTTGGATGATATACTTTTTCTACTCCTGTTCCGGGTACTAAAAATAAAGTACATTTACGTTATGTCTACTTTTATATTATAAACAAAAATAATCGCCATTTTCATGTTGCTTATATTTTGTATAATTTTACATTTACAAGTGTTATTAAAATGTAAAACATGCCCCAAAATATTATATAATATTCTTGTCTTCTTTGTCCTTTTTGATCTTGACAGAAAGATATCATATCAATACGATGTAATGCCACAATGTAGAGTGGGTAATGGTCGGAGTCTAGCGGTCGGACGTTATGCGGAGTGTAATATCTTAGGGGTCAAAATCACATTTATATTCTGATTTGTTCATTATAGTGATGCTTGAAACAAGAAACTATGTTAGAAACCAATAACTCTGAACTTAAGATTATTTACAATACTTGAAGTGTGTCACATTATTTCAATAATATTGATATTCCTATCTATTTAAATGTCATCGGGAGAATAGACGCCAGTTTTGAATCTGTTACATTTCAAAGACATTTTCGGGATTTGTCATTGTGAATCGAATCTGCACATTCAGGTAAGAAAACACTGTTTACGTAATCGTCCGTTTAAGTGGTGTGGCAGCTAAAATGGAGGAATGCTAATGCACAAAATGGTAATTAACCATGATTTAGAGTCACATGTATCTTTCTTTGACCATTCCACAATGTAATAGAAACCGATGCAAGTTCCAGGATATATTAGATTGTTAGACAGAACTGTCATATTCAGCTCTTATAAGGTTTTGAATTCCTATAGATTTGCAGATATTTTTACAATAATATCAGTGTATTTTTATATCCAGATCATGAAACATTAATTAATAATGTAAAAATATATTGTGTTTTGTGTATTTTCATATGCCGTTAAATGGCCATTTTTGTTTTTTCCTGAATAACAAAAAATGTAAGCCAGACAAGACATGTTCTAATTGATCATGTTTATTTGTCCCAATTAATTTTGTCCATCTTCTTACATTAAATAGTTTTACATCTTTAAACATAAAAAACATACACTCATAAGTCTATGCTATGCAGTTGCAAAATGTATATAAACAGATAAACTAAGTAGAATGATTTATGTTCCTCAACTTATATAATTAGTTATAGTTCATGTAGTCATTTACACCTCTAGTCTTACATGGATGTTTTTATTAAACCGATGTCCAAATTTATTTTGAAAACTATAATTATTCTGAAAGTATTGTATATGTATTATTTAGTCGTCTCCCGGCAGATACAAAGAACTTTACTCTAACCTTTACAAAAATGTGTACAATGATACACTATATGAGGTTTTAATTTGCAAAAATGTTTTCTCCTGTTCATTCACATAATACATTCTGTAAGAAAGCAAAATAATGTACCCAAACACAAATAAGCCATAGAACAGAACAAAACCAGAACTTGATCTAATGATGGTAGGTTCACATTCCAATTTGTTTTTCAATATGTGCAAGTATTAAAACAAAGCGCAAGACATTGTGTCTTTGAAGAAGTTTTTAAAATCCAAGGAATTTAATATCATCAACACCAAATTTAAACTGTAACACATAGTTGAAGAATAGCTTACCAAATATTAGTTAAATATCTGCAAGCATTTAGGAAAAATGCAAAAAACGTGTGTGACAGTGGAAGAAACAGCATATAGTTATAAAGAGCGATGGTGGTAGGATACTTAGATATTGAAGTACAATTGAATTTATTTAATCCCTATATATCCTAAAGTAAATTCGATTGATATTCGCGTGTTCTTGATATATTCAGCGGTACAACATATCAATACTACATGCTGCAATACAAGTGTAAATGTAGTTATTGTCGTGTTTACAAATTAAGGGGAGAAATCTGCAAAAAATACTTCGAAGAGATGACGACGGACTCCAAGAAGACCTAAAACTCAACATTAAGTGAGTGAATTGCCATCAATTATTTCAATTAAAAAATTAAAAAATTATTAAATAATTAAATTTAATGATTAAAAAACCGTGGTTACATAATTTGGTGGCTAAATGCCATTGAAAAGACCCCTTCATAAACACATAATTAACATTATGACTTTTAAGACAAAACCCTAACCCTAACCCTATTTTTGTACCAGAATGAAATTCTTGCTATTCTGATGACAACATGAGCAAGATCACAATTAACCGAGATACATTTAATCGTAAAGGATAGGGTTAAATTGTTATAAACTTTGATCAAATTTTAATTTTTATGAATTGTAATACAGTTTCCAAGTCAAATATACGTATGAAAAAAAGTTTAAGTGATGCTAAAATTCAAACTGAACGGTGTGGCTTTTTTCATAATTTCCCATTTATCGAGACCAGTCAGATTTTCTAAAAAGTCCAAAGTTGAGAAAATACATGTGAAATCAGGACTTGTAAAGCCCCAGTTTAAGTCCATCTGAAGTACGCGTTTTCCCGCGGGAAGTTTTTTTATTTTGTTTGTGTTTGTTATCAAGATTGTTAACTAACCACAGCCAAATTCACCGTGTATTGCATCGCGTTAGGGGGACATGATTATGTCATATCGGGGGACATGATTTGAAGCGAGGAATTCCGACAGGTGTGTTTAAAATGTTTTTGTTTTGTATCAAAATAACATATTTTAGTCATAATTGTTGCCTCACGGAACATTACGATATGTCCTTGAGGCAATGCATCCACGATTTGATCTAAAATAGCAATAAATACCACTTAACCCCTGTAAAATATTGCTGGTGCGGACTACGAAGCATTTTGCAATACAAAACGTAGTATTGTGTACAAATGAAGCTTTATCGGTATATAAAATATCATTTATACTTTCATCTGTACCAAACTTATACATCAAAACCCTATATTTCTTCCACAATTAGTGTTTTAAATAAGCATCAAACGGAGCACACGATTTTGGAATCGCCTGAGGGACATGATCGGATGTAATTTACAGACCGTCCTGTTGATTTTTACAAATAATTTCAGAAAAGGCACCATAAAATGTCACGAACGAACGATTGGCCACGTCAGCGGCATTTAATACAGAATTAAATGTCGCTGGCCACATTAATTGTTTGGGCACTGTACACCAATGTCTATATAAAACGCATTTATATTGCTTTGAAATGTCAGTCATATCTGTTATATGCGTTTGAACATACCAATAAAGTGCTTAATGTTTTTAATACATATATGCACCCAATACAAAATTGGAACTGTAATAAATTGTTTTTTAAAAAATTAAATTAAATTAAATTAAAAAATAAAAATGATTAACATCACAATCAAGAATATTCCACTTGTGTCCAGGCATCATTAGTTATTATAGTTCCAGCTTTCAGATTAGAAACCTACGGAGATTAACTAGATGATGATGATGATCCTACTGATGATTACTATTATTATTATTATAATTATTATTATTATTGCTCTCAATTCGGGAGCGAATATAGTGTCTTTATAAGAATCCCACTCGAGTCATTTCCAAATTAAAAGTGACATTTCGCTTGCTGAGGATATGTGGTGTTATCTGAGAGTACGGCGGTTTTCCCTAAAATGCTGATCGCCCCTATATAAGTGATAAGATGTTTAATAGCCCCAGTTTGACAATCTTTCCTTAACTTAAATTAGCAAATTTTGGCAAGATTTTTTGGAACTACGAATAAATATTTTTGTTATAACTAATGCAGATGTCTTAAGCTTGAAATAATCTTTAACATGACACTTTAAATTTCCTTATATCTTAACAGTAACAAAATTATAAAAGTTTTTAATTTGAAAAATTTAAATTAAGGAAAATCTTATGTTAAGAAATGATTGTGAAACGCGGCCAAGCTCTAGGCCAACCAAATATCTTTAAAACCGTTTTTAATTTTTTTTCTAATATTAGGTATATGACCGTATATTGGTTTATACCAAATGTACACATAAAGTACAGACCAATCGAAAGTTTAAAAATAAGTAACAAAAAATAAAGTTAGCCTGTCGACTGATCGAGTAACACATAGGCCTTGGTCGAAAAGCAGCCGAAATATGGATGTCAGCTGTTGAATTATATAGCTAATGATTGACTGGATGATCTTTTATTTTCGCACTAATTCGTTAGCTTTGTGTTAAACTGTAGGCAGGTGTGTACAGTAGGTCAAGGTTCGTGTCGTGACCCGATCACAAAGCCTGAAAGAAGGCAGTCACGTTCCTGTGGTCAAACACGGGATATCAACTAAGTATTTTCATATTTTTGTCATGAAAGACCTAATTGTTAATCACGAGGAAACAATTGATACTAAAAGTGTTTGTCACATATGTGCAAAGACGTTTTTCAACAATTTCCACCTAAGAAGGAAGAATTTAAGTGCAATATCTGCAACAAAACATTCCGAACTAAGTCAATATGTGTCTACACACATCCGTTGCCACACGGACGGATTTTTTTATGTTCAGTCTGTGGCAAGGGGTATACGAAAAAGGCAAGTCTCGATAACCATATGCGATTCTTCTTCTATCTTGGAAAAAGAAAACTTGCGAAGTTTGTAACAAGCAACTAAAAGACGCATAAGCTCTAAAACAGCATTTAATAACACACACATATAAATGAGATGTTTGTTGTGGTTTATTCAAGGACATCAAAACACATTTGCTTTCGCGTGATGACAGCAGTCAAAGACAAAGAGTGTATGGATGTTCTCAGTGTCAAAGAATGTTCGTCTCACCAAAGTATTTGTCGTTGCACATAAAGCGAGTACATACTTACTTACTTGTTTATTTAATTTAAACCCCTGAGCCGATATCTCTGCTGGTGGCTGGTGCCCCGAGGATATCAAAAGCTCAGTAGGCAATAATTTCGTATTATTGTCAAAAATATACAATAGTTGTCTAAATTTCCTGACAGTTAAAAAACTAAGGTATACCCCCTCATTCAAAGTATTTCCTTAGCCTAATTTGGTAAAATATATTTTGGTCCTTGGGTAGCTTTTCAACATCTTCAAAATAATTTTGGTTTCATAATTTTGGTCCAAGCACTACTGATGAGGAATGGTATTCCGAAACGACCGTCTAGTGCTGTAAAATTAAAACTGGTATAATATGAAACTAGTCCTCTTCGTACGTATGTGCATATAAGGCAACCACCAGCTCTCTGCACAACTGTCTGTCCTTAGCCCTTTTTCCGCTTCTTTCCACCCCATCCCCATCTCTTTCAGCTCTTTCTCTACTGTCCGCCTCCATGTTTCCTAAGCGAGTACATAGACAAGCAAATAAACATTCCTCCATCTGTAGGAAAAGTTATGCCTACGCCATGTCCCTTAGTCGTCACAAAATGTCTTGTGAAAGTGCAGTGGACAATAGTTTTGAACACTGACAGAATAGCACATATTCCGCCAAACATGCTGTAATATTTTGATTATTTTTATTGGGACAGCACAACAATTTAAGTGAATATATATATGGTTTTATGGACTTGCCTAATTAAAGCCTGTAGTCTTTTTATGAGCTTATCTTTATTTTTTACTTTAAAGAAAAACAGATAAACGAGTATAATATGCCACAATACGATTATATTTACAAATAAAAACGATATAAAACCACAACACAGAGAAAGCGATTATAAAAACTTAGACATTATCATAAAACACATTAGCTAGAAACTACTCTGTTCAACAGCTTAAATTGAAACTGTCTTTCAATATAAATTAACTTCCAAGAAGTGCTGTATCATTAAAAGAAACAAAACCTATTTCCATACGACTGTAAAATTTACAATAACATATAGGCATCATATTTTTTCTAAAAGTAGAAGAGTAGATAAAAAGAATAATTGAAAATTAATAAACTTAGAAGTTTAA
Organism: Anadara kagoshimensis; assembly: GCA_021292105.1. Classification (NCBI taxonomy): domain Eukaryota; kingdom Metazoa; phylum Mollusca; class Bivalvia; order Arcoida; family Arcidae; genus Anadara; species Anadara kagoshimensis. The sequence continues at coordinate 137,403 of JACFYK010000021.1, read as the reverse complement.
CATTTACACCTCTCTCTCTCTCTCTTCTCTCTCTCTCTCGTGAATGTGTGTGTTTAAAACGTCTAAATTTGCAAATCGGGGATTTGATCTTTACACTTCATAATACTGTTGCGGTGAATAACTAAGCCCGTAAAAGAAACTACTCTAATTCAAAAGCTATGCCTAGTCCCTTTGTCGTCGAAATCTTTGATTCATCTCTTCGATGCCATTGCCTAACAGGGAAGGCACCTCTCGATGGTTCATGTGGCTTTGAAATGGTGCCAAATTTAATTTTTCTAGCTATTTTTTCTTTTTGTTTGGTCAAAGTAATTGTGTCTGAGAAATAAAGAAAGAGAATCATTTATCTAGAACAGATGCTTTGTCGAATGTTACCTTTCACAGATTTCATACGTCAGCCTTTTAATACTTAATGCTATGTTGTGGACTGCCATTACGTGAATTATTCATGTGTACTATTTTATCTCCATAACTTGCTAGGAATTATATTTATCAGATGCGTCCAGTTGTTCAAAGTTTTGGTTGTTTTTTTTTGGTTTTAAAAAAAAAATATTTTTTGTTATCCATTTAATTCAAATAATTGATGTTGTAAAATGTAAAATATGTGGTATCGCAAAAGGTAATAAACGCCAAAACATAGATTATATTATTATTATTTATCATAATATTTTATTAGTTATATTATCTTAATGATTGTGCTCTTTTATTACAACATAAATTACATGACTTGGTATGATATTACTGTCTAAGCGCGTCAGAGGTTGTGCGTTATCTTCGAATGTGGAGTCGTTTAAGGTCACAGTATGAACAGCCTACACACCACTTGTCCTCGATGTTCGCATGAAAAACCCCTGTAATATATACTAATGAGCACGATGTTTTATGAAGCATAATACCCTCTGCGGCAGCTAACATTAAAATGTTTAAACCCCAAGTTAAAGCTGAGTGTTCGCTTTGTATGTGGAAGACCGGGGTTCGATTCCGACCAGACTTTAGAAATTGCACGCCAGCTTGGCAACACTGTAGGCCTCTACTCCGACTCTCGCTAAGCGCACCACTAAGGTATGAATTTCTACCACTTTTTAGTATGATAGCAAGTGATGTCTCGATATAAGTGAAATAATCTTGAGTATGTCAGTCGGATAATACTCAGTAAAACATCAAATAAAAATAATTTCTACATTTTCATTAATAAAAAGCACATTTTGGTATTAATATACATACATTGAAAGTTCTTATCTAACTGTACTTAGTTTACAAGTCATAACTTCTGCGTCTCTTAATATTAAAGATGGTACATCCCTGGCTTTTTTTGACACTTGACTATTTGGACTTAAGGTCTGAAGAACCCTACTGTTGTTTCTGCCGCCAGTGAACCAATACTACAAATGTTGTAAGAGTCTGTCATTCCAAATAACTGTAGTTTTGAATCTATATCAATGCACATACCCTCCAATGTTACAATTGGTATCTGCTTTATATATCTACCTGGAGGAAGAACAAACCGAAATCAACACCATCGAGTAGAACTTTTCTCATTTCAATCAACTTTTTAATCCTATCAATAGCTGTTAAACTTGGCAGTTATTAGTTTCATACCAAATTCTTATTACATTAAGTAATGCCTGTGCTTTCATTGTAACCATTTTCCATATCCATTGTTCTACTTCAAAACTAAAATTAGTTCTTGTGTTAGGCACACTTTGCTTGTCTATAAGGTATTCAACTATTGGGATTGTTAATGGTGTCTTGTTTGCTTTTGCGCATTCTTTCCAAGCCTTTTTAGTGACATTAGCTACACCAGTGGTGGAACACATTACCCTGAGGGTGTCAAATTGTGTGAACAGTCTACACTTTTTGTGAGTAATTCACCAATATACGGGTTTTGTTCAGGATAGGAATACTAGAAATTCACACAATCCTCGAATCACTCTATAACAACGTTTTGGTTAATTGCTGATCCACCTCGCCACACTTGTTATCTAGTAGGAAATATATAAGACGCATAAGCAGCGTTTAAACTAGCTTAAGGATACTTTTTTATTTCAATACTTTCAGGCACAGTTGTGAAAGAGAAACAGCATGTTTATGAGCTCTAAAAGTGTTTGTTTAATGTTCGGTTTGTAGGTTCCTGAGCAAAGCATTGCACATAAAACATTTACTTTTTATGTTTCTTCCAAGAATTTGTTGGAAGCAACCGTCTAAGGCATTCACTTAAACTGTTATTTCGTGATTAGTCAAAGATAAGACCTTATCGTGACATGAATCAGAAGCTTAGAGATTTTTCCATTTTGACGTTTTGTTATTAGCTGGCAGGCTTACCAACGAATTATTTATAACAAAGTTATCTTCAATGAGTTTGATCGCGAAACTGTTGTCATATTCCTGCATTGTATTCTGTTTGCTATCGAGATTAACCAGCCAGTTTCTGCTTGACTAGTTCTACTTTTCTCCTTGATGTTCATAACAAATAGGTTGGTCTTCATTAAGTATTTGAAGCAAATAATCTTCTTGAGAATTTGAAAACATATCTGGCGTTTGGTTTTGAACTACATTTTATGATACATTAATTGAAGACACTATGTTCTCTATGTCTTTATCTGGGGTGGCCTGAAAAGATTGTATAATATTTTCTGGAAGCCAATCTATGTTGACATGAGTGTCTGCGTTTTCTTCTTCTTCACTTCTTGAGGACGGTCGATTTATTTTGCGTCAGAAGTCTTTATTGTCAGTTGTTTTGATTTTTTCAAAAGCTATGTCTTTACTTGTTATGACAATGGACACATACTTTCTATTTTCATGTTTGCTTCATAATCACCATTCAGGACTGTGTTGAGTTTACTGATAGTACTAATAAGATAGGGCTTAGACAATTTTTGAACATCCGCCCATACGGCCAGTTGTAACTGATAAATGGTCAATGGTTTGTCGTTAGAATCTCTTGTCATTAGTTTAATCCACTATCCATCAGTTGTTTGAAAGCATTCGAAACCCGCGTTCCTTACATTCTTTTAAAACTTCGTTTGTTGCATTTTGGAATTGAGCAGAAGTCAATTTGTAGTGTTTTAGACAGTATGCTATTGGGAAAGAACATGGGGTTTCTAATTTGGAATTCCTATCTTTGTTTGTCAATACCCAGACCATACAAACCTCCGTTTTTTCGTAGCAGCAAGTAACCGTCCTTTATAACCCGACATGATGTTTCTAGTGCAATTATCACATTTTCTAGGTTCCATTTGGTGTCGTGTGTAAAAGCACATAGATACGGAATTGCACTGCATTGTTGTCCAACGTTACTATTTATCATTGAAAGTGACGGAAATTCTCCCAGAAAAATAACATTTGCATTTACAAATTTCTTTATCATTTGTCGAATGTGTTTCGTCTCTTGCCTTGACTTATTTGGAACAGTAAGATTTTCCTTATCGTAAAGATCTTCAACTTCCTTCCAGATATCATCCTATAGCTGTTTGTTAAATATTACCTTAAAATCGTGGTACTTTTCAGCGAATATGAAACATAAATTAGCATATTAGTATCTAAAACAACCATTTCTGACAAACACTGGCAAACACTATTCTCTGAAATTGTGTAATGAACTGCTAGCTTATTATCGGCCGGAAAATGAGACTTTATTTTCTATATATTGATATATTTTGGTTTGCGTTTAGGAGGATGAAGCCACAGACTTGACTTTTTCTTTGGCATATTGTCTGAAACAAAAACACTTCCTTTTGAAGCATTTACGATGATATACCTGATCAAAAATAACAACATCATCATAATCATCATCATCATCTAGTTAATCTCCGTAGGTTTCTAATCTGAAAACTGGAACTATAATAACTAATGATGCCTGGACACAAGTGGAATATTCTTGATTGTGATGTTAATCATTTTTATTTTTTAATTTAATTTTTTTTTTTTTAAAAAACAATTTATTACACTCCCAATTTTGTATTGGGTGCATATATGTATTAAAAACATTAAGCACTTTATTGGTATGTTCAAACGCATATAACAGATATGACTAACATTTCAAAGCAATATAAATGCGTTTTATATAGACATTGGTGTACAGTGCCCAAACAGTTAATGTGGCCAGCGACATTAAGATTAATTCCGTATTAAATATCGCTGATGTGACCAATTCTTTGTGGCATTTTATGGTGCCTTTTCTGAAATTATTTGTAAAAATCATCAGGATGGTCTGTAAATTACATCTGATCATGTCCATCGGGTGATTCCAAAATTATGTCCCCCGATTGATGTATATTTAAAACACTAATTGTGGAAGAAATAAAGTGTTTGAGGTATAAGTTTGGTACAGATGAAAGTATAGATGATATTTTATATACCGAATGCAAACCTTGCTTTGTATAGAGCTTCATTCGTACACAAGACCACGTTTTGTTTTGAAAAATGCTTTGTAGTCCGCACCAGCAATATATTGCAGGGGTAAAGTGGTATTTATGGCCTTATTTTAGATCGTGGATGCATTGCCTCACAGACATATCGTCATGTTTCGTGAGGCATAAGTTATGACCAAAATATGTTATTTTGATCCAAAACGAAAGCATTTTGAACCCACCTGTCGGAATTTCCCGCTTCAAATCATATCCCCCGAGATGACATAACAATGTCCCTCTAACGCGAAGCAGTACACGGTGAGTTGGTTTGAGATGTTTAAAATACATTGGTTTTACAATGCAGTTAGCTGTCTCACGATATAAGAAGATACTTACATGATCTGTACAATGTTTCACCAGACATCACCAAAAACACTCGTTTATCTACAGGATCTACAGCCAATGAGCGAAGTTTGCAGGCAGGTATATCCAAGGGTATGTTCTCAAGAGTTTCATTAGGATAACGGACTTCAGTGTATATCCGTTTAATCTTATCTCCAGAAAAGTAATACAGTATATCGCCTGCATCTGTAAGTAATATATTACATTCAATTGTGGACGTCTTTATTGACCGTCGAAAATATAAGATTTATAATGAATTACTCATTTCTATGATATTTTATCTTAGATGTATTTTAAGGTTTTTGTTTGAAAGTCTTTTTACTTAATCATTAAAGCAATATTTACACAAATTGTTATGTTACAGTCGTCAGTTTCAGCGTATTCAGATAACGTCTATCCTACATCTGGAATCAACTGAATTAATTGTAATTTTAAAAAAAAACATTTGACCATTTGACCCCGTGCATGACATAAGCAAATGTGTTATTACCACATAATTTTATGCCTTTATTTTATAACATACATGTACATTGGCTTTATAACTCTATGACTGGCTATTAATACATCAGTTTAAAGATAATTAAAGTATAAACAAAAGAAAATTGTCATATGTAGGTCATATATATAATAGATTATTTGATCAAAAACGTAAATACGTTTTAGATCCGCAATTTTGTTATCGCCATACTGTTTGATCGTTATTGCTGTTCAACACGATCCAAGATCGATCATCCATCAATTTGTTTGAAGAATATCATGAAATTTTATTCTAAATTGGACTATTTAACCATATTCATTCGATGCCCGAAGTTGCATGCGTACGGTTATACTGGTATATATTCCTCTGATTTTTTTAAAAAAAAAAAACCTTAAAGTTAATGTTTGGCAATGCAATTTTCCGATCCATAATCGGTGATCAAAGGAAAACAAACTGTCCGCCATGGCTATGTAATTGGTTTTATTTCTTGTCATGAAGTAGATTTTATGAAAAGCAGTATTACAAATATATAGATTAAAACTCCTGAGTTGGGTTAATTTTATCCATTTTAATGAACGTTTGAAATACAAACAGTTTTTTAACTTCTGTCTGATATACGGGTACATTTATAACACTTAGGAATGTAAACTTTTGAGGCTATGTGACAATGTAGTTACAACCTGTAGATGAAATTGTTTATTCAGGAATATTAATCAAGCTAAGATTTGTTAAGTCCCTCAAAACTTATGTTGCTAAAATACGATGTTTATTAGATGCATACGTTTAACTAAATTTTCTAGTGTTACATATTTTTGCTTGGACTTTGGAATTCTTCATATCATCCTATTCCTGTGGGACACCACGGCACCTTATAGGCAAAGACAAAAACTATTAAATTAAATGTGGACAGTAGACATTTATGCTTTTATCAATTATTCCGTCGACACCAATATACATTTGCGTATTTGTTAATCAAAAACATATTTCATGTCCAAAAAACAACAAAAACTGCCTATTTAAGTTGAATATTTCAACTTTTATAAGGGAAGTGAGACCGGGTTCTCGGGAAGGTTTAGTACCTTCTGTTTAGCTTGCTACACCCGTCACGTGTGAAATAGAGTACTAAATCTTTATCAATCTGATGGTGACAAACTGCTCTCAGACTTATATATTTATACTTAATTAAACGTGATGAAAGCGATGATTAATGTATTACCTCCAGTACAAGTTTTGTTGTCATTATCAAGTTGGTAACCCTCATAACATCTACAGTGATAATAAGGAGGTTCTTGTATTCTTGTACATCCCTGCTCACATCTAAACATACATGGATCCTCTGTAAAACCAAATTGTAATACAAAGTATCGATACATCTAATTATGCACTTAAAACATCAATATTGGTCTATCATCACCTTAAAGCTCTATGTTGGGTAGAAGTTCCTGATTACTACCCAATCTGAGTATCTTTCTTGTTAAGCTTTTCATTATTGATTGTGTTGGTTGTTGTCAAGTACATGTTTTCCAGTTCCAAAGTTTCTGTCTATAGAATGGATTGGAAGAACATATACAATGTAAAGTTATGCTTTATAAATATGAAATTATTTAATATTAAGGTATTCCCTGAAGCTACAAATTTCCTCGATAATTAGATATATTTTAAATTTTGCGTGTTCCTAACTATGTTCTCTATTTGTAAAAAAAAGCAGATGCTTTGGTTTTCGTGGCTTTTTAAGAAGACCGTGTTAAACCTATCTGTCTTTAAGTATGTTATGCCCATTACACACATTTCTGAGAGGTTTTATTGTTTGTAATTGATTAAAGCCTAACATGACATAATGAAAACATTTAAAAAGTTCTAATTCATATGACGTGATCTGGATTTCTTTGAAAACCTACACTTAGAAAGTTTGTTTGTTATATTCTATAACAATTTTCTAAAAATCATATACCCGAGTTCGTGTTTTCGAGATATGGAAAAGAATGTCTCCCCTACCTCTTACTTTTATTATTGATTGTTTCAAATTAAAACAGTCAAAGTTATATGCTAAAGATGTGTTTCGAGTACATGTTTCAGAAATCATAGTGCGAAATGGAATTTTAAAATATGATGATTAACCCTTTCCCGTTCTGGATAAAATGCCAGGTTTTCATGGAATTTCAGGTGCGGTTTAATAATGTAAATTACAAGATCATTGAAAAGGTCAGTGATTTGGTGTGTGGTACCACTGTAGAGCATATATGTCGGGCAAGATTTTAAAATGATTGCCGATTCTAAAAATAGAAAATAGGTCATGTGACCTGGGGTCAAAGGTCAATATGAATCACGATTTTTAGCCGAAAATTAGCGTTTGTAACAAATATCTCAATTCTGTCAACCCTTAGTACAAATAGGGTGAAGTGACTCTGGATTCCTAAAGAATATTTAGTCTTAAAATAATACTTATGAAATTTTGAAAATGAGACATTGCCCATAGCAACAAGAAGGTCAAAGGTCACGTGTACTTTTTACCAAATTTCATGCTTAAAGGTGTTATAATCAACGTAAAGTTACCTGTTAACTAAAATCAACATTAATTGTAATAATCGTATGTAGAGAGAGACCGAAGTTTTAGGAGAAATTTCACGCCGAAATTAGTCTTTCTTAAAATAGATTAAAAGGTCACCTGACATTGGGTCAAAGGTCAAACTTAATCAAAACTTTAAGAGAAAATCACTCTGTCTTGCTGCTTATTTGTCATTTGTTACATCAAAGAGTAAAGACAAGACCAGATCATTTGTAGATAATCAACACGAATTAGTATTGAAGAATTTCGGATGTCATTTTCATAATAACACGGTTCCCATGGCAACAAGAAGGTCAAAGGTCAAAAGTCTCTGTTGTTGAGAAACTGCTGATGAATTGAATGTGGGTGGGTAATTTGAATAATCAATGGACAATTTGAATAATCAATTAATTACATTGTTATACCTGTATCAAGCGTACGGTATCATATTTTAGAGGTAAGGCAGATAAAATAGTAATTGTTGTTTCTGAAAATAGCATGAGAGGACACGTGATTAGGGGTCAAAGGTCACATGAATAATCTGAAATCAACTATATCATGCGTTTGTATAAAGATACATTGTATTTTATGCATCTGGCTCTTTACAAATGCAAAGTTATTTCATTACACAGCAATGCACCTCTAATGGATAGCTAATATACAGACATTTGTTTCAGTACAGGGCCTCTTTTACTAAGTATTTATATAATTTGGTATATGGAAGGTCCTATACTAAAACAATAATCTGCTGTGGTGAATCTAGGGGCATACATACACTCCTACATGATTTGAAATTAGAACTTAATTTTGTAAATTCTGTAGACCATATTTATTACTTTTTCCCTGTATCTTTTAGTAACATAAGTCGATAGTTAAAATCTCTAGCCGCACGAGGTTGGTACTAAAATATAAAACGTTCGTTCAAAGTTGGAAGTAAAACTTTGCGAACCAGTAGTTTGATTGAAATTTATTATTAACAAGAAACCTTCTGCGATTTTAATTTCATGCTTTCTATACAGAGCAATCTATAGTAAAATTCAACGAAATAAATACATAAATTAAATATTTTTATGTTGAAACGTTAAAAGTTGAAATCGTTTATGTTCAAGTCCGTACTTCAGATGGTTTATGTGTCGAAAAAAATCGTCACACCGGGTTCGTACTTCAGATGGTTTCTGTATCGAAAAAAATCCTCATATTGCCTTGGATATATTTGACGTCTCATAGTTCCATGTTCCTTTCACACAATTTTGATTACACACGTGACGGGTGTAGCTAGCTAAACAGGAGGTGCTTACCCTTCCGGAGCGCACCCGGCCTCACTTCCCTGGTGGAAGTTCACGTGTCTAACCTAACTTGTCTGTTCCACAGTTTTAACTTTGCTTCTGGATTGTGATTCGGAAATGGATAAGTTTGTTTGTTTTTGATCATATCGGGTTCGTACTTTAAATGGTTTATGAATAAAAAAATCGAGACTCGTCAGAGAACTATTTGTTATCAACATGAAACCTTCTGCGATTTTAAATTCATGCTTTCTATACATATTAATCTATATTAAAATTGAACGAAACAAATACATAAATTAAATATTTTATGTTGAAACGTTAAAAGTTGAAAAGATCAACTATTCATAGGGTGTCTTAGCAGTTTTCGATCGAAAAGTGATACTGTCAAAATGACTGTAAGTTCTCCCGATATGTTTGTATCTGTATCTTCTAGAGTTACGTTTTACCATTTCATGGAATTTCGTCGGATTGTATTAGAAACTGTTGAAATTAAACTTCGCCTTAATTACTTAATAAGACTGTGATTGTATTTTAAATTTTTTTAATACAAAATATGCACAACAAGGCGTTGAAATGTGTATATATGTAACACGCGTTGACTTGTAAAACTTTACAGTACATACCTGTCGAAAGTTTAACCCTAAGCAAACGAATTTGTGCCGAATCGACCGTTAAAATCGACCCCTCGTTAGCGAATGCTGGACAACTCGTGCCTAAGACAACTCGCACGCAGGACAACTCAAACCCATAATAAGACAACAAGAACCCAAGACACCCTGTACCCAAGCCCAGACAAGTAAACAATTTAAGAAAACTTACATTTGTTTTTGTTATTGTCTTCCTATCAATTAGAGTTTATAAGATTTATTTAGAAAAACAAACAATTTTCTAGCAATATCTAATTAATTTGAACTAATTACATAAAATTGATTTAAAGGTATCAAAATATCTAAGTTTAAGATTTAAAAAAATGTGTTAATTTCCTTGCTTCTTGGGTACGAGTTGTCTAAGGTTGGGTGGGGGCTGACATGATGTGGAAACACATGGTACGAGTTGTCTTGATACCCTCGATAGCTATGTACATCTCTGCAGCTTTGCCAACCACTGTCGTAGATCAGTTGGTAGAGTGCTCGCTCCGTAACTGGGGGTCGTTGGTTTGATCCTAAGCCGGGTCTGACACAAGATTTGAAAGTGGGTAGTGACTGTTCTTTCGCCAAACACTCAGCATTACGAAATGAAAGTCACGTCGCGGGTTCTTTCGGATGGGAACTTAAAATAAACGAGGTGTCATGTCACGGTGGGTTTGGCACACTAAGGAATCCTGCTGTATAATGCCATCAGCGCAACGCACAGGCAAAATATCTTCACCTTCGTCTACAGCTGGCTATGTCTCGATATTTTAAGTGAAATATTCTTGACTAGGACGTTAATCAGCATGACTCAACTCGACAGCTTTTCGACACGGCTATTATCTAGCTATCTTCTAGTATTACTCGGTAGCCGAGCGTCGACCTTTTTCGTTATCTCAGTGTTAAACTTTAGACAGGCCTGTACTGCATTTTTATACATAAATTACATTTACATAATTCTTGTTAGTTGTTACCGTGAACACTTGTTAACATAGTGTCTCTCGGTTCATCATACACTTGAGATATACGACAATATTTATGGTTCTGATGAGGTATCTTATGAGACAGTTCGTAGAATAAAAACTTTAACTGTAACAGAGTCCGTGAAATATGCACCAAATTTTGGATGACCTGTGACTGTAACAGGCAGGACAAATGTCTCAAAAGAAAGGGAAATAATCGAGGAAAGTGAATACAGATAACGAATCGTTATAATGCCATAGCTGTTTGTATATTGCTATCGCAGATGCATTTCATTTTTAAGCATATTTAGATACTAGTAGTACGAAAGGTATCTGCCAGATGCATCCTGCATATATTGAAAGATGACCAAAACGAGTAAAAGAATTGCTAAGCAATAGTCCAAAACATTTTCCAAATTGAATCAGACGATTTGCAAACATTTTTACTGGTGACAAAACATGGGTTGACTATTTTGAACCAGTAAGAATAATTGGAAACATAAATTGTACAACTAAATACAGTAGAAGACCTGTAGTTGTCAAAAAGATTCATGAACACAAAGAGGATTCTTTAAAACATATTGTTTTTATGTCATGTTTTACTTGTACAAATTCATGTGCCGAAGGGCAAAAATTTTATAGGTCAGTAGTACCAAAATTTTATAATATAAACTTCTTCACGATAATGCTCCATTAAACACATCTTAGCTTGAGAAGCAATTTTTGAAATCGGAGAAGGTTGCCGTCTTGTCTTATCCTTAAAATTCTCCAGAGAAAGCCCCATTCGACTTTTCTTTTTTTAAATTTAAAAGTTATTATCAGGTCGATGTAACAAGTCCCGACAAGACTTTGGCTCAGCCATCAGACAGCATCTCAGAAGTCTACCAAAATAAAGGCAACGTCATGTGTTGCAGAAATGAAATCAGGGATTAAAACGATGTATTTAAAACATCAGAGAAGAATGTGAAGGGATGTAATTTTCCTTTCATTATTTGGGTCGAATGCTTTTGAGATATCGTACAAAACACATTACAAATCAGCAACCCTCGTATTACCCCCGTATATTCAAGGGTCGATAATCTGAAAGTTGTTTAGGGGATTTTGTAGTACCACAATTTGAAGTATCCTTCAGATTTATGTGTATGGACAAAATATTCTAGCGCGTCCGTAGAGTATTTATTTTCAACATGAAGCATTTTTCAATTTCAATTCAGTATTCGCCAAAACAATGTGTAAAAGGAAATTTATGTATCGCATAAAATTGAATCCAGGACCCATGTTGGACTGGATCATTTTTGTACCCAATCAATTTCTCCTACATTATCAAAATACATACCAATAATAGATTCTTGATCACTATATTATATCAAACTCGTATATCAGATGGACCCCGGACCTAATTTGATCTGGAGAATTCCTTGGGCCAAATCAATTTCTACGATATGGTTCACATAAACACCCGTAAGCCATATATATTATTGATCAGCATGCAATATGTAATCGATATATGGCAAATTAAGCACTTGCTGTTATAGACAGTTCAACGATAACTCTGAGACTAAAATATAGTGATCACAAACCACATTAGACAGGTGACCCTATAAACGATAACTCTGAGACTAAAATATAGTGATCACAAACCACATTAGACAGGTGACCCTATAAACGATAACTCTGAGACTAAAATATAGTGATCACAAACCACATTAGACAGGTGACCCTATAAACGATAACTCTGAGACTAAAATATAGTGATCACAAACCACATTAGACAGGTGACCCTATAAACGATAACTCTGAGACTAAAATATAGTGATTACAAACCACATTAGACAGGTGACCCTATAAACGATAACTCTGAGACTAAAATATAGTGATTACAAACCACATTAGACAGGTGACCCTATAGACAGTTAAACGATAACTCTGAGACTAAAATATAGTGATCACAAACCACATTAGACAGGTGACCCTATAGACAGTTAAACGATAACTCTGAGACTAAAATATAGTGATCACAAACCACATTAGACAGGTGACCCTATAAACGATAACTCTGAGACTAAAATATAGTGATCACAAACCACATTAGACAGGTGACCCTATAAACGATAACTCTGAGACTAAAATATAGTGATTACAAACCACATTAGACAGGTGACCCTATAAACGATAACTCTGAGACTAAAATATAGTGATTACAAACCACATTAGACAGGTGACCCTATAGACAGTTAAACGATAACTCTGAGACTAAAATATAGTGATCACAAACCACATTAGACAGGTGACCCTATAAACGATAACTCTGAGACTAAAATATAGTGATTACAAACCACATTAGACAGGTGACCCTATAAACGATAACTCTGAGACTAAAATATAGTGATTACAAACCACATTAGACAGGTGACCCTATAGACAGTTAAACGATAACTCTGAGACTAAAATATAGTGATCACAAACCACATTAGACAGGTGACCTATAGACAGTTAAACGATAACTCTGAGACTAAAATATAGTGATCATAAACCACATTAGACAGGTGACCCTATAGACAGTTAAACGATAACTCTGAGACTAAAATATAGTGATCACAAACCACATTAGACAGGTGACCCTATAGACAGTTAAACGATAACTCTGAGACTAAAATATAGTGATCACAAACCACATTAGACAGGTGACCCTATAGAGAGGTGAAATGTAAAGCAATAGTGATCGAAACCCGAGAAATAAAGGCATTTACTAAAAGTTGGGAGTGGGCTAAACTTATTTTCGAAGCTGCTTGCTTTTTTCTTTTTCTTCTTAAGACACGCGACTAAGATCTATTTCTAAGACGAATCCCACGGTGTTTTTTACTAAAAATAAACCGCTTTGATTTCAACGTACTATTGCTCTAAAGAGATCCAAACTCGACATTTCTTTACATAGAATAAAAATATAAATGGTTATGTTCATTTTCGTTTTAAAGATTATTTAATTAAATGTGAATATCATAAAGTCGTTGACACAATAAGCAGCATATACAAGAAAGATACGTAACAAGATTGGCCATCTAACACCATATTTTCTGAAAATATTACGTTAAGGTAACAACCTGTCACGGTATGTGAGATGTAATGAAAATGGTAAACCTATTCAAAATCGGGAAGCATGATTATCGACCCAAATGTTTAAGTAAAATTACTCAAAACAAATCAACTGTTCTTCGCATGTTTTTATTCTTTGTGAATCGGGTGTTCAATACCAGATTAAATTTTAAATTCTACTATAGCAATATTATTGTAAATTGAAGGAAAATGTTGGGTAAATTCCTGAAAATCGGCAATTTTGCCCAACTTTTGTACCAATTTTTACAAAACATCCCTAAATCAAAACCATTTGTATTTTAAATTAAAGATATTACTATTTTTTAACAATATATGCGGGTTTTTTTTGTGGTTGAGGACTGTGGCCAATGTCAAAAATTGGATTTTACCTGAAAAAACTAGTTGTTCCCGGTTACGATGCGTACATTTTTATCAGAAATCCCTACATTCAAGGGGAGCACCATGAAACGTAAAGAAAGCATTTAGCACAACGATATTTCAGGCGAGCGAAAATCTTTAAAAATGGGTTGTGGCTGAAAATACCAAGATGTGAAAAGATAATGGTAAATGTTTAACAACGGATTCATGTAAGTATTTGAAATGCATGTATATATATAGCGAAGGACCTCCTAAGACTAGTTTAACTGTTTTACCAATGAATTACATTACTCAGTTGATTGCCGATTAAAAGACTGATGTAATACAATGTATAGTGTATATAGCTGTATATTACTGTGATTGACCTTAATTTAACGATGATTCCACTGACTGGGCAAGATAGGATATTTGGACAGGATAGTGTATAGAGGATGGACAGAAGAAATGGCTGGATGAACTGACCGGATGAAATATGGCTAATGAAATCGCCGACAACAACCTTCATTTCTTCGAAAAGATCTAAGTTGTAATCATAGATACTAATACATGTTTATTTTACAGGCCGCGTACATATATTTAATTCCGGGCAGTTTAAATTATAAATTAAATACTAAAAGATGGACAGAATCTTTTAGACCATAGCAGCTCTTTAGTTTGACCCGACCTTGACAGCAGAGATGTGTATCGATCGATAATACACATCACCACACCGCCGTGTAGGGCTAATTATGTTCAGCCAATCAGAATTCAGAATTAGCCGATCACGTGGCTGGTCAGCTAGAGCAGGGGTATATAAGGAGGCAGAGAGCTGCAGAATTTCGCATTTGATGTTTGCATTAGTGCCATCAGTATCTTACTGAATAAGAAGATATTGGCTTTAGGTAAGGGTGAATAACCTAGATTACCTGACAGATCGACAGGAGACTGTGGACAGTAGCTTCTCTGTGTGGTCCAGACGGAGAAGAGTATAAACCACTGGTATTGGCCGTGGTAATTCACTTTGTGAATTGCGGTAAAATCGGCTGTGGGTTGACCGTGCGTCGTGACCGTGCGCTGGTCGTGCGCGGTGCATGCGTTGACCGTGCGCGGTGCGTGCGTCGTGGTCGTGCGCGGTCCATGCGTTGACTGTGCGCTGCGCAGGGCTTGGTGGATTTCCAAGTGCCGTGCGTAAAAGTGGTAATACATACAGCAGTCCAGTTGAAGTGACTTTGGTTTAGACCAGTGGCGTGCACAAGGTCCTGATCAGTGGCGTGCGCCAGATAACTGATCAGAGGAGTTGGCCAGGTACATTGGTTTTGGTACTGGCTAGTGGCGTGCACCAGGTCCTAGGAAAGGCTTCGGACTGTTGGTGAAATACACCAGGGAAAATCTCACGCTGTGGAGGCTTTAGTAATTGTGCCAGGTACATGTGAGGAGTGCGGTCTACTCTGACACGTGTTCTGTGGTCAATTTGTCAAGTAGCACAGTGGATGTGAGAATTATTGGTGTACTTTCCATCCTGTCCAGTCAAGTGAAGTGTACATATCCAATCAACCAAATCATATGCCAGGCAGGCATACAATATTTATTAGTCATTTATAATATAAATACTACGTGCCGGCGTCGACAGCACGGGTTTGTCCCGCTGTTGTACTTCGGTTTTATTAAGAGTCTACGTCCACAGCGCCGTTTCCGCAGGGTTTGGTCGGACCCAGATCAGCCCGGCGGCGTTTACCTTGTAATTAGACTACGCCCACAGCGCCGTTACCGCAGGTGTGTCTTATTATTCGGGCATTCCGGCGGCGCGCACAGCTACCAAATAAAGAGAATAATCGGCGACGTGAGGCGCGTTTAGTTTAAAGCAAGGGTACGCGGTGAGTGATACCCCCGGTCGCGTTACATAAAGATTGGTGGCAGCTTTTGCGGGATTATCACCATAGAATAACGGTACCTACCAAAGTAAATATGGCTTCATCTGATGAAGGGGAAGTTTATTTTAAAGGCGAGATAGGACGAATGGACTCAGCTGAAGCTAATATAGAAGAAACAATTAAGCTGTTGGGCGATAAATTAAATGCTACTCGTGCAAGGTTAGAAGATATGCGACATGGTTTGCACGGGGATTTCAAAACAACCGATACAGGGATAGGTGGAAGTTTGTCCAAAACATCACAATTGGTTAGCGGAGAGACTCAGCAGAGCGATACACAGAAGACTGTGAAAGAAGACTATGACTTCGGGGATATATCTGGATTTGATTATAAACATCCCCCGCGATATCATTCTACTCCAGCTATGTTGAGCGAACAAATACTTCGTAAACCACATGAATCTAGACTTGGATTTGAAATTGAAGAACAGAATGCTGCTTTTCGAAGTGAAATGCAGGAACAGATCACTCAGCTGAAAGATACAGTTTGTACATTGATTTCTGATATTCGCCAGGAAATGACGGATAACATGGATTCAATGCACAAAATGATATTGGAAAAATGGCAGTAGAAAGCGCACCGAGAGAGAAGATGAGAAGAAGGTCAGTATAGCCGAATCAGTACCTTATTTGACAGTGGTACAGATTATGAGAGTCCAGAACACGGGAACGGACACAGACTACACAAGTGAAGATAAAACAGAGCAGGACAGGAGAGAAAGAGCATTCAACGATGAAATTAGGTATCTCAGAGAGAGCTGGAATCCAGAAGATAGCCTTGTGTGCAGAAAATGAAGCATTGAGGCATGAATTACATGCGTGCACAAGGCGTGAAAAAGATTACACTACAGAGGTATCTAGAGTCACCGAAGCTAAAGACAAGGCGTATATGCAAGAAATTGAGTTACTGAAGTCGGAGTTAAGAATGCGTTATGAGGAAAGAGAAGAAATGGACAGGCAGTTACACCTTGTGCGCAAGGACAAAGAAGATTTGATACAGAGTGTTAGGGATATGAAAAGTTTATTGGCAGATACACCGCGTAGCCAAGCAGACGTTCCAGAAAGCGTGTATCAATAGACAAAGGTAAATTGGACACTGAACGGACAGAGGCGCGCACATCGGGAAAGATAAGTTTGGTATTGAGCGGGACCGGGTTGGACAAAGTGTGTATAGACAACCGGAAAGTTGCCGCCAAGGGCAAACTTATGAGAAATTTAAGGATGAAGGGACAGACATGACATCGACTCGAGAGAACAGACTTCTGCAGGAAATTGATAAATTCGGAGATATGCACGCATTGCAGTCACAAATGGAGTTTAATGAAAGCCGGAGTAAAGCGGACGGCAAGTTACCTTTGCATAAGGTGGACAAACACGACAGGTCATTATCACCTAAAAGTAGTATAAGAACACCTCGGCATTATTTCACGAGTGTGGGTGACCAAGCAAAGTAGGTAGTTATGACACGCAAAAGTCAAAACTAACAGAAGGTAGACACCGTGTAAAACCTGATAAATTTGACGGTAAAAACTCCTGGATTGACTATAAGACACATTTCGAGTTGTGCGCAGCGACTAACAGATGGGATGATACAGAAAAAGGTCTACAACTGGCTGTGGCATTACGAGGCCAAGCACAGAGTGTACTAGGCAATATGAAAGCAGAGGACAGGCAAGATTATAAAGCGCTGGTGAAGACATTAGAAGAGAGATTTGCTCCGCCAAATCAGACAGAGTTGTATAGGGCAGAATTAAAAGACAGAGAGCAAAGACCCGGTGAGAGTCTACCAGAACTTGGACAAGCTATATTGAGATTAGTATGTCAGACGTATCCTACAGCGTCAACAGATGTCCAAGAAACACTGGCTAAACAAAGTTTTATAGATGCTTTGCAAGACAGAGAAATTAGGCTGAGGGTTCAGCAGACGCGACCAACTAATTTAACAGATGCTGTAAGACAAGCGGTAGAATTAGAAGCGCTATTTCGGGCAGAACGAAGACGACGGCGGGAAGAAGGGGCATTTAGAGGTATGCACTGGTCAAGCCGCGATAATAACAGTAAGAGACGGAATGTTCCAAAACCCGAGAATGCTGATAATCTGAAAGGGGAAATAGCTAGAATGCACCGCGAAGTTACCGAGCTGAAACGACAGCTTAAGCAACAGAACCAATCCTCTGGTAAAATTCAACAAGTAGCCGGTGGGCAATTACCACTAGAAGCTAGTAAACAGACCCTTCCTCAAAATAAGAAAACCAAATGGGTCAAGTGTTACCTCTGCCAGAAGACTGGTCATTATAAAAGTGACTGTCCACAAAGAAGTGAGAATGACCAAAATATGATTCCGGGAAATACAGAAACGTTTCAAAAGGAACCAAGTAGTAACAAATGGGACAGCCGGAACAAATACTACTACTACTCCAGGTCAATAGACAATTTAACACAAAGGACAAAATCTCCATAAACTCAAACGCGAATGCCGTTGAAGGTGGTATTTATGTAGATGCCAAAGTACAAGGGGTAAAATGCAGACTTTTAATAGACACGGGCGCCACGGTAACCCTTCTGTCAAAGAAACTAATAGACAAAGTCGCTGAAGAATCGCTGCCAAGAATACGCAATGCAAAACAAGACATTGTTGCAGCCGGAGGAAATCTCCTCTCCCTCTATGGGCTTGGAGACTTTAGTGTACAGTTAGGAGAGAAGATCTATTCGTGGACTATGATTATAGCAGACATCAGTATAGATGGAGTGATAGGGTTAGATTTTCTTAAGAAGAGAAATTGCCAAGTAGACGTAACGGCAGAAGTTTTGACAATTGATGGGAAACACATCCCTTTGTTTTTGCAAGGACCACTAGGTTGCTTTAGGAATGCCGATGCGTTGAGTCGAATACCATGCACCCAGTGCGGTATATATCAAGACTGGGAAGTACATGATACGACGGGAATGCGCCATATAGCCAAGGTACATGGCGAGTTAAAAGATTCCGAGTTAAAGAAGCTACAGCACGAAGACATTGACATCAAGATGGTCTTCAGTGGCTGGAACAAAAGAAAGCACCTTCTATACAGAAATAGCAAACTGTAACAGAACAATTAAGAGTCTGTGGAACCAGTTCGGTCAATTGGAATTAGTTGATGGGTTGATTTACAGGAAGGTTCAAAACAACAAGACAGACATGAGATAAGACAACTCCTCTACCTTTAAATATCAGGGAGGAGGTTGTAGACATCTTCATGATGGAGTATCTGGAGGACATTTGGGTGTCCATAAAACCATAGAGAAAATTAGAAATAAATATTACTGGCCCGGTCTGAGGCAAGATGTAGACTTATACGTAAAGGGTTGCTTACAGTGTAATAGACGAAAGAATCCCCCGAGAAAACTAAAAGCACCCTTGCAATCAATGCCAGTAGGCGAAACAATGCAAAGGATTGCAATTGACATAATGGGACCGCTGCCAGTAACGAAAAAGGGAAATAAGTACATTGTTGTAGTAGCGGACTATTACACGAAATGGACGGAGGCGTTCCCTGTTAATAACATAGAGGCCATAACGATGGCAGAACTTGTAGTTGAACAAGTAATAGCTAGGTTTGGTGTACCAGCAATCATACACAGTGATCAAGGAAGTCAGTTTGAAGCTGAGGTGTGATTTGTTAGGAATAAGGAAGACTCGTACGTCTCCCTACCATCCTCAGTGTGATGGGCTAGTGGAGCGGTTCAATAGAACTCTAGAAGCAATTTTAGCCAAATACGTAGGGGACTACCATGATGAATGGGATTTGTATTTACCATATGCTCTAATGGCTTATAGGAGTGCTGTCCATGAAACGACTGATTTTTCTCCTAATATGCCCATGTTAGGAAGGGAGGTTGCGACACCTTTGGATATCCAGTATCCACTTCCGGGAGCGGAGAGGCCTAGGCATGAGTGGGTAAAGGAACTACGAGAGCGGCTGGAAATGGCTCACTATGTTGTGAGAGAAAATGTGAACACGGAGATGCGTCGTCAGAAGTGTTTACATGATACTAAGGCTTCTGTTTATGATTTGAAGCCGGGAGATAGAGTTCTAGTTTATTTTCCGAGAGTTCCGATAGGCGGTACATCGAAACTTTCTAGTTTTTGGAAAGGTCCTTTCAAAGTTTTAAAGAACGGGACCGGTTAATTTTGAGATTGATTGTGGGCGATACGGAACGACCCAGGTAATTCATCTGGACAGGTTAAAGTCATGTCCAGAGAGTCAATTGTGGGACAGCGTGAAGGATCAACTTGAAACAGAGGCACCGGTCCAAGATGGAAACGCTGCACAATTTGAAGATGTCGAGGAAGAGGTATCACTGACACTGCCAAAGGCGATAGAGGTTGAATCGCGTGAAACGCTTGCGCAAAACCCGAAGAGAAATAGACCGCAGCGCGAATGCAAACGACCTGCCTGGCTAGGTGATTATCTAGACCCCGATCTTGTAATATAAAGAGCACATATATTCTCCTATGTTTGTCCAAAATGAACACCAGTGACACGACTAGACATGCAGACAGCTTATTTAATTTATGTTATGCTAAATTCAGATTGCTGGTGGTGGAAAGAGGACAAGCGATAGGATGAATAGGACGGTTATGTGTAAATATTGTATATAGTGTATAAGCATTTATGTGATTACTGGAAGACGTCAGTACAATAATTCTTGATTGTGATATAGTGTTTATTTGTGATAAGCTGACTGTGATTATCATGATTCAAGGATGATTTCAGTGTTTGTGTGTCTTGTAAATAGTCTCGTCCTGTGCGTCTATAAAAGGAAAAACCGTAAAAAAAATATAAAAATATGGAAAACGTCAGAAAAGAACTGTTGATTTATATATGTTTAATGTTTGTGATGTCTACAGTAGAGCAAAATGCGGGACGCATTTTTGGAGGAAGGGGGTGGTGTAGCGAAGGACCTCCTAGACTAGTTTAACAATGTTTTACCAATGAATTACATTACTCAGTATGATTGCCGATTAGAAGACTGATGTAATACTTGTATAGTGTATATAGCTGTATATTACTGTGATTGACCTTAATTTAACGATGATTCCACTGACTGGGCAGGATAGGATATTTGGACAGGATAGTGTAGAGAGGATGGACAGAAGAAATGGCGGATGAACTGACCGGATGAAATATGGCTAATGAAATCGCCGACAACAACCTTCAATTCTTCGAAAAGATCTAAGTTGTAATCATACATACTAATACATGTTTATTTTACAGGCCGCGTACATATATTTAATTCCGGGCAGTTTAAATTATAAATTAAATACTAAAAGATGGACAGAATCTTTTAGACCATAGCAGCTCTTTAGTTGACCCGACCTTGACAGCAGAGATGTGTATCGATCGATAATACACATCACCACACCGCAGTGTGGGGCTAATTATATTCAGCCAATCAGAATGCAGAATTAGCCGATCACGTGGCTGGTCAGCTAGAGCAGGGGTATATAAGGAGGCAGAGAGCTGCAGAATTTCGCATTTGATGTTTGTGTTAAGTGCCAGCAGTATCTTACTGAATAAGAAGATATTGGCTTTAGGTAAGGGTGAATAACCTAGATTACCTGACAGATCGACAGGAGACTGTGGACAGTAGCTTCTCTGTGTGGTCCAGACGGAGAAGAGTACAAACCACTGGTATTGGCCGTGGTAATTCACTTTGTGAATTGCGGTAAAATCGGCTGTGGGTTGACCGTGCGTCGTGACCGTGCGCTGGTCGTGCGCGGTGCATGCGTTGACCGTGCGCGGTGCGTGCGTCGTGGTCGTGCGCGGTCCATGCGTTGACCGTGCGCTGCGCAGGGCTTGGTGGATTTCCAAGTGCCGTGCGTAAAGGAGAGCGAAGTGGTAATACATACAGCAGTCCAGTTGAAGTAACTTTGGTTTAGACCAGTGGCGTGCACAAGGTCCTGATCAGTGGCGTGCGCCAGATAACTGATCAGAGGAGTTGGCCAGGTACATTGGTTTTGGTACTGGCTAGTGGCGTGCACCAGGTCCTAGGAAAGGCTTCGGGCTGTTGGTGAAATACACCAGGGAAAATCTCACGCTGTGGAGGCTTTAGTAATTGTGCCAGGTACATGTGAGGAGTGCGGTCTACTCTGACACGTGTTCTGTGGTCAATTGGTCAAGTAGCACAGTGGATGTGAGAATTATTGGTGTACTTTCCATCCTGTCCAGTCAAGTGAAGTGTACATATCCAATCAACCAAATCATATGCCAGGCAGGCATACAATATTTATTAGTCATTTATAATATAAATACTACGTGCCGGCGTCGACAGCACGGGTGCGCCCTGCTGTTGTACTTCGGTTTTATTAAGAGTCTACGTCCACAGCGCCGTTTCCGCAGGGTTTGGTCGGACCCAGATCAGCCCGGCGGCGTTTACCTTGTAATTAGACTACGTCCACAGCGCCGTTACCGCAGGTGTGTCTTATTGTTGGGCATTCCGGCGGCGCGCACAGCTACCAAATAAAGAGAATAATCGGCGACGTGAGGCGCGTTTAGTTTAAAGCAAGGGTACCGGTGAGTGATACCCCGGTCGCGTTACATATACTCGTAAATCTCACGGTAAAGTCTACTTTCTACTACAGTTGTTTATAAATGATAATAGGAAACGATGAACGGCAATGTCAACGGCCGTGTTAGTGGTTATTAAGATACTTTGATCTAGATTATAAATTCGATTAAAGATTAATTTTTACTGACTCGATTTCAGTTTGAAACTTGTCTTTGTAATATTCTGAATTGAAAACTTTACTTTTTGTAAAAACTTTTTTTCTTGTAAAAAAAAAACAAAAAAACAATGAATTATAAACTAATGGAGCCGGTTTATCTTGCAATTTCATACGGGCGTTGAGTATGTACAATGTTATAGTCGAGTGGTAAATTTACGTGACACTTGCACCTAGATGCCAATTAACTTTACCATATCAGATAAATATTGTACATACCATATCCATTGTGTAGTTGGGTAGACCCACGTTTCTTTTTGTGATTCATAATAATGGAATCAATTCGGGGTTTAACGTACTAGTCAGTTGAAATATTTAACCTTTCCAGTGTGATCGTGGCAATGTGCAGGGAGGGCTCTCGAGTGTGCCATGGTAGTGTCATGTGCTGATTTTGATTTTTTTATTAAAATAATGCATTCCAAATTTAGCATATGACAACTAGTTGATTTTGAATGCATTATTGTGATTAAAATTTAAAATCAGCACATAACAGTAGCATCGGTTTTTGAGGTTTCTCCTAAAAGACAGAGGCAAGAGTTAAGGCATTCTTGATAAACGAGATAATTATCCTATCTGGATCTCGATGTTGTCCTGGTCACTTAGCAGATGGTAATTTTACTGTTGGATCTATGGATATATTGAAAACTACAAATAATTTAGTTTTACTTAGCCGCTCTTCTATTCTAGATTTTTTAAAGAAATTGAGAGCGTTGGTTATACATTATGAACAGCAAAGGAATGATTTTTATTGTAATCAGGCTCTATCTTCAACCGATTTGTTCAACATGACTGGTATTACAAAGGAAAATTTTGACGAACTTTGTACATATGTCAGTGAATATGTAAGAAATACACTGTCAAGAAGTATCCGTACATCTTTAGGAATTTTTTTGTTTAAATTGAGAGCTGGTATTTCTAATAAAGTGCTTTCGACAATTTTTAACATATCAAACTTAAGAAGAGGTATATGTACTGTTAGAAAAGCACTTATGCAGACCTTTGTACCAAGGCATTTAGGATTATCACGTGTCACATGCCAGGAAGTCATAAGCAACCATACAAGAACATTGGCACAGACATTATTTGGTGATGTAACAAATTCACAGGTCATCCTTGTACTCGATGGTACATATATTTACATCCAAAAGAGTGGCAATTTTCAGTTCCAGCGACGGACCTTTTCATTACCAAAAGGCCGCCCTTTAGTTAAACCTATGATAGTAACCAGTACAACGGGTTATTTAATCTCAGTTGTTGGTCCATACCTTTCAGATTAAAAAACAACGATACAAACATTTTAAAACACATGATGCTACGGAACATAAAAAACTGGATAGATGAGGGTGATATATTTATTGTTGATCGTGAAATCAGGGATTCAGTAGAGATGCTTTATGATATGGTTGAGATGCCTTCTTTTCTTCCAAGGACAAAAGCAGATGGAAAATAATGAAGCCAATACAAGCAGACTTGTAACTAAGGTAATAATAATAATAATAACAACAATAATAATAATAATAATAATAATAATAATAATAATAATAAAATTATAACCAAGCCAGGTAATCCAAAATAGTAAATTTCAGCAAAGAATACATAGCCTAATTAAAAACGTAGTGTGTAGAAATATTAGAATGAGGGGACCCAGTTAGTATGTTCATAAAACTAATGAATAGGTAAACGTTTCACACGAAAAAGGGTTATCAAAACTCTCTCCTCTCTCTCTCTCTCTCTCTCTCTCTCTCTCTCTCTCTCTCTCACTCACTCTCTCTCTCTCAGTTTACATTGTTTTCACAGATTACATTTAGTATCACACATTCTTTTAATCGTTGCAAATACCTTTAGGAAGCTATAGGTTTTGCCATAATGAGTTTTGTTTATTATTTGCATGATCTTAACATAAACTGGCCACTGCGGTAGGTCTGTTCAAAGAGTGCTTACTCCATAAGTGGGAGGTTGTAGGTTCGAACCCCGACCGGGTCTGACCCAGTACTTGAAAGCGGGAAGTGAATGTTATTTTGCCAAGCACTCGGCATTACAAAATGAAAGTCACGGTTTTTTTTCGGACGGGGACTCAAAGTAAACGAGGTCCTGTGTTGCAGTACGCGTGGCAGGATAAAGAACCCTGCTGTATAATGCCATTATCGCAACACAGGCAAGATTTCTGTACCTACGCCTTTAGCTGGCAACGTCTCAATAAGTTAAATAGTATTTACTATAAAACAGCATTACTCAACACATAAACTAAACTAACACTTAACTAAATCTAAAATTTTACTTTAAAGAAAGAATACTTTCTTCAGCTATCCAAACCTTCTTCGGTTTTATTGAAAATGTTCCTCTAGTTAGTCATGACAACATATGACAGATGAAAGTTAGCTTTAATATAACCGTTACTTTACTCGAGATTATTTAGTATATATAAAGGAGTTATAACATTATGTTAAGATCCACATGCGGAATAGAAATGCATTGTTATTGCTTTATCTTTTCAGGTACGATGGGTTGTTATATCTGCTAATGCAAAACAGCAAGAGGTGGACATATTTGAATCATGTTTTGCCAATAAGTCAAGTCACATATATTGGAGATGATGTGCGCATTGTTTGTTCCATCTGTAACAAATTTTTACCACCACTATCAACAGGTATGATTATTTATTGTGTTTTTGAAAGAATAAGGAAAACTGAATGGTAAAAAATACTACTAAAATGTTGTTCTTAATACTGTATATATTTATAATTACTTTAAATTTGTTGTGTGAGTTTATGTTAAAATATTTTAAACAGACAAAAAAGTGAACATGCGTACTCAAGATGAGAATAATACAGTTGAGGCCGGCTTCTTCCTTAAAGAATGATTGTCTCCTTACAATTGTGACTGTTCTGTCATAATGATTTTAAATGTTGCAAAGCTACAAAGCTAGTTTGTGCTTTATCGATAATT
Source organism: Anadara kagoshimensis (assembly GCA_021292105.1). Taxonomy (NCBI): domain Eukaryota; kingdom Metazoa; phylum Mollusca; class Bivalvia; order Arcoida; family Arcidae; genus Anadara; species Anadara kagoshimensis. Next base: position 111,663 of record JACFYK010000021.1, on the reverse strand, counting down.
TTAATTAAAAATATTATCGTTATCAAAGGTACACGATGTTGACAGAATTTCGTTTTTGCTTGTTTTCAGATGGCGAAGATGATCTAGCTTTGGGTGCAAGGCTGTTATACCTTTTAAAACAGATTTATGCGCTTAAAGAAAGAGTTGAATCCGAAAACCTAGAAAGGAAACGGGCTTTATGGAAAGAACTGGATTCTAATACATTAATTTTTCCATTAATTGATGAAACGGAACTTAGAAACATCACTGTGGTTCTTATCAAATTAAAATGTGTCCAACATTCGTACAAGAACACACAGAAAATTGGAATTTCAAACTGTTTGTTTATACTGAAGACGAAAATCTTCTAATGATAAAGATACAAATTCGACACGTTTCATCTAAACAATATTTGATATGGATTGAGTATACCAAAGTCCCTGAAACTATGTGATATTGTAAATGTAAAGCAGGTGCTCGGGTAGTTGGAGTCTGTGTCCATAACGCTTCTGTGTTATGGTACTTAGGCTATGCGAGGCGCAATTCAAACTTAAATTATGGTGTTAGGAATCGGAGCGAATTTGTTTTAGATGCAAAAGATATTCAAGAAACTATATATTCATCATCAGCTATAGTGTAGATAACTTTGTTGAAGAATGATATTGATAAACATTTCAACCATAAGACTGTGATCGAGATGATGATACTGTAGTTTCTGGAACTTGTTTTTCATGATTAACACAAAGTACGCGTCCAATTCCTATGTCAAATCTTTACTCACATTAAAAAGGGAGAAGTAGTTTTCATTAATATAATAAACTGTTCAAGTTCCATATTACTATAATTCGAATATAAAACTACAGTGTATATAAAATTCTATTGGTTAGTTCAGTAAGCATGCTCTGGAATAAATAGGCTCTATCTTGCATGCCAAATAATTTTAATTGCCCATAATAGATTAATTTAAATGTCAAAAATGACTGAGGCCAAGTATGGTAAACAATTTCCAAAAAATCAACCAATGAATTGAAGTTTCCATGGGAATTTTATTTTGATGGTTTCTATGGCAATCAGTAGTTATGATTATTATTTCATAAATAATTAGCAATGGTTAAGAATTAAAACAATTTCAGAATATCAAAATCCTTTCTTCCATAAATATTGAGTAGAATGTAGATATTCTAAAATGATGTGAATGTGAACCACCAAGCAAACCTATATATGCTGAACTGACAATTGTGGTATATTTTATTTCGAATGTTTATTGTTACATCATGTTTGAGTTTCCAAGGCAACTATACCATAACCACATGGTTTATTTTTCATATCAATGTAATTGATAATTTGACATTTTTTAAATGTTGGAACAATAATGTAGTACATATGTTTAATTTGACAACCACATCAATCAGAGATGAATTTCAGAAATAACTAAAACGAACAAGTGTTATTACTGCAGTAAGGCATTTGTAAATAGTTCATGTCATACATGTAGCAATAGTTTTCAGTGAATTTAATGGCCCACAATTTAAAAAGGGAACTACTAAATACATGGTGGGTTTCCATTACCGATAATGACAATTTAATATAACATTTGTTATAGTAATAAGAAGATTTTTTTAAACCTCAAAAACAGGAGAATTCATGTATTTTCTTCAATATTTGTCAATTTCACATGCCTAACTTTGAACCGTTGCTATGAAAACAAGAGTGATTAAAAAAGAATAATTGATTTTTTAATTATGCTATATGGGTATATTTCACATGTTAATATGATTGATAATTTTACATTTTTAAATGTTGAAGCAATAAATTAGTACATGTATTTAATTTGTCAACTACATTAATTGGAGAAGATTCTAAGAAATTAAAAAAGTACAAGTTATAACTACAGTTAGCTATTTGTTAATATTCCATGCCATAGCAACAGTTTTCAGTGAATCTAATCAACAAAAAAATTAAGGAGAAACAATTTAAAACATGATGGGATTTCATAACTGTTGACAAAAAAAAAAATAATAAATAAATTAAATAAATAAATAAATAAATAAATAAATAAAATGAAAAAAAAAACAACTCAAGATCAGGAGAATAATGTATTTCAACAATATTTGTCAATTTTACACGGCTTACTTTGAACCATTGCTATGGCAGCAAGACTAAATAAACAAGAACAATTTATTTATTTTATTATACTATATAAGTAAAGGTATAAGTAAAAACGTATGGATAATTTCTGAGATTGGGCCATTTTTGGTGGTTTCGTGGCTCAACTCCTTTCAGCGTTGGAAATAATGGCCGTTCTCTAATTTCGGTTGTATTGACCTGATTATTGAATTTTTTAAAATGAAAAAAATATTTTGTTAAAAACCGTAAAAACTTGTGAATATTTTTTATATATGTCTTTTATTCTAGGTATAATGACGAAGTGAATAATCTTTTTTATAGATTTATGTAAGATTACGCCACTTTTATGGAAAGCGAAGATAATATATCATTTCTGTTAATTATGCCGTTTCATATGAAATATCCCGCGGGAAAAATCGCTAAAACATATCCATGTTATGGCAGTTTTTTTTTTCAGGACGCATAGGTTACAATATACTTACTAGTACAATTGTACCGGCAGGTTACTACAACATGAATTTTGGACGTCATGTGTTAAAATTCTTGATATGTCTCATCGCCAAATTGGGTTCTATTCGATATACCAATTTTATATGACAACATTCAAGTTTATGTGTTCGATATGCCTTCGGATCAGCTCTCTGTAGCGACTTGAAATAAAATCATTAAATGAATAGAATTTGGTCGGAACATCAAACTGAATTTTTATTAAAAATATACATACCAATACATGTTCTTTTAACTTCGTCTAAGAACAGAAATTCAGGACATGCACATTTAAAATACGGTTTCACTGGTGATAAAAGGCATATATCCGAACACATCGAGGGTTCTGTCTTACAAATATGAACGCTTCCATCTAAAATTTTAAATCAATGAAAAAAATTGATAATAATTCTTGCCGTTAGAATAAGCTAATATTAACAAAAATGTCATTTCATTTTCTGGCCCTCCTATTTCTGGATTAAAACTAAATGATATATAAACTTAGCATCCCACTACTATTCATTGAACCTATTGTTTGTATTTTACACTTAAAGACAATTCTTAACTAAAATTGCTAAGTTGTCATTTGGTTTCTTATAAAATTACCAAAACAAATATACTTAAAAGTAGTACTTACAAGGAGATGTGCAAGAACATTTTAAATCGTTGCATTAATTTCTTTAAAATAGAGAAAAAATCCGCAAATTCACAAATACTGCTAATTGTCTAAGACCTAAACAATAGTTTTGGATCCCATGTTCTTAAACATTGATATTAACGCATGAATCAGGCCTGTATCATAGACTTAATAATTTGTCCATTTTAAAATAAGGTAGCCCTATTTCTAAATTGAAATACTTCCAATTTTTTAAAACTACACACTCACTTTATGTAATCATAAATGAATATTTCATCTCCATGATTTGTCAAAACCAATTTCAACAACAAGGGTGATAAAAGTGATTTGCATTTAAATTGTTTAATATATACATGTTGGGTCACCAAGAGAACATAATACAGTAGATGTTTAGTAAAACAAAGTATTAATTCCTTTCGTATGGGAATAACGGAAAAAGTAAAACTTAAAGTTTTGAAACTTAGCATTCATTTTTGTTTCGAAAAAAATGCTTAAAAAGTGCTAAAATGAATAAAAAGTTCTTAAAAATTGCTGAAATATATATATATATATATTCGAGATATCCGTGTAAATTTATCGTAACGCATACTTAAGTTATACGTAAAACATGCTTTTAAAAGTAAAGGACTTATATAATTCATTATGGCTGAAATAATTCGTCAGTAAAACGTATCAGTATATTTAAGCCCGATAATTCGAGAAATAACATTAAGCAGTTCATTCAATATGCTATTCCCGACTCTCATTCAAAATACCGAATGAATACACTCAAATAACATGTCTAAACTACTATAATTTATTTAATTCAAGATTTTGACAATGTATATAAGATTGATGGAACAGCCTTCCTCTTAATAAGGATAGTTGCGTCGGGACTAGACTTGGATGCTGATCAATCAAACAATGGACATAAAAAATGTCTTTCTGTGACGTAATCGGATAGTTGAATGTTACATAATCAGAGGTCATGACTCTACACTGTATTCAAGAGCAATTGAATGCCAGTAAAAACAAATAGGTTCATATAAAAAAGGTCAATTTTAATTGTAAATATTTCAAAAAAATATATTACCTTTAGGTGGTTGTATTTCAGGGTCATACACTGCCAAAGTTTTTATAAAGTCCCGAGTAGCAACAAAGTTGTTTTCTTTGGTAAAAGTCTTAATGTTAATTGTTTCTACTGATCCATAAATGCCAAAAACATAAAGAACATGGCGATGCACTGTCATTCCGATGACGAATGATCTGGTTACTGTAACTTTTGTGACATTACTGCCGTCGTAGTTACAAGAAATAATAAAAGTTAAACCAGTATATCCTTGCTTTATTGTGCCGTATAACTTCAAGCTGTTAAAATCAATTGTCCACGGCCCGTATGCTTCGTTTGTTGTAGTGGAAAGAATTTGTTTAAATCCATCACCATCCATGTACATAGAGTATAAACTCCGACCGCCAACGATAAACATAATTCTACAGTGTAAAACTAGTCATAATTAGAACAATAAATAAATAAATCGTTAAAATAATACATTTAAAAAGAACACTTAATTCATATACCGATAAATGATACTTGAATCTGTAAGGAAGAATAGTTGTCTATAGGAGGCAGTGTTTCATTTCATCATCTCAAATTTTAATATGATATAACTCTTTATGAAGAAATATAACAAGTAGTTTATTTCGAATTGTAGACTTTTTTAAACTTCGAAAAAGTAGTATATATATATATTAGAGTTGTGTTATATTTCCCATACAACAACGTCAAGTATACGTCGTTCACGATTCAAAGGCAGTGTTTACAATGAATCTATGTCAATGTTAGGTTCGTGGAATAAAGCATTTGAAGGCGTGAATGTATTTTTACGGGCACTCGATGTTATAAACTGTTCACAATGTTTACAATAAGTATGATGTGTCTGTATTCAAAATTAACCTGTATAAATTTGACATCACCTAGTGCCATGTTCCTTTTATGCTCAATTTTGATTATAGATGTCGGGGGTGTGGATGTCTTGGCTAGGGGGGGGGGGGGGGGGGCTACCACGCTACCGGAATAACTGGTATACCTCCCTGTTTGAAGTTCACATGTTCAATTTTTCACTTTGCTTTAGAATTATTTTTTGAACATGACCTGGCCTATTTGGTTTTCGTTAGATTCAATTGATAATCGCTCTGCAATTAGATAGTGTATGATCTTTAAGGAAACATATTTTGAAATATATATAATCAATATGTCTAACACTTTTTTTAAAATGCCCAGAAACATAAACATGTAAGCATATAAAACATTCAATTAAAACGATTAGTGGCATATATTGTACAAATAGGTATTGTAATTTTGCAAGACTAAATCCAAATGGTCCCTGTTATATAAATGTACATATGAATGTTGGAATATGTTAACGTTTACTCTAGACAGAGGTCTTCAAATGAAAAAGAAAAGCTGTCACACTAATTGATGACTCAAATACAAGGATTTATTGTACTTACGCATATCTGGGATCAAGAACTATCTGTTGCACGCGATTCATCGATCTCAACAATGTTGATTTTGTTCCATCTATTTTACTTACATGGAGATTAAAATCAAAGTCAATTAAATATAAGTTAGTACCAATCCAGTCTACGGCCATTAGAAATGCTTTTTTAACTATTTCACTCTTTGTTGTTCCACGTAATTGCCATGCCTTTTTCATTATACCGCATACAGAATTTTGGCTCCAAAACATTAAACCATCCTTTACCAGAAAACTAGGCGAGTAGATGTATGTTTTGATTTGTAAAACTGGAGATCCCAATTTATAAACGCTATATCTATTAACAACTAACGTCGTTGGCATACCTAAAGACAAACAACAAGTAAAATTTGATGTTCTGTACTACTAGCTTTACTTACTCGCTATAACCAATAACAAGGATACGCAAGTATATATACAAGTATTTTTATAAACATAGTGAGAAAATACTTCATTAATTCCTAGTACAATCAAAATATAGATTGTACCTGCAAGTGCTCATGGTGTTTTTGGTATTTCATTTTCGTCTCATTGTTACTAAATTATGTAGTGGTGCATTGCGATTGAATAATCCCTTTTACCAATACTCCTTAAAAGGACCGAATATCGCATTTTATTCATATACCCAGCATTCTGTATAGATCAGTGACATTTGGTATATTTGGTCTACGTGCAATAGAGGGCAATTATAGAGTACGTGTAACTATTTTTACATATGTTATTCTCCATACTAAAACATAAATTAATGCAAAAGTTTTATGAAAATCCATGCCAAAATAAAGGAGACAGCGGCGAAGTTTTAATACACCTTCAATTAAATAAGAAGCCCCCACATAATACTATTTATAAACATTACTTATGTACTTGACTAGCTCAAAAATTAAATTTATATTTCACGATAAATTCATTTGATGAAGCTTATTTTACATCCGAATGAAACCTCTCAGTAATAAAGCCATTATTATTAGTCCACCTGGATAAAACGTTTGTTTATTAGACATATCTTAGATTGAGACCCATGCCTGTTTTTTCTACAATTAACAAAATTGATTGGCAGGTGGTTGTAAAGGGTGATTTGATGAACGCTGGAAATATACTACCTAAATCGTTTGATGACTTGAATTTGGAATATCACTTACGTAAACTAATTGTAAAAAGATAATTATGTATAAAAAACCAGAGTAACGAGAGTATGTATAGACTGACAACGCATGATGAAATGCATATAATTTTGTAAAAGGACATTTAAAATAAAATTTTACCACCTGCCATTTAATTCTAATCTTACCCTTTTTTATTCCATTTCTCCTATGGTTTTCATGTCAAATACAAATTAATAAATAATAGTTTCAATTGGTTCAGTGGTGTCAAAGAAGGTTTTAAGGAATTGGCTAATAATAGCGTCTTATTATTTGCATTAGCCATTAAGATCCTGTCAATCAAAATTTCGCAAGAATATTTTATATATAATCAACAACAAGATTTATACTTTCTATATTTTTAATTCATAATCTGTATAAAACTAAACCAATAATGTAAGCTTATTGGTTTTTAGAAATTATTAGTAACGACAACAATCTTTGACTTTAGATCACAAATTTTAATGTACTCCATTGAAGACCTTCAACATCAAATTTTTGACAAGTGGTTTCCGAGAAGAAGCTTTTAAGAAAATTGGCTGTGTTTGCATTTTTCAGATTAAACCTTATTTCCGACATGGTCTTACATTCTTAAATGATGTCTAATTTTAATTTTGTCTAGTATGAATGTCTGAAAATTAAATAAAAAAAGTGTCATTTGAGCGATACAGACCTATTGTTCGTCATTTATATGTAATGATATTGGAAATTTTAGAAATTACAAAATCAAAATATTTTCTCACAATTCAGTTAACTTTGGCTATTTGTTTTATAACTTTATTAAAACATTATTGTCAGGTATATCACTGAGTTCCAGGTACAGGGGTCAATGACTGTTGACCACTATGTGGGAGATCTACCTGGCTTAAATGTTATTCAACAATTTTATGATTTTACTAAAGATATTATTGTCAGGTACGATTCACTACAAGATACCGCATGGTATCATATTTGGACAGGACAAGGGTCAATGACTCTTGACCGTTATATGGATATACCTGGCAATAAACATTATTCAATAATTAAAAATCCAAAGATATATAAAAGGTAGTCCTGTAAGCAAACCACACACACACACATCTACACACAGACACCCACTTCCAGAATAAAGAACCAGAAACAACAGTGAGCCTTCCTAGTTATCTTCAACAAGTGTTGTTACCACGTCACATAGATTGGTGCTTCGTGACCAGCCACTTGGACGATCTACGGCCAGTGCCAGTAAAAAGTAAGTAGGCAAATCTTTTTGGAATAGTCACTCGAGGCAAAATTTTGTTTTTATGTTGTTAATCTAAATTGTAATTTTTTTCTTTCTTATTTTGGTCCCCACTAGTTTACGCATTTTTTTTTAACATATCTTTAGTTTTTTATTCATTACCTATTTAAGCTGCTAGACACTTCCATGTTAATTTTTGCAAACATTTTTATTCATCTTTAAGTTTCTGTTCAAAGATTTTTTTTTACATTATTCAAAAGCTATACTAAATATTATTACACATCTAGAATATTTCAATCGATTTCAATTTTTGTCATTTTTGTATCAAATACCTGCACAATTTTTATTCCCCATTTTTATTCTAACAAGACCTTTGTTACTTAATACGCCCTCTGGCATATTTACCTTATAAATTACACCTTGAATCAACCTATCTTCACACGCCCTAAAGCGCTTTCCTTGCTTCGCCCAATTAGGACCTTTAATTGTTTACCTTATTTCCACCTTGTTCTCTGTCAAATAGGCCCCTTGATTTATTTTTATTTGCTTAATTATGTCTACTGAAGGTCCTAATGCTATGCAAATTTTCTCTGCTATTGCAGAAACCTTTCAAAATCAAACTCAAATCTTACACGACATCAAAGCGCACAACACGCAACTACAAACTCAACAACATACCTTTACAATGTCAAACCCGTCATGGTGCCAAGATAAGCATTTTGATGGTAATAGATCAAAATTTTCTGAATGGATCCAAAATATCGATAAACAAAGTACTCTTACAAATAACCCTCATAAGCATCTACTTGCATATCAATCTAGCACAGGCCCTGTGAGCGAGTATATTAAAAGATATTTAGAATCTCACTCCCCAGTTGATTGGGCAGATTTAAAATCTCATTTAACGAAATGTTTTGGTGATATTCAGGACCCCTCTCATGCCTTCGCCTTACTAAAACAAATACATCAAAAGCCAGGTGAACCTGTACAACTTTTCGCTCAACGGATTCTTTCTCTAGCGGAACAATATTATGTCGGACACTCTTTAACCGACCCAATTATCGCGAAGCAATTAGTTGGTTTCTTTGAAGATGGTCTTGAAAGCAGTTCATTAAAATTTAAAATAATGCGAAATCGTTTTACAAATTTTCAAGCTGCCATTGATTGTGCTGTCAGTGAGCAAAACTTACACCATCAGTTTGCTTTACGTTCTAACTATTCACCCCAAATTATACCTGACTACCCCGAGGAACCTATGGAAATAGATCTTGCACAATCCACATATAGACACCATTCCCCCAATCATTTTTCTCGCACCTCAACACACGCTCCAGCAACTCACAATCGTGGCCGCTCGTATACACGACAACACTCACCACCTAATCAAAATCGCTCTTATGCACAAACAAACAATTCGCATCCACGTGACACGCATTATTCACAACCACGCTATCGACACCCAAACAACAACTCAAGACCTTCATTTCAGCAACACAACACTCATTCACGGCATTCCCAGTACCCACATTCTCACCGTCCACAACATTTTCAATCAAATGGACACCCACATTTTCCTCATCACCCAAACCCTTCTAGATATCCAAATTCTCGCAATTTCCCAAGGTATTCGGGAAACTAATAAATCCCCGGTATCGTGAGGCAGATACTGGTGGTCGAGCAGCTCCTAACTTTTTTACCATTAATTTATCTGGAAATCCAGACTCTTGTGTTATCAAAATTAATTCTTATCAGAAATATCGAGCCTTACTTGACTCTGGAGCTGATTTAAGCCTCTGTCATTCAAAAGTTTTAAAGAATTTACACCCGCGACCACGCATTCAAAAAGAACACATAAATCTTCACTCTGTAAAAGGAAAACGTATTGACGTTCTAGGATCTATTATTTTGACATTTAAAATTGCAGGTCATGTCTTATCACATAAATTTTTTGTTACCCCTCATATGACACGAAATATAATTTTAGGTCGCGATTGGCTTGCCAAGGAAAATGTAACAATTTATCATGGTCTCCACAAAATGAACATTAAAGGTGTTAATCTTTCCCTTGTTAATGACCATCACATTTCATCTCTAGCTCGTGTACACAAAAGTGTAAATTTGCCACCTCGTTCAACTACCTTATGCTTTGCAAAGCTTAAAAATCACGCAAATTTTCAAGCTAACTCTCTATGTTATATCGACCCACCTTCCACACGTTTTCTCTCTCAAAATCCCGACTTAGAAATCTGCCCCTCCCTTTTCAAAATGTCTTCTCGGAAAAATCACATCCCAATCACTGTTACAAACAACTCTGATAGACACATGCGCATTCGTGCGGGTTGTGTTCTTGCTTCTGTTCATACAACCAATGAACATGAAATTTCATCTATCTCGGAACATGTAAACACTTTGTCCGATTCTGAAAATAATTCTGACACCCAACCCAACTTTTCAGTACCAAGTGATCACAAATCTACTGTTGAGACCCTTCTTTTGGATAATTCTGATTTATTTGCAGAAAAGGACACTGACCTTACTCAAACTGATTTAGTCACAATGTCTATTGACACCGGTGATCATCCCCCCATCAAACTTCGTCCCTATCGAGCCCCACTCACACAACAAGCTCAGATTTCTGATGCTGTTGACCAAATGCTAGAAGCCAAAGTAATCGAACCTTCTAACTCTCCCTGGTCATTTCCTTGCATTTTAGTAAATAGAAATTACAAAATCAAAATATTTTCTATTCTCTACAAAAAATCAAATTATCTAATAATTTTATTTTTTGAGAAGGGCATAGAACGTATGTAATGATATTGGAAATTTTAGAAATTACAAAATCAAAATATTTTCTCACAATTCAGTTAACTTTGGCTATTTGTTTTATAACTTTATTAAAACATTATTGTCAGGTATATCACTGAGTTCCAGGTACAGGGGTCAATGACTGTTGACCACTATGTGGGAGATCTACCTGGCTTAAATGTTATTCAACAATTTTATGATTTTACTAAAGATATTATTGTCAGGTACGATTCACTACAAGATACCGCATGGTATCATATTTGGACAGGACAAGGGTCAATGACTTGACCGTTATATGGATATACCTGGCAATAAACATTATTCAATAATTAAAAATCCAAAGATATATAAAAGGTAGTCCTGTAAGCAAACCACACACACACACACATCTACACACAGACACCCACTTCCAGAATAAAGAACCAGAAACAACAGTGAGCCTTCCTAGTTATCTTCAACAAGTGTTGTTACCACGTCACATATACTTCAAGACAAACCAAAACTAAAATTGCTATATTATCGTTTGGTTTTTCATAAAATAACCAAAACATGTGCGTTGAAAATAAAAAATACTAACAAGTAAAAATACATGAAAAATCTTAATTTGTATAAAGAGAAACAATCAGCGAAACTACATTGATCCATATAAAACTTAAAATTAAAACACCCGTTTTGGACTTAATGCTCTAAAACATTAATATTCACGCCCGAATCACGCCTGTGTCATAGCCTTAATCAGTTTATCTCCTTTTAAATAATGTCATCCTAATGTATTTTACAAATCAAAATACTAAAAAACTACATACTTTACGTCATCTGAAAAGGATATTTCTTCTCATGATTTTGTCACAACAAGTGTTGTAGTTGTTGACCTTAGTTGAACCTTTAGTATATGCATATAGCGTCACCAAGGGGACATACTTTAGCATGATTTTTAGCAAAAATGTAAAATTGTCTCTAAGTAGGAGAATATGGAAAAAAATAAAACAAAAAATGTTTCAGATGCGATTTTTGTTTTCAAAACAAAATATAAATGTTAGGTTTCAAAAATGCGAAAATCACAAAAATCCAACTGCATGATTTCAGTACGTCTTGTCAATGAAAACAAATATGACCGCGACCTTGATTAACATGGTTGCAACGCAATGATGTAAACAACGTTTCCCGTGTTAAATATATATTGTATACACATATATGCACACAGTTTACAGTAAAGACCTGTCGAAAGTTAAACACTAAGCTTACCGTAAGAATTCAACGCTCAACTTCCGAGTGGCTAAAGTATGGAAAGGTAGCAAACAAAGAGCTGCCTAGAGATAGATGGCAACTGCTGTCGATATACGTATATATATATATATATATATATATATATATATATATATATATATATATATATACCAAACGAGGGACCGATATGAGCTGTCGATTGTCAATCGGATGGTTAGTAGGATATGTGTTTGTATCGATGGAGATAAAAAAAATCAAGTTTGGACCCCAGCAGCAATAAATAAGTATAGCCTACATTAAATAAATAAATAAATAAATCAGAAGATGTACAGCAAATTAGGGTAGAGATGGGATACAATATGTTTAGCAGGTTAGAGGCGATAATAAATAACTAAATAAATAAAAATAAAGTCAGAAACGATACAGAAAATTAAAGTAGAGCTGGAACACAAAATGTCAGTAGGTTAAATAAATGAATAATAAATAAATAAATAAATAAATAAATAAATAAATAATTAATCTCAAATTGTACAGAGAATGAAGTTAGAGCTTGGGACACAATATGTTAAGCAGGTTAGTGATGATAAATAAATAAACAGGGATCAAAATAAGTTGTATTTAGTCTTTGCTTAAGGTCCTAACATGAAATGTTTCGTTGTCTGTGTATACCTCAAATTTGTTGTAAAATAAATTTTAGAAACATATTGATATGTTCAGAATTAACATTTATAATATAAAAAATCTTGAATAACTAAAACGTTAAAAACTTTTATGAACAGGAAAATAGTTAGAAATTTTGTCTACTGTTGTTTGTTAAATGAATGACAAGTGTGCCATAGCAGCATTTAAAAAAACTAAATAATGAAATTCAATTTCGAAACTACACAGACAGGTGATTTTTATGGGGTACAGGTACTTTATAGTACTTCTGACTGCGATAAATAGATAAATTATTTACAAACAAATAAAAAGTACATGTATATCTTATATAAATATGGGATTATATGTCAGTGTTCATTCTACAAGGGGACTATTGATCCTTATTTTGCCAAATGACCCAATTGTAAAGGCCCTAGTAAGCCATATTTAACATTAGGCTTCAAGTTCAAAATGTTTTATAACATGTCATATATAAAAGCTGCAATATGTATACGATTCTATTATATATTTCATGAACAAAAGTTTTACATCCAGCCTATGTGACTTAAAAGTCAAATCAAACATTAGATTTATGAATTAAAAACATGCATATTCAGTTTTGTGAAAGATTACTTCAATGTAGAAAGTATACTCTTATTTTTATGGTGTATGAAGAATTAGGCAGGTTTCCGTTATATATACAAAACATTGGTGAAATCTATATTACAAGATATGTTAATCCAGGAGTAGTTTAGTAACCAGGCTTCTTCTAAAGGTAGTATTTATTTTCGTTTAAAAATTCATTTTAATTAGATGATTATCTGTTAAAATTAAATTATAGACATACAATTACAATATGCAAACTACGCACTTCTAATAATAAATTTCCGATAGAAACTGGTCGCTGGTGTGATGTAACAAGAGAAGAAAGATTATGTCCTTTATGTATGGAAGCTGTTGGTGATGAATTTCATTATTTATTTATCTCCTGTGTGTCCTAAGTCCGTGGTACTAACAGTTTGTGTCCAAAAATTAATGGGTAATCGTCAGCAAACAATGAACATTTGATTCTTACTTAAAATTTTTTGTCACTTCACTTTCAAAATCGGAAATAACCTCGACTATTTTCGTTATATACCGGTAAACATCGTTTGTAAACAACATTCTCGAGTAAGATGCTATTTTGAAGAATTGTTTGGAAAGTTCGTGGGAGGTCTCCCGGATCACGTGATTTCACATGGTCAATTTCTAAAAATCTGGTTTTATCTAAAAGCAATATTTTTAGTAGTCTAGATTAGATTAACAACAGAATTTGTTAAAAAATAACATCTGTATTAAGAAAAAACGAACATACACTTCCGGTATGACATGAGCAATTGACCTCTTTTTACACACGTTTTTACATCATATTATAAAGTGAAAAATGCATATATTTTACTGAAAATGGCGTAAGTGTCACACGTTTTGATTTCATTAAAAACTATATTTACATGGTACTAAATGTTTCAAACCAGGATCGGTTAAATAAGTCAGAGACTCCATTTGCAGACGACATAGTTTACATCTTGATTTATTTTACATGTGACGAAAAAATAATAAGATAGTTTAAGAATAATTTGGGAATAGTAAAATCTGTCTAAAAATTAAATTTCCGATATGTTTACATATTTTCATAATTTTCAAACATATTTTAATTTTTTTATAACAAGAGTGGGAAGTTGAACACTTATGGCACCTTTTTGACTTTAAACATGTGCGGTGATGTGCTTCCTATGATTGATATCCGGTATAAACAAAATGCCACGAACTTGACGCTACCACGAAGTTAGAGCACATGAGGATATATGTAAACATTTTGACACGGAAAGATATATATGAGTATATTCCAATCTCCTTCCTTCAAAAGCTAAGTGTCCATGAAATGTGAACAATCCTTTGGCAATGTGATATTAAATTACTTTCAAATGTTAGTATATTTCTGTCTCACATTCACAAAATATTTTCTTAAATCTTTTATACATTCATCATGAAGGTAACAAACATTTTATTTTTGAAATCTCGGTTGTTTGCTTGCTTTATTGTTATTAATATTATTATTTAATGTAGTACATTTTGTAAACACTATAGTCATAACTGTAATTAGATTTATTATAAAGTTATAACAAGTTCTAACTTGTCTTAATCATAATGTCATTACGTGTATTGTTATACTTTGTATGTAGATAATGTCAATTAGGGATAACTGTCCGCTGACGCGTCGCCAATAAAACTAATTTGCGACAGTATAACCACCGATATACGTCTGCAAGTCGAAAATTACAAGACGGTTATCCCTATTCTAATTAAAAAAATACTTTAAAGGATCTGGTAAGCATTTTCTGAAAACGATACTATAAATAACTCGGGGATTTTCCAAATTCATTTGAACTCTTTGAGACAGATCACACGAACCATTTCCCGTATCAATTGGATTTCTCTGACTTTTAAATCTGATTCTACGAAAAAGTAAGGTGCCTTCCGGATGAGACACGATCACTAACAGACACTACATTGATGACGTCATAATCATTTTACGCAAGAACGTCAACAAAATTTGATGACGTTTTTTCCGAAGACACGGATGGTGGCATGATCTGATGCAAATATTTGTTTACAAATCGAGTTTTGGCGTCTGAGTAAAAGAATTCTACACACCAACAGTGAAATATTTTCAGTGACAGGAAAATATTCATCCTCGATTAATATATCTCTGTCATACCAAGTTTCCATTAATCCATCAAGATGGTTCAGTACCGCATTCGCACGTGCAAGTACCCGAAAAATTTGAAGCAGTATATTGTGGTTTTACTGTCGGAATTTTCGACAGTATATCGGTGGTTATACTGTCGCAAATTGTTGACGTCAGCCAATGAAAACGAGCGTTACATACAGAATGAATTAGAATAAGTATTTAATAGTATGCTCTCATGTACCACTCAATGTGAGTGACTGAGATGTTTTGATGAATAAATTAAAATTAAATTGAAAATTAAGTTTTTAAATTAGTGATGTTATTGTGATTTAAATAGAGGAATTGTATAAGACATAGAAAGACCAGCTGAAAAAAATCCAAGAATGAACACTGATGGTTATTACTGTTTAATTATAATGGAACAATTTTCATAGAAAATGAATTATGTGTGACTGAACCGATGTTGTAAATTGTAATAATGTTGAACATTTTATAGAATAATCATTAAAAATAAAACATAACAATATCTATAACACTCTAGGAATTAGATATCATCAGGCATTTATGAATGTCTCATTTAATATAGTTTTGAAAAATCAACACATATCAATATCCTTAACATACTGGAAATTACTTATAAATGCTTCTCCTGAACTGAATACCTCTTATCTTTACCGCGTGCAATGTTTTTTCTTGCACCCTTGTCTGAAGTGAAGCATACTGTATACAAGTAACAGTATAGGTTAAAATCTTACTATGTCAGAAAGTTTACCAATTCTCTTTCTTCTTTCATCTAATTTACCTGATTATAAGTGAAAAAACCTTGAATGGAGTGTTTTACCAACCAATCAATTCCTAATTTAAAGTAGAAAAATAATAAAACTAATAAACCAATAAAAATGGAATAATGTGCTACAACTGTTTTTTAATTCTTTCAAACTAATAATGGCTATTTGGATACATTGTGTCATTGATTTCACTTATTTCTTAATGTTACATGCATTATTAATTTAAATTATATTTCCAGAAAGAAAATGATGTGTTTTCATTAGATTTTTTACAGATTTTACTGAATTTTCTAACATTATCAAATCTGTATGGAATTATTATAATATGGACTTAATTTTTAACCAAGTCAAATACAACCAACTTAATTGGTATTCACTGTTTCTATTCTCTGCTTCCACATAGCCTATGTTATTTTTGCTATGCCAGGTTGATTTGAAATTTTTAATGAAGCAAAATAATCATTTTTGCATGTCTAAATTGTACTAAAATAATAATGCCGGGGCTATTGACACCAGAACAGACACTAAAATTTAAATAATAAAGACCAATAGTTGTTGACTTAGGCTGAACTAATATAGGAGATGTTTTCTCATATTTTGAAATATTCGATAAAGATAACTCCAGTACAACACCATGTTTAATAATGTTAGCTGATTTATCCAATGATATGTACTGATATGACTGACAGGTTCTGTCCATATTTTTGCCAGCAAAGCAAAATGACTTGCAATTTTAGTACGTCTCTTACTAGCCCTACATTAGCAAGTGGTACTGTACAGTGGTGGAGATCCTGAGCCCATATGGATAAAATTGGAACATATGCGTATCTAATGTATTCGTCAGCCATGCAAAAGGCAAACAAGCATGATTATTCGTGTCCAAAGTACACGATGACATTTTCTGCATGCCAAATTGTAATCGAAGCGTGAACGAATGCTAATCAAATATGTCCGACTGGAAGTGAATAAAAAATTAGCAGGCTAGACGAGAAATGGAGTGAATACAATGTTTTGAAAGAAAAACTTTATTTCACCAAAGATATCTCCACAGCGTCTATCGATTATCAAATTTATACATTGCATACTATAAACAAGAGGCACATGGGCCTTAACGCTCACCTGGGACCTTGACCTTTGAACCCATTAGTTCATTCATGTATCAAAATGATCATAAGGCCAATATTCTAATATACATGCCTAAACAAAAAGTTTAAAGTTTTTGAGATAAATAATCATTTCAGTAATTGTTTGTATCTGTGACCTTGACCTTTAAACCCATGGCTTTCATTCACAAATCAAATCACCATTGTGCTATTACCTACAATATTCTTATATGCATGCCTACAAAAAATTAATAGTTTTGCAGATAATCAACTATTTCAGTATTCATTTGTATCTGTGACCTTGACTTTTAAACCATTAACCTTCATTCATATATCAAAATGGCTGTAAAGCTAATTCTTACAATATCTTTATATACATGCATATACAAAAATTTAATAGTTTCCAAGATAATTAACAATTTAGGAATTCATTCGCATCTGTGACCTTGACCTTTGAACCAATAATTTTACGCAAAAAACGCGTAACCTATTTTTGTCCAATTTTCATGAAAAACACAATTTAATGTTCCTAGGTATCCTGAATCCAAATATCTAATCAAAATTTGCCTGCACCTTTTGGTTTCAGAGAAGATTTTTTTGTCTTTTGGCTATTTATAGTAACGGCAGCCATATTGTTGGGTGTGGTCAACAGCCGAACACAATTTTGAAAGCCTATTACCCAGGCATGATAGTCACTAAGTTTCATCAAATTTGGCTTGGTAGTTTTGGAGGAGAAGATTAAAATGTAAAGTTTACGGACGACGGACGACGCACGACGGACGGTGATAGATTGCAATAGCTCATTTGTGCCTTTCGGCTCAGGAAGCTAAAAAGCTGTCTTAGCAATTTTTCTGTGTCAAATTAGCCGAAAGGGGCGGCCCATGATCAAGAATCCGGCAATGTCATCGATTTTTTTCGAAATTAAAAACTAGTACGTTTTTTGTATAAAGAAAATTATTTGCCAAATTATACATCAAAATAACCGTGACCATTCATTTAAAAACATCTTTGGTGCATGAGCAACTGTATGCACAGAATCATATTTTTTAAAATTTCAATTTTCAATTTTTGGTTGGTGCCTAACATTCAATCACGATTTAAATTGTTAAATTGTCACCGACTTTGAAAAAATCGTCTTTAATGACTTTTGTCATAAAAAGCGATAAAAACCTACATATAGTATATAAAAACTCGCAGTAAAATAAACTTTATGTCATTTTACCGTCTCGAGTGAATTGATTTTTTTCTCACTTTTTACAACTTTGTCTTAGCTTGAAATTTTGTTTGATAAATCAATGCACTGACTATCCTACTGTACTACAGAACATATGACATAACATAGTTCAGTTTATTCTGTCGTAAAATATAATTTTTCACTTAAAGTGTTGTTTGTTTTATTATTTTAAATTACCAAGTTGGAAATGTTAGATAAAATATCATATATACAGTGTGTATGTACAACCCTTCGTATCCTTTTTCAGTAGCAGTATCACTACTCGTCGAGCAAGCGCGACTCGTAGTTACACGATAACTCTTTTTTCCTTCGAGTCGGTAACCAACTTGAACACCCGATTGTCTATTGTTTACTAGCACCTGTCCAGGTGTTTCAAGTTGAACCACCGTTTGTTCAACTTGAAACACCTGAGTACGTGCTAGTAAACAATAGACAATCAAGATCTCAAAAATGGAAAACCAAATACCAAAATCATACATTAAAAATTTATTGAGTCCAATTCTCATAACAAACGTTTTGCTTTTGGAATTGTAATTTGAACACAGATTGGTATATTCGTGAACATGTTTAAGCATAACAATGTTGATTGGGATCTTTTTAGCCAAGTATAATGCTAGCCTACAACGTAAAATTGCAGACATATATTAAATACTCTTTTACAAATTCAAACTTATACGTACCTTTTTCATTTCCATAAGTGAAAACACCCATTTGAGATAGACCGCCGTCATCAAGCATTGAACGTAAATCTATGGCTCTTTGTAAAATTTTAAAAATGTCCTGTTCTTCTATGGTTTTATACTAGTATGTATTTTGGGTAATAAAAACCTGTCCATTTTGAAATTCTTTAGCCAAATCTAATGCTTGACTCAATATTTCATCTCAATCGTAGACAGACGTGTTAAACAGTGTGCATGGAAATAAAAAACTGCGTGCGTTTGTTTTTCAACTTGAACACTTTCGCTCGTGCGTGAAATAACATTGCATTATTTCTAAAATTTAAAAAGAGGAAAAGAGGACTTAAGTCGGGATTCAAACTCACAACCTCTTCATTGTCAAGCAGGCTTGCTATCCATTGGGCCAGAGTAGGACTTCCGACTGGTATGTATTAAAAGGCTTAGGAGACATATAATTGGTATTGCTTGATAATTTTTCTGCCGTCATGATTCTCTTTTTCGAAAATGATACTAGATTTTGATAATGTATTTTTAATAAAATAAGTCTAGTATTTTTAAACTGCAATATGAATGGTTACTGGCTATAGTATTAATATTTGTAAATGTACTTTCTTTAATTTACTTGGCAAAATCTTAATTTATTCATTTATTTATTTTTTATACAATATGAAATTATTTTTTTGTTATACTCTAGTATATTTTAAACATTTTATTTCAAAAAAGTAATATGTACACAAATGTATACTATAGTATTACCATCGTGCAAGTCAGCTACGAACCTCGTCGTCGGGGGTCAATCAATTTAAAACACCTGCACACGTGCTCGTAATCCCTCAACGCTTCGCGGTTCGGGATCACTAAACGCACGTGCCCAGGTGTTTCAAATTGATGAACCCCTCTGATTCGGTTAATAACTATTACTGATACGATTGTTAAACAAAGGACTCGACCTGATACAGAGGGTTTTATATGCACACTATGTATATCATATGTATATATTTCAAAGTCAGTGAACAGTGTAAGTTTTACAAATTGAAACATGGAATATACAGAAACTTCAAAGTGTACATTTTCCGGAGTGAAGTCACTGTGAAGTGATTTTTTTTACTAATAAACTAAACTTTAAATATTAGAGTAAGATATTTAAACTTAAAGTTTCCCTGGTAAGGTGTAAATTCTACAAATAAAAGTGCAAATGTTTCCGATTAAAGTACAAAATTGAAAATAACCACTTACAATGCCATGGGCGCGTATTAAGGTGACTTTTTACAAACATCTTTTATCTATTTATTTTCCAAACTTACATCTCTAACTTGAACAAATTAAATTTTATATTTTACAGATTAAAGTGTGTAGAATTTCAGTCAAATGGTCATAAATCTTAGGAAACTTAACAAACTCGAGTTTACTATATGCACATACTAAAATATTCTAAAATTCTGAAAACTAAATTTTGAAAGATATTGCTTATAGTTTAGGGGGATTACTCCGGATAAAAAAGTGTAAAGACGGACGTATCATATACCCTTTTAAAAAATTAAATCATGAAATACATTCAACAAAAGATATATGACAATATAAGTCATATACCATTTTTTGAATGTATTTTATCATTAAAAAATGGTACAGTAAAGCCTCATTATAATGCCCCTCGATAACTTTGCCATCTCGTTTATCGCCACACTATTTTGAAGTCCCAAAATCCATTTTGTTTATATTTTTCTTTATCTGCCTCCCCCAATTCATTGCCAAACCTCTTTATAACGCCAAACTTTGACTGAACAAATGGTGGCGATGAATTGAGGTTTTACTGTATATTACAGACGCAAAGACGAAAGAAGGGTACTTCGACTTTAATACCCCTTTATTCAAATGATCAGGAATATAATAATACAGTGGCAGTATTAAACATTTGAAATTCTTACCTGTGCACTCTGTATCCAGTTTATTCAATATAAATTCTTTAAATGAACTAAATTGGTCTGTTCCATTAATATCAAACATGTTCTCCGAGGCCGGATCAGTAGCAATAACCTCCACCGCGGTTTTATTTGTCAAATTCACACCGGCAGCATAAACATAGATACCTTTTCTTTTAACTTTTTCTGCTTCATGTTTGATCCCAGAGTGGTCACTGGATCGATCATCAGTAATAAATATAGCAATATTTGGAGCTTCTTCGCGGTCGCCATTTTTTGCTGTGAACATTTCATTGTGAATTGTAAGCAGCGCATTCGTAGTATTTTTACTTCCATTTGTATATTGTATATCATTAATCGCATCCCAATAGTAATCTGCACGACTATCAATATCGATCAGATGAAATGCAATATCAGTGGTAGAACTAAACGTCATCAATCCAATACGAACGTTTCCGTTTCGTACATTAAACATCCATACCATAGACTTTATGCTTTTAAGTATTTCTCGGAAGTTATTCTCTCCAACGCTTGCTGACGCGTCGACGACAAATACGAGGTCTATTTGAGAGAAAAGACACTCTACAATACAATAAAAATAAATATAAACTAGAGATTGTAACTGGGATACCAGTTACGTATAATTCCCCACCGTCCATAAATAATATATAGCATATATCCGGTTAAAAGTCCTTAGTGTCTTACTTCTTTTTCAGGGTTTTCAACCGTCCCAGAATACAAAAAAAGTATCTCTTTCCTACAGATAGGTTCTTTTAACCAGGCTGTATATATAGCGCTAATCTATTTCAACACACATTATAAAGTCCGGTTAAAAGAACCTCTACACAATAAAATGCCCGTTTTTCCCATACTTGGGACTTTTAAGCGGACTATATATATAGCGCCGATATATTTTATTTCTAATGTTTTCAATGATTTTTATTGCGTTGATTTTAAGTTTATTCGGTTGTTTTAAAGGGGTTTCTTATGGGAGAGGCATAATATCAAAAGGGGCATGTTTATTTGTTTGGTATTTTAAAACGCAAAGAAATGCGCATTTATAAATGTCTGGATTAAAAAGACCCTCTGAATGTTTAAAATATGTTTTCCTCATAAATAGGGTCTTTAAACCGGACTATATATATAGCACCCATCTATTTCAAAACATTCGTTTTGTCCAAAAATGGGTACCCTTTGGTAGGGTACGTAATGGTATGGGTACGTTTTGTCCTGCGGCCGTACATATCTATTACTCAATTTAATTGTTCAGTTATAAGATTTCGTGCTCGAGTAGACTTTTTTGGCGGTCACTAATCGGATTAACTCATAAGTGAATGCATTGGCTGGGTATTTTTCAATTTTGTTTACAAACGTGACGTGTTTAGCTACTTTCATATGAGCCTTACTCTTCTGTAGCACGTATTTTTTAATCTAATCGTCCACCTTTTTCTTTCCCTTGGGATTGTAACTTGGATATGGATGAGTATATTTTTGTGATTACTATTCTTAGTCTTTTGAAATATCTACCAACCCCAAATTATATTAACATAGAATTGTTTAACGATTAAGAGAAAACGAATAAAATTCCTTTTAAGCATGTTGTTTTCTTTTATCGTTAACTTTCTTTAGCAACATTCGTTAACTTATAAAACTATTTTCATTGAAAAATAGAAAGGAAAGGGTATTGAGTGATTAAATCTCAAACAAAACAAAACTGGACCGATGAATTTTAATATAACCAGATGTTGTGCCTGGTGGGCCAGCGGTTGTACCTGGTGGACCAACGCTTGTACCTGGTGGACCAGCGGTTGTGCCTGGTGGACCTGCTGTTGAACCTTGCGGAGCGGTTGTACTACCTGGTGGACCTACAGTTGTACCTGGTGGGCCAGCGGTTGTACCTGATGGACGAACGGTTGTACCTGATGGACCAGCGGCTGTGCCTGGTGGACCTGCTGTTGAACCTTGCGGAGCGGTTGTACTACCTGGTGGACCTACAGTTGTACCTAGTGGGCCAGCGGTTGTACCTGATGGACGAACGGTTGTACCTGATGGACCAGCGGTTGTGCCTGGTGTACCTGCTGTTGTACTTTGCAGAGCGGCTGTAGTAACTGGTGGACCTACAGTTGTACCTGGTGGACCTGCTTTTGTACCTGGCGGAGCGGCTGTTGTACCTTGTGGACCTGCTGTTATACCTAGAGGACCAGTGGTAGTATCTGTTGGAGCGGCTGTTGTTCCTAACAAATAAAAGTACTCGCTTTTTGAAAATTTGAAATTGATGAAGCAGTTGGGACATCGATGCCATATCACTGGTGAAGGTTCACGTATTGGACTTTCAAAAGTTTCAAAATTTTAAATTGGCTTTTTGGATTGTGATTTGTATTCTGGCTAATAATTTTTATTAGAATATATAAAAAATTTAACTGGATTTCTAAGCAATCCAAATCTGTAAGGGTGCCACATGAATCATGCAAGCTATTCCAAATGAAATATACATATTATTCAGTAAATATTAAATTTTTTATTGTATCAATCATGATGGAGTGGTCATTGAAAAACTGCAAATTTCTTTTAACGTGATGCTTGAAAAAAGAACAAATCTTTCAATAATATCTGTTATTTTCTCTGGTGTCTAGCTGTTTATACGACCAAAATATGATTTTCTACACAATACACAATTTTACTTTACTAAAAAGCGAAAGATCACGTCTAAAATTATTATTCTCTAAACTTGTCATTCATTTAAAAAGATTCAAAAGCACAGAGCTGATCAGCGATTTTGGTTATTTGTCAACAAAACAACAGATACTGAATATAAAATCAACAATATGTTAGTTTACATTTACCTTGGTGGTAGCAAGCTTCAATTTTCAAATCAGAAACCCGTGGGACCTTTCCGTTTATTGGAGTAATAAGTACTTTGACACTTGTTGCGCTTTTATCAACAGGAACAGAAACTGTTTGTGGAGATTCTGTCACATCAACCTGTTACAGAATTAATATAAAACTATTTAGAAAATTTGATGACCATTTACTAACACACCGCGGTCTTTGTATTTTACTATTGGTATAAAAGCAATTTAATATCTCTATATTTAAACTAAAGTTTGCCTGCATATCTATATGTACGCGGCATTTAAATGTTCAATTTCAAAGTCTAATTAGAATCAGCATTTAATGATGTGTTTAGCTCTTATACATATCTTCATATAAAATTTCCTTGCTACAATAACACCCCATAGGCAGGGCGTCATTTCATTAAATACTTACAGGTTCGATTTCGTCAGTGTTTTCGACTGGTGTCACATATGAAATTACCACTTTAACTACATTGGAAACGGTTAATTTCACCGAGTTGATTGTTGTAGCTTCTCCCGTAAAGGTTGGTGCGATTTCCAAATAGGGACTATCATCGTTGCCCTTTGGTTCCCAGTAAGTGTCTCCAGGTCCATCTAATGCCTGTTTAGGCTTTACACCTTCAATATTAGAGGAACTCGTCACATCCACATTAGTTGTTGTAGCATCAATCATCGTTATCTGGCAGCCTGAAATAAATATACTTTTGTCATAGCAAGCAGCATTCCTCCTCTTTTTATAAGAAACATACGTGTTGTGTGTTGTGTTCGATACTATATTCCAATAAGAAATCGATAAACAAATTGGCACACACTGTGCACCATTCCTTGCTGGTTTGTCTCTATATGTTTTATTGAAAGGAATTTATGCAGAAAATTGTTATATATCCAATATATATATATATATGAAAGACTGTCACAAATACAGATATAGTAAGTATATTGATAATTCCAACCTAATAATCCTATATTCGGCGACTATATGATTCCCATCTATGGTATTGAGCTCAAAATAAATATCCTGCTTCTCATAAAGACTTATGTATGAATTATGACAGCAATTAAAGACTACATTTGAAACTGTTTAACCAAGGTGACAAATTATTTTTCTATTTTTTCAACTTTTATTTTTTTATACAGCAATATACCTAATACTTGCGCTAACAGTTTATTTTTTAAACTACAGTTACTATGGTAGAACATTTTCAACTACGAGGACTATATACAGCGAGGAAAGCTTCTTACGCATAGATATTGCAAGCCTAGGTTAGTCAAAAGAGTTTTATGGCAATCAACATAATACTGTTGATAAATAATATATATGTATATCAAAATTAGTCGCGGTATATTTGACGTTCTATTTCTTCATGTTCCTTACATTTTTCAATTTTGTTTACACACGTGACGTGTTTAGCTACTTTCATATGAGCCTTACTCTTCTGTAGCACGTATGTTTTTAATCTAACCGTCCAACTTTTTCTTTCCCTTGGGATTGTAACTTGGATATGGATGAGTATATTTTTGTGATTACTATTCCTAGTCTTTTGAAATATCTACCAACCCCAATTTATATTAACATAAAATTGTTTAACGATTAACAGAAAACGAATAAAATTCCTTTTAAGCATGTTGTTTTCTTTTATCGTTAACTTTCTTTAGCAACATTCGTTAACTTATACAACTATTTCCATTGAAAAATAGAAAAGAAAGGGTATTGAGTGATTAAATCTTAAACAATATTGGACAAACGAATTTTAATTTAACCAGTTGTTGTGCCTGGTGGGCCAGCGGTTGTACCTGGTGGACCAACGATTGTTCCTGTTGGACCAGCGGTTGTGCCTGGTGGACCTGCTGTTGAACCTTGCGGAGCGGCTGTAGTACCTGGTGGACCTACAGTTGTACCTACTGGGCCAGCGGTTGTACCTGATGGACCAGCGGTTGTGCCTGGTGGACCTGCTGTTGAACCTTGCGGAGCGGCTGTAGTACCTGGTGGACATACAGTTGTACCTGGTGGGCCAGCGGTTGTACCTGATGGACCAACGGTTGTACCTGATGGACCAGTGGTTGTGCCTGGTCGACCTGCTGTTGTACCTTGCAGAGCGGCTGTAGTACCTGGTGGACCTACAGTTGTACCTGGTGGACCTGCTGTTGAACCTTGCGGAGCGGCTGTAGTATCTGGTGGACCTACAGTTGTACCTGGTGGGCCAGCGGTTGTACCTGATGGACCAACGGTTGTACCTGGTAGACCAGTGGTTGTGCCTGGTGGACCTGCTGTTGTACCTTGCAGAACGGCTGTTGTACCTTGTGGACCTGCTGTTGTACCTGAAGGACCAGCGGTAGTACCTGTTGGAGCGGCTGTTGTTCCTAACAAATAAAAATACTCGCTTTTTGAAAATTTGAAATTGATCAAGCAGTTGGGACATCGATGCCAATTCACTGGTGAAGGTTCACGTATTGGACCTTCAAAAGTTTCAAAATTTTTAATTGGCTTTTTGGATTGTAATTTTTGTATTCTGGCTAATAATTTTTATTAGAATATATAAGAAATTTAACTGGATTTCTAAGCAATCCAAATCTGTAAGGGTGCCACATGAATCATGCAAGCTATTCCAAATAAAATATACATATTATTCAGTAAATATTGACTTTTTTATTGTATTAATCATGATGGAGTGGTCATTGAAAAACTGCAAATTTCTTTTAACGTGATGCTTGAAAAAAGAACAAATCTTTCAATAATATCTGTTATTTTCTCTGGTGTCTAGCTGTTTATACGACCAAAATATGATTTTCTACACAATACACAATTTTCCTTTACTAAAAAGCGAAAGATCACGTCTAAAATTATTATTCTCTAAACTTGTCATTCATTTAAAAAGATTCAAAAGCACAGAGCTGATCAGCGATTTTGGTTATTTGTCAACCAAACAACAGATACTGAATATAGAATCAACAATATGTCAGTTTACATTTACCTTGGTGATAGCAAGCTTCAATTTTCAAATCAGAAACCCGTGGGACCTTTCCGTTTATTGGTGTAATAAGTACTTTGACACTTATTGCGCTTTCATCAACAGGAACAGAAACTTTTTGTGGAGATTCTGTCACATCAACCTGTTACAGAAATAATATAAAACTATTTAGAAAATTTGATGACCATATCTTAACACACCGCGGTCTTTGTATTTTACTATTGGTATAAAAGCAATTTAATATCTCTATTTTTAAACTAAAGTTTGCCTGTTAAATGTTCAATTTCAAAGTCTAATTAGAATCGGCATTTAATGATTCGTTTAGCTCTTATACATATGTTCATATAACATTGTCTTGCTACAATAACACCCCATGGGCAGGGTGTCATTTCATTAAATACTTACAGGTTCGATTTCCTCAGTGTTTTCGCCTGGTGTCACATATGAAATTACCACTTTAACTACATTGGAAACGGTTAATTCCACCGAGTTGATTGTTGTAGCTTCTCCCGTAAAGGTTGGTGTGATTTCCAAATAGGGACTATAATCGTTGCCCTTTGGTTCCCAGTAAGTGTCTCCAGGTCCATCTAATGCTTGTTCAGGCTTTACACCTTCAATATTAGAGGAACTCGTCACATCCACATTAGTTGTTGTAGCATCAATCATCGTTATCTGGCAGCCTGAAATAAATATACTTTTGTCATAGCAAGCAGCATTCCTCCTTTTTATAAGAAACATACGTGTTGTGTGTTGTGTTCGATACTATATTCCAATAAGAAATCGATAAACAAATTGGCACACACTGTGCACCATTCCTTGCTGGTTTGTCTCTATATGTTTTATGGAAAGGAATTTATACAGAAAAGTGTTATATTTATATATATATATATATATATATATATATATATATATATATATATATATATATATATATATATATATGAAAGACTGTCACAAATAAAGATATAGTAAGTATATTGATAATTCCAACCTAATAATCCTATATTCGGCGACTATATGATTACCATCTATGGTATTGAGCTCAAAATAAATTTCCTGCTTCTCATAAAGACTTATGTATGAATTATGGCAGCAATTAAAGACTACATTTGAAACTGTTTCACCAAGGTGACAAATTATTTTTCTATTTTTGTCAACTTTTATTTTTTTATACAGCAATATACATAATACTTGCGCTAACAGTTTATTTTTTAAACTACAGTTACTATGGTAGAACATTTTCAAATACGAGGACTATATACAGCGAGGAAAGCTTCTAACGCATGTATATTGCAAGCCTATGTTAGTCAAAAGAGTTTTATGGCAATCAACATAATACTGTTGATAAATAATATATATGTATATCAAAATTAGTCGGGATATATTTCACGTTCTATTTCTTCATGTTCCTTACATTTTTCAATTTTGTTTACACACGTGACGTGTTTAGCTACTTTCATATGAGCCTTACTCGTCTGTAGCACGTATTTTTTAATCTAATCGTCCACCTTTTTCTTTCCTTCGGGATTGTAACTTGGACATAGATGAGTATATTTTTGTGATTACTATTCTTAGTCTTTTGAAATATCTACCAACCCCAAATTATATTAACATAGAATTGTTTAACGATTAACAGAAAACGAATAAAATTCCTTTTAAGCATGTTGTTTTCTTTTATCGTTAACTTCCTTTAGCAACATTCGTTAATTACATATTATACCAGTTTTAATTTTACAGCACTAGACGGCCGTTTCGGAATACAATTCCTCATTAGTAGTGCTTGGACCAAAATTATGAAACCAAAATTATTTTCAAGATGTTGAAAAGCTACCCAAATGACCAAAAATATTTTACCAAATTAAGCTAAGGAAATACTTTGGATGAGGGAGTATACCTTGCGGAGCGGCTGTAGTTCCTGGTGCACCTTTAGTTGTACCTAGTGGGCCAGCGGTTGTACCTGATGGACCAACGGTTGTACCTGATGGACCAGCGGTTGTGCCTAGTGGACCTGCTGTTAAACCTTGCGAAGCGGCTGTAGTACCTAGTGGACTTACAGTTGTACCTGGTGGACCAGCGGTTGTATCTGATGGACTACCTGATGGACCAGCGGTTGTGCCTGGTGGACCTGCTGTTGAACCTTGCGGAGCGGCTGTAGTACCTGGTGGACCTACAGTTGTACCTGTTGGACCTGCTTTTGTACCTGGCGGAGCGGCTGTTGTACCTTGTGGACCTGCTGTTGTACCTGGAGGACTAGCGGTAGTACCTGTTGGAGCGGCTGTTGTTCCTAACAAATAAAAATACTCGCCTTTTCAAAATTTGAAATTGATCAAGCAGTTGGGACATCGATGCCAATTCACTGGTGAAGGTTCACGTATTGGACCTTCAAAAGTTTCAAAATTTTTAATTGGCTTTTTGGATTGTATTTTTGTATTCTGGCTAATAATTTTTATTAGAATATATAAGAAATTTAACTGGATTTCTAAGCAATCCAAATCTGTAAGGGTGCCACATGAATCATGCAAGCTATTCCAAATAAAATATACATATTATTCAGTAAATATTGAATTTTTATTGTATTAATCATGATGGAGTGGTCATTGAAAAACTGCAAATTTCTTTTAACGTGATGCTTGAAAAAAGAACAAATCTTTCAATAATATCTGTTATTTTCTCTGGTGTCTAGCTGTTTATACGACCAAAATATGATTTTCTACACAATACACAATTTTCCTTTACTAAAAAGCGAAAGATCACGTCTAAAATTATTATTCTCTAAACTTGTCATTCATTTAAAAAGATTCAAAAGCACAGAGCTGATCAGCGATTTTGGTTATTTGTCAACCAAACAACAGATACTGAATATAGAATCAACAATATGTCAGTTTACATTTACCTTGGTGATAGCAAGCTTCAATTTTCAAATCAGAAACCCGTGGGACCTTTCCGTTTATTGGTGTAATAAGTACTTTGACACTTATTGCGCTTTCATCAACAGGAACAGAAACTTTTTGTGAGATTCTGTCACATCAACCTGTTACAGAAATAATATAAAACTATTTAGAAAATTTGATGACCATATCTTAACACACCGCGGTCTTTGTATTTTACTATTGGTATAAAAGCAATTTAATATCTCTATTTTTAAACTAAAGTTTGCCTGTTAAATGTTCAATTTCAAAGTCTAATTAGAATCGGCATTTAATGATTCGTTTAGCTCTTATACATATGTTCATATAACATTGTCTTGCTACAATAACACCCCATGGGCAGGGTGTCATTTCATTAAATACTTACAGGTTCGATTTCCTCAGTGTTTTCGCCTGGTGTCACATATGAAATTACCACTTTAACTACATTGGAAACGGTTAATTCCACCGAGTTGATTGTTGTAGCTTCTCCCGTAAAGGTTGGTGTGATTTCCAAATAGGGACTATAATCGTTGCCCTTTGGTTCCCAGTAAGTGTCTCCAGGTCCATCTAATGCTTGTTCAGGCTTTACACCTTCAATATTAGAGGAACTCGTCACATCCACATTAGTTGTTGTAGCATCAATCATCGTTATCTGGCAGCCTGAAATAAATATACTTTTGTCATAGCAAGCAGCATTCCTCCTCTTTTTATAAGAAACATACGTGTTGTGTGTTGTGTTCGATACTATATTCCAATAAGAAATCGATAAACAAATTGGCACACACTGTGCACCATTCCTTGCTGGTTTGTCTCTATATGTTTTATGGAAAGGAATTTATACAGAAAAGTGTTATATTATATATATATATATATATATATATGAAAGACTGTCACAAATAAAGATATAGTAAGTATATTGATAATTCCAACCTAATAATCCTATATTCGGCGACTATATGATTACCATCTATGGTATTGAGCTCAAAATAAATTTCCTGCTTCTCATAAAGACTTATGTATGAATTATGGCAGCAATTAAAGACTACATTTGAAACTGTTTCACCAAGGTGACAAATTATTTTTCTATTTTTGTCAACTTTTATTTTTTTATACAGCAATATACATAATACTTGCGCTAACAGTTTATTTTTTAAACTACAGTTACTATGGTAGAACATTTTCAAATACGAGGACTATATACAGCGAGGAAAGCTACTAACGCATGTATATTGCAAGCCTATGTTAGTCAAAAGAGTTTTATGGCAATCAACATAATACTGTTGATAAATAATATATATGTATATCAAAATTAGTCGGGATATATTTCACGTTCTATTTCTTCATGTTCCTTACATTTTTCAATTTTGTTTACACACGTGACGTGTTTAGCTACTTTCATATGAGCCTTACTCGTCTGTAGCACGTATTTTTTAATCTAATCGTCCACCTTTTTCTTTCCTTCGGGATTGTAACTTGGACATAGATGAGTATATTTTTGTGATTACTATTCTTAGTCTTTTGAAATATCTACCAACCCCAAATTATATTAACATAGAATTGTTTAACGATTAACAGAAAACGAATAAAATTCCTTTTAAGCATGTTGTTTTCTTTTATCGTTAACTTCCTTTAGCAACATTCGTTAATTACATATTATACCAGTTTTAATTTTACAGCACTAGACGGCCGTTTCGGAATACAATTCCTCATTAGTAGTGCTTGGACCAAAATTATGAAACCAAAATTATTTTCAAGATGTTGAAAAGCTACCCAAATGACCAAAATATATTTTACCAAATTAAGCTAAGGAAATACTTTGGATGAGGGAGTATACCTTGCGGAGCGGCTGTAGTTCCTGGTGCACCTTTAGTTGTACCTAGTGGGCCAGCGGTTGTACCTGATGGACCAACGGTTGTACCTGATGGACCAGCGGTTGTGCCTAGTGGACCTGCTGTTAAACCTTGCGAAGCGGCTGTAGTACCTAGTGGACTTACAGTTGTACCTGGTGGACCAGCGGTTGTATCTGATGGACTACCTGATGGACCAGCGGTTGTGCCTGGTGGACCTGCTGTTGAACCTTGCGGAGCGGCTGTAGTACCTGGTGGACCTACAGTTGTACCTGTTGGACCTGCTTTTGTACCTGGCGGAGCGGCTGTTGTACCTTGTGGACCTGCTGTTGTACCTGGAGGACCAGCGGTAGTACCTGTTGGAGCGGCTGTTGTTCCTAACAAATAAAAATACTCGCCTTTTCAAAATTTGAAATTGATCAAGCAGTTGGGACATCGATGTCATTTCACTGGTGAAGGTTAACGTATTGGACTTTCAAAAGTTTCAAAATTTTTAATTGGCTTTTCTTGGATTGTGATTTGTATTCTGGCTAATAATTTGTATTAGAATATATAAGAAATTTAACTGGATTTCTAAGCAATCCAAATCTGTAAGGGTGCCACATGAATCATGCAAGCTATTCCAAATGAAATATACATATTATTCAGTCAATATTGAATTTTTTATTGTATCAATCATGATGGAGTGGTCATTGAAAAACTGCAAATTTCTTTTAACGTGATGCTTGAAAAAAGAACAAATCTTTCATAATATCTGTTATTTTCTCTGGTGTCTAGCTGTTTATACGACCAAAATATGATTTTCTACACATACACAATTTTCCTTTACTAAAAAGCGAAAGATCACGTCTAAAATTATTATTCTCTAAACTTGTCATTCATTTTAAAAGATTCAAAAGCACAGAGCTGATCAGCGATTTTGGTTATTTGTCAACCAAACAACAGATACTGAATATAGAATCAACAATATGTTAGTTTACATTTACCTTGGTGGTAGCAAGCTTCAATTTTCAAATCAGAAACCGTGGGACCTTTCCGT
This sequence comes from Anadara kagoshimensis, assembly GCA_021292105.1. Lineage (NCBI taxonomy): Eukaryota > Metazoa > Mollusca > Bivalvia > Arcoida > Arcidae > Anadara > Anadara kagoshimensis. Next base: position 78,821 of record JACFYK010000021.1, on the reverse strand, counting down.
TTATTGGTTGTAATAAGTACTTTGACACTTGTTGCGCTTTCATCAACAGGAACAGAAACTGTTTGTGGAGATTCTGTCACATCAACCTGTTACAGAAATAATATAAAACTATTTAGAAATTTGATGACCATTTACTAACACACCGCGGTCTTTGTATTTTACTATTGGTATAAAAACAATTAATATCTCTATTTTTAAACTAAAGTTTGCCTGCATATCTATATGTACGCGGCATTTAAATGTTCAATTTCAAAGTCTATTAAAATCGGCATTTAATGATTGGTTTAGCTCTTATACATATGTTCATATAAAATTTTCTTGCTACAATAACACCCCATGGGCAGGGCGTCATTTCATTAAATACTTACAGGTTCGATTTCGTCAGTGTTTTCGCCTGGTGTCACATATGAAATTACCACTTTAACTACATTGGAAACGGTTAATTTCACGAGTTGATTGTTGTAGCTTCTCCCGTAAAGGTTGGTGCGATTTCCAAATAGGGACTAATATCGTTGCCCTTTGGTTCCCAGTAAGTGTCTCCAGGTCCATAATGCTTGTTCAGGCTTTACACCTTCAATATTAGAGGAACTCGTCACATCCACATTAGTTGTTGTAGCATCAATCATCGTTATCTGGCAGCCTGAAATAAATATACTTTTGTCATAGCAAGCAGCATTCCTCCTCTTTTTATAAGAAACATACGTGTTGTGTGTTGTGTTCGATACTATATTCCAATAAGAAATCGATAAACAAATTGGCCACACTGTGCACATTCCTTGCTGGTTTGTCTCTATATGTTTTATGGAAAGGAATTTATGCAGAAAATTGTTATATTTCCATATATATATATATATATATATATATGAAAGACTGTCACAAATAAAGATATAGTAAGTATATTGATAATTCCAACCTAATAATCCTATATTCGGCGACTATATGATTACCATCTATGGTATTGAGCTCAAAATAAATTTCTGCTTCTCATAAAGACTATGTATGAATTATGGCAGCAATTAAAGACTACATTTGAAACTGTTTCACCAAGGTGACAAATTATTTTTCTATTTTTGTCAACTTTTATTTTTTTATACAGCAATATACATAATACTTGCCTAACAGTTTATTTTTTTTAAACTACAGTTACTATGGTAGAACATTTTCAAAATACGAGGACTATATACAGCGAGGAAAGCTTCTAACGCATGTATATTGCAAGCCTATGTTAGTCAAAAGAGTTTTATGGCAATCAACATAATACTGTTGATAAATAATATATATGTATATCAAAATTAGTCGGGATATATTTCACGTTCTATTTCTTCATGTTCCTTACATTTTCAATTTTGTTTTACACAGTGACGTGTTTAGCTACTTTCATATGAGCCTTACTCGTCTGTAGCACGTATTTTTTAATCTAATCGTCCACCTTTTTCTTTCCTTCGGGATTGTAACTTGGACATAGATGAGTATATTTTTGTGATACTATTCTTAGTCTTTTGAAATATCTACCAACCCCAAATTATATTAACATAGAATTGTTTAACGATTAACAGAAAACGAATAAAATCCTTTTAAGCATGTTGTTTTCTTTTATCGTTAACTTCCTTAGCAACATTCGTTAATACATATATACCAGTTTTTAAATTTTACAGCACTAGACGGCCGTTTCGGAATACAATTCCTCATTAGTAGTGCTTGGACCAAAATTATGAAACTAAAAAATTATTTCAAGATGTTGAAAAGCTACCCAAATGACCAAAATATATTTTACCAAATTAAGCTAAGGAAATACTTTGGATGAGGGAGTATACTTGCGGAGCGGTGTAGTTCCTGGTGCACCTTAGTTGTACCTAGTGGGCCAGCGGTTGTACCTGATGGACAACGGTTGTACCTGATGGACCACGGTTGTGCCTAGTGGACCTGCTGTTAAACCTTGCGAAGCGGCAGTAGTACCTAGTGGACTTACAGTTGTACCTGGTGGACCAGCGGTTGTATCTGATGGACTACTGATGGACCAGCGGTTGTGCCTGGGGACCTGCTGTTGAACCTTGCGGAGCGGCTGTAGTACCTGGTGGACCTACAGTTGTACCTGTTGGACCTGCTTTTGTACCTGGCGGAGCGGCTGTTGTACCTTGTGACCTGCTGTGTACCTGGAGGACCAGCGGTAGTACCTGTTGGAGCGGCTGTTGTTCCTAACAAATAAAAATACTCGCCTTTTCAAAATTTGAAATTGATCAAGCAGTTGGGACATCGATGTCATTTCAATTGTGAAGGTTAACGTATTGGACTTTCAAAAGTTTCAAAATTTTTAATTGGCTTTTCTTGGATTGTGATTTTGTATTCTGGCTAATAATTTGTATTAGAATATATAAGAAATTTAACGGATTTCTAAGCAATCCAAATCTGTAAGGGTGCCACATGAATCATGCAAGCTATTCCAAATGAATATACATATTATTCAGTCAATATTGAATTTTTTATTGTATCAATCATGATGGAGTGGTCATTGAAAAAACTGCAAATTTCTTTAACGTGATGCTTGAAAAAAGAACAAATCTTTCAATAATATCTGTTATTTTCTCTGGTGTCTAGCTGTTTATACGACCAAAATATGATTTTCTACACAATACACAATTTTCCTTTACTAAAAAGCGAAAGATCACGTCTAAAATTATTATTCTCTAAACTTGTCATTCATTTTAAAAGATTCAAAAGCACAGAGCTGATCAGCGATTTTGGTTATTGTCAACCAAACAACAGATACTGAATATAGAATCAACAATATGTTAGTTTACATTTACCTTGGTGGTAGCAAGCTTCAATTTTCAAATCAGAAAAACCCGTGGGACCTTTTCCGTTTATTGGTGTAATAAGTACTTGACACTTGTTGCGCTTTCATCAACAGGAACAGAAACTGTTTGTGGAGATTCTGTCACATCAACCTGTTACAGAAATAATATAAAACTATTTAGAAAATTTGATGACCATTTACTAACACACCGCGGGTCTTTGTATTTTACTATTGGTTATAAAAACAATTTAATATCTCTATTTTTAAACTAAGTTTGCCTGCATATCTATATGTACGCGGCATTTAAATGTTCAATTTCAAAGTCTAATTAAAAATCGGCATTTAATGATTGGTTTAGCTCTTATACATGTTCATATAAAATTTTCTTGCTACAATAACACCCATGGGCAGGGCGTCATTTCATTAAATACTTACAGGTTCGATTTCGTCAGTGTTTCGCTGGTGTCACATATGAAAATTACCACTTTAACTACATTGGAAACGGTTATTTCACCGAGTTGATTGTTGTAGCTTCTCCCGTAAAGGTTGGTGCGATTTCCAAATAGGGACTAATATCGTTGCCCTTTGGTTCCCAGAAGTGTCTCCAGGTCCATCTAATGCTTGTTCAGGCTTTACACCTTCATATTAGAGGAACTCGTCACATCCACATTAGTTGTTGTAGCATCAATCATCGTTATCTGGCAGCCTGAAATAAATATACTTTTGTCATAGCAAGCGCATTCCTCCTCTTTTTATAAGAAACATACGTGTTGTGTGTTGGTTCGATACTATATTCCAATAAGAAATCGATACAAAAATTGGCACACACTGTGCACCATTCCTTGCTGGTTTGTCTCTATATGTTTTATGGAAAGGAATTTATGCAGAAAATTTATATTTCCATATATATATATATATATATATATATATAATATATATATATATATATATATATATATATATATATATATGAAAGACTGTCACAAATAAAAGATATAGTAAAGTATATTGATAATTCCAACATAATAATCCTATATTCGGCGACTATATGATTACCATCTATGGTTGAGCTCAAAATAAATTTCTGCTTCTCATAAAGACTTATGTATGAATTATGGCAGCAATTAAAGACTTACATTTGAAAACTGTTTCACCAAGGTGACAAATTATTTTTCTATTTTTGTCAACTTTTATTTTTTTATACAGCAATATATAATACTTGCGCTAACAGTTTATTTTTTAAACTACAGTTTACTATGGTAGAACATTTTCAAATACGAGGGACTATATACAGCGAGGAAAGCTTTTAACGCATGTATATTGCAAGCCTATGTTAGTCAAAAGAGTTTTATGGCAATCAACATAAACTGTTGATAAATAATATATATGTATATCAAAATTAGTCGGGATATATTTCACGTTCTATTTCTTCATGTTCCTACATTTTTCAATTTTGTTTACACACGTGAGTGTTTAGCTACTTTCATATGAGCCTTACTCTTCTGTAGCAACGTATTTTTTAATCTAATCGTCCACCTTTTTCTTTCCTTCGGGATTGTAACTTGGACATAGATGAGTATATTTTTGTGATTACTATTCTTAGTCTTTTGAAAATATCTACCAACCCCAAATTATATTAACATAGAATTGTTTAACGATTAACAGAAAACGAATAAAAATTCCTTTTAAGCATGTTGTTTTCTTTTATCGTTAACTTCCTTTAGCAACATTCGTTAATTAATATTATACCAGTTTTAATTTTACAGCACTAGACGGCCGTTTCGGAATACAATTCCTCATTAGTAGTGCTTGGACCAAAATTATGAAACCAAAATTATTTTCAAGATGTTGAAAAGCTACCCAAATGACCAAAATATATTTTACCAAATAAGCTAAAGAAATACTTTGGATGAGGGAGTATACCTTGCGGAGCGGCTGTAGTTCCTGGTACACCTTTAGTTGTACCTAGTGGGCCAGCGGTTGTACCTGATGGACCAACGGTTGTACCTGATGACCAGCGGTTGTGCCTAGTGGACCTGCTGTTAAACCTTGCGAAGCGGCTGTAGTACCTAGTGGACTTACAGTTGTACCTGGTGGACCAGCGGTTGTATCTGATGGACTACCTGATGGACCAGCGGTTGTGCCTGGTGGACCTGCTGTTGAACCTTGCGGAGCGGCTGTAGTACCTGGTGGACCTACAGTTGTACCTGTTGGACCTGCTTTTGTACCTGGCGGAGCGGCTGTTTGTACCTTGGGACCTGCTGTTGTACCTGGAGGACCAGCGGTAGTACCTGTTGGAGCGGCTGTTGTTCCTAACAAAATAAAAATACTCGCCTTTTCAAAATTTGAAATTGATCAAGCAGTTGGGACATCGATGTCATTTCAATTGTGAAGGTTAACGTATTGGACTTTCAAAAGTTTCAAAATTTTTAATTGGCTTTTCTTGGATTTTGATTTGTATTCTGGCTAATAATTTGTATTAGAATATATAAGAAATTTAACTGGATTCTAAGCAATCAAATCTGTAAGGGTGCCACATGAATCATGCAAGCTATTCCAAAATGAAATATACATATTATTCAGTCAATATTGAATTTTTTATTGTATCAATCATGATGGAGTGGTCATTGAAAAACTGCAAATTTCTTTTACGTGATGCTTGAAAAAAGAAACAAATCTTTCAATAATATCTGTTTTTCTCTGGTGTCTAGCTGTTTATACGACCAAAAAATATGATTTTCTACACAATACACAATTTTCCTTTACTAAAAAGCGAAAGATCACGTCTAAAATTATTATTCTCAAACTTGTCATTCATTTTAAAAAGATTCAAAAGCACAGAGCTGATCAGCGATTTTGGTATTTGTCAACCAAACAACAGATACTGAATATAGAATCAACAAATATGTTAGTTACATTTACCTTGTGGTAGCAAGCTTCAATTTTCAAATCAGAAACCCGTGGGACCTTCCGTTTATTGGTGTATAAGTACTTTGACACTTGTTGCGCCTTTCATCAACAGGAAACAGAAACTGTTTGTGGAGATTCTGTACATCAACCTGTTACAGAAATAATATATAAACTATTAGAAAATTTGATGACCATTTACTAACACACCGCGGTCTTTGTATTTACTATTGGTATAAAAAAAATTTAATATCCTCTATTTTTAAACTAAAGTTTGCCTGCATATTATATGTACGCGGCATTTAAATGTTCAATTTCAAAGTCTAATTAAATCGGCATTTAATGATTGGTTTAGTCTTATACATATGTTCATATAAAATTTTCTTGCTACAATAACACCCCATGGGCAGGGCGTCATACATTAAATACTACAGGTTCGATTTCGTCAGTGTTTTCGTCCTGGTGTCACATATGAAATTACCACTTTAACTACATTGGAAAACGGTAATTTCACGAGTTTGATGTTTGAGCTTCTCCCGTAAAGGTTGGTGCGATTTCCAAATAGGGACTAATATCGTTGCCCTTTGGTTCCCAGTAAGTGTCTCCAGGTCCATCTAATGCTTGTTCAGGCTTTACACTTCAATATTAGAGAAACTCGTCACACCACATAGTTGTTGTAGCATCAATCATCGTATCTGGCAGCCTGAAATAAATATACTTTTGTCATAGCAAGCAGCATTCCTCCTCTTTTATAAGAAACATACGTGTGTGGTTGTGTTCGATACTATATTCCAATAAGAAAAGCGATAAACAAATTGGCACACACTGTGCACCATTTCCTTGCTGGTTTGTCTCTATATGTTTATGGAAAGGAATTTATGCAGAAAATTGTTATATTTCCATATATATATATATATATATATATATATATGTGTGTGTGAAAGACTGTCACAAATAAAGATATAGTAAGTATATTGATATTCCAACCTAATAATCCTATATTCGGGACTATATGATTACAATCTATGGTATTGAGCTCAAAAATAAATTCCTGCTTCTCATAAAGACTTATGTATGAATTATGGCAGCAATAAAGACTACATTTGAAACTGTTTCACCAAGGTGACAAATTATTTTCTATTTTTGTCAACTTTTATTTTTTTTATACAGCAATATACATAATACTTGCGCTAACAGTTTATTTTTTAAACTACAGTTACTATGGTAGAACATTTTCAAATACGAGGACTATATACAGCGAGGAGGAAGCTTCTAACGCATGTATATTGCAAGCCTATGTTGTCAAAAGAGTTTTATGGCAATCAACATAATACTGTTGATAAATAATATATATGTATATCAAAATTAGTCGGGATATATTTCACGTTCTATTTCTTCATGTTCCTTACATTTTCAATTTTGTTTACACACGTGACAGTGTTTAGCTACTTTCTATGAGCCTTACTCTTCTGTAGCACGTATTTTTTTAATCTAATCGTCCACCTTTTTCTTTCCTTCGGGATTGTAACTTGGACATAGATGAGTATATTTTGTGATTACTATCTTAGTCTTTGAAATATCTACCAACCCCAAATTATATTAACATAGAATTGTTAACGATTAACAGAAAAACGAATAAAATTCCTTTTAAGCATGTTGTTTTTTTATCGTTAACTTCCTTTAGCAACATTCGTTAATTACATATTATACCAGTTTTAATTTTACAGCACTAGGACGGCCGTTTCGGAATACAATTCCTCATAGTAGTGCTTGGACCAAAATTATGAAACCAAAATTATTTTCAAGATGTTGAAAAGCTACCCAAATGACCAAAATATATTTTACCAAATTAAGCTAAGGAAATACTTTGGATGAGGGAGTATACCTTGCGGAGCGGCTGTAGTTCCTGGTACACCTTTAGTTGTACCTAGTGGGCCAGCGGTTGTACCTGATGGACCAACGGTTGTACCTGATGGACCAGCGGTTGTGCCTAGTGGACCTGCTGTTAAACCTTGCGAAGCGGCTGTAGTACCTAGTGGACTTACAGTTGTACCTGGTGGACCAGCGGTTGTATCTGATGGACTACCTGATGGACCAGCGGTTGTGCCTGGTGGACCTGCTGTTGAACCTTGCGGAGCGGCTGTAGTACCTGGTGGACCTACAGTTGTACCTGTTGGACCTGCTTTTGTACCTGGCGGAGCGGCTGTTGTACCTTGTGGACCTGCTGTTGTACCTGGAGGACCAGCGGTAGTACCTGTTGGAGCGGCTGTTGTTCCTAACAAATAAAAATACTCGCCTTTTCAAAATTTGAAATTGATCAAGCAGTTGGGACATCGATGTCATTTCAATTGTGAAGGTTAACGTATTGGACTTTCAAAAGTTTCAAAATTTTTAATTGGCTTTTCTTGGATTGTGATTTGTATTCTGGCTAATAATTTGTATTAGAATATATAAGAAATTTAACTGGATTTCTAAGCAATCCAAATCTGTAAGGGTGCCACATGAATCATGCAAGCTATTCCAAATGAAATATACATATTATTCAGTCAATATTGAATTTTTTATTGTATCAATCATGATGGAGTGGTCATTGAAAAACTGCAAATTTCTTTTAACGTGATGCTTGAAAAAAGAACAAATCTTTCAATAATATCTGTTATTTTCTCTGGTGTCTAGCTGTTTATACGACCAAAATATGATTTTCTACACAATACACAATTTTCCTTTACTAAAAAGCGAAAGATCACGTCTAAAATTATTATTCTCTAAACTTGTCATTCATTTTAAAAGATTCAAAAGCACAGAGCTGATCAGCGATTTTGGTTATTTGTCAACCAAACAACAGATACTGAATATAGAATCAACAATATGTTAGTTTACATTTACCTTGGTGGTAGCAAGCTTCAATTTTCAAATCAGAAACCCGTGGGACCTTTCCGTTTATTGGTGTAATAAGTACTTTGACACTTGTTGCGCTTTCATCAACAGGAACAGAAACTGTTTGTGGAGATTCTGTCACATCAACCTGTTACAGAAATAATATAAAACTATTTAGAAAATTTGATGACCATTTACTAACACACCGCGGTCTTTGTATTTTACTATTGATATAAAAACAATTTAATATCTCTATTTTTAAACTAAAGTTTGCCTGCATATCTATATGTACGCGGCATTTAAATGTTCAATTTCAAAGTCTAATTAAATCGGCATTTAATGATTGGTTTAGCTCTTATACATATGTTCATATAAATTTTCTTGCTACAATAACACCCCATGGGCAGGCGTCATTTCATTAAATACTTACAGGTTCGATTTCGTCAGTGTTTTCGCTGGTGTCACATATGAAATTACCACTTTAACTACATTGGAAACGGTTAATTTCACCGAGTTGATTGTTGTAGCTTCTCCCGTAAAGGTTGGTGCGATTCCAAATAGGGACTAATATCGTTGCCCTTTGGTTCCCAGTAAGTGTCTCCAGGTCCATCTAATGCTTGTTCAGGCTTTACACCTTCAATATTAGAGGAACTCGTCACATCCACATTAGTTGTTGTAGCATCAATCATCGTTATCTGGCAGCCTGAAATAAATATACTTTTGTCATAGCAAGCAGCATTCCTCCTCTTTTTATAAGAAACATACGTGTTGTGTGTTGTGTTCGATACTATATTCCAATAAGAAATCGATAAACAATTGGCACACACTGTGCACCATTCCTTGCTGGTTTGTCTCTATATGTTTTATGGAAAGGAATTTATGCAGAAAATTGTTATATTTCCATATATATATATATATATATATATATATATATAGATATATATATATATATATATATATATGAAAGACTGTCACAAATAAAAGATATAGTAAGTATATTGATAATTCCAACCTAATAATCCTATATTCGGCGACTATATGATACCATCTATGGTATTGAGCTCAAAATAAATTTCCTGCTTCTCATAAAGACTTATGTATGAATTATGGCAGCAATTAAAGACTACATTTGAAACTGTTTCACCAAGGTGACAAATTATTTTTCTATTTTTGTCAACTTTTATTTTTTATACAGCAATATACATAATACTTGCGCTAACAGTTTATTTTTTAAACTACAGTTACTATGGTAGAACATTTTCAAATACGAGGACTATATACAGCGAGGAAAGCTTTTAACGCATGTATATTGCAAGCCTATGTTAGTCAAAAGAGTTTTATGGCAATCAACATAATACTGTTGATAAATAATATATATGTATATCAAAATTAGTCGGGATATATTTCACGTTCTATTTCTTCATGTTCCTTACATTTTTCAATTTTGTTTACACACGTGACGTGTTTAGCTACTTTCATATGAGCCTTACTCTTCTGTAGCACGTATTTTTTTAATCTAATCGTCCACCTTTTTCTTTCCTCGGATTGTAACTTGGACATAGATGAGTATATTTTGTGATTACTATTCTTAGTCTTTGAAATATCTACCAACCCCAAATTATATTAACATAGAATTGTTTAACGATTAACAGAAAACGAATAAAATTCCTTTTAAGCATGTTGTTTTCTTTTATCGTTAACTTCCTTTAGCAACATTCGTTAATTACATATTATACAGTTTTAATTTTACAGCACTAGACGGCCGTTTCGGAATACAATTCCTCATTAGTAGTGCTTGGACCAAAATTATGAAACCAAATTATTTTCAAGATGTTGAAAAGCTACCCAAATGACCAAAATATATTTTACCAAATTAAGCTAAGGAAATACTTTGGATGAGGGAGTATACCTTGCGGAGCGGCTGTAGTTCCTGGTACACCTTTAGTTGTACCTAGTGGGCCAGCGGTTGTACCTGATGGACCAACGGTTGTACCTGATGGACCAGCGGTTGTGCCTAGTGGACCTGCTGTTAAACCTTGCGAAGCGGCTGTAGTACCTAGGGACTTACAGTTGTACCTGGTGACCAGCGGTTGTATCTGATGGACTACCTGATGGACCAGCGGTTGTGCCTGGTGGACCTGCTGTTGACCTTGCGGAGCGGCTGTAGTACCTGGTGGACCTACAGTTGTACCTGTTGGACCTGCTTTTGTACCTGGCGGAGCGGCTGTTGTACCTTGTGGACCTGCTGTTGTACCTGGAGGACCAGCGGTAGTACCTGTTGGAGCGGCTGTTGTTCCTACAAATAAAAAAATACTCGCCTTTTCAAAATTTGAAATTGATCAGCAGTTGGGACATCGATGTCATTTCAATTGTGAAGGTTAACGTATTGGACTTTCAAAAGTTTCAAAATTTTTAATTGGCTTTTCTTGGATTGTGATTTGTATTCTGGCTAATAATTTGTATTAGAATATATAAGAAATTTAACTGGATTTCTAAGCAATCCAAATCTGTAAGGGTGCCACATGAATCATGCAAGCTATTCCAAATGAAATTACATATTATTCAGTCAATATTGAATTTTTTATTGTATCAATCATGATGGAGTGGTCATTGAAAACTGCAAATTTCTTTTAACGTGATGCTTGAAAAAAGAACAAATCTTTCAATAATATCTGTTATTTTCTCTGGTGTCTAGCTGTTTATACGACCAAAATATGATTTTCTACACAATACACAATTTTCCTTTACTAAAAAGCGAAAGATCACGTCTAAAATTATTATTCTCTAAACTTGTCATTCATTTTAAAAGATTCAAAAGCACAGAGCTGATCAGCGATTTGGTTATTTGTCAACCAAACAACAGATACTGAATATAGAATCAACATATGTTAGTTACATTTACCTTGGTGGTAGCAAGCTTCAATTTTCAAATCAGAAACCCGTGGGACCTTTCCGTTTATTGGTGTAATAAGTACTTTGACACTTGTTGCGCTTTCATCAACAGGAACAGAAACTGTTTGTGGAGATTCTGTCACATCAACCTGTTACAGAAATAATATAAAACTATTTAGAAAATTTGATGACCATTTACTAACACACCGCGGTCTTTGTATTTTACTATTGGTATAAAAACAATTTAATATCTCTATTTTTAAACTAAAGTTTGCCTGCATATCTATATGTACGCGGCATTTAAATGTTCAATTTCAAAGTCTAATTAAAATCGGCATTTAATGATTGGTTTAGCTCTTATACATATGTTCATATAAAATTTTCTTGCTACAATAACACCCCATGGGCAGGGCGTCATTTCATTAAATACTTACAGGTTCGATTTCGTCAGTGTTTTCGCCTGGTGTCACATATGAAATTACCACTTTAACTACATTGGAAACGGTTAATTTCACCGAGTTGATTGTTGTAGCTTCTCCCGTAAAGGTTGGTGCGATTTCCAAATAGGGACTAATATCGTTGCCCTTTGGTTCCCAGTAAGTGTCTCCAGGTCCATCTAATGCTTGTTCAGGCTTTACACCTTCAATATTAGAGGAACTCGTCACATCCACATTAGTTGTTGTAGCATCAATCATCGTTATCTGGCAGCCTGAAATAAATATACTTTTGTCATAGCAAGCAGCATTCCTCCTCTTTTTATAAGAAACATACGTGTTGTGTGTTGTGTTCGATACTATATTCCAATAAGAAATCGATAAACAAATTGGCACACACTGTGCACCATTCCTTGCTGGTTTGTCTCTATATGTTTTATGGAAAGGAATTTATGCAGAAAATTGTTATATTTCCATATATTATATATATATATATATATATATATATATATATATATATATATATATATATATATATATATATGAAAGACTGTCACAAATAAAGATATAGTAAGTATATTGATAATTCCAACCTAATAATCCTATATTCGGCGACTATATGATTACCATCTATGGTATTGAGCTCAAAATAAATTTCCTGCTTCTCATAAAGACTTATGTATGAATTATGGCAGCAATTAAAGACTACATTTGAAACTGTTTCACCAAGGTGACAAATTATTTTTCTATTTTTGTCAACTTTTATTTTTTATACAGCAATATACATAATACTTGCGCTAACAGTTATTTTTTAAACTACAGTTACTATGGTAGAAATTTTCAAATACGAGGACTATATACAGCGAGGAAAGCTTTAACGCATGTATATTGCAAGCCTATGTTAGTCAAAAGAGTTTTATGGCAATCAACATAATACTGTTGATAAATAATATATGTATATCAAAATTAGTCGGGATATATTTCACGTTCTATTTCTTCATGTTCCTTACATTTTTCAATTTTGTTTACACACGTGACGTGTTTAGCTACTTTCATATGAGCCTTACTCTTCTGTAGCACGTATTTTTAATCTAATCGTCCACCTTTTTCTTTCCTTCGGGATTGTAACTTGGACATAGATGAGTATATTTTTGTGATTACTATTCTTAGTCTTTTGAAATATCTACCAACCCAAATTATATTAACATAGAATTGTTTAACGATTAACAGAAAACGAATAAAATTCCTTTTAAGCATGTTGTTTTCTTTTATCGTTAACTTCCTTTAGCAACATTCGTTAATTACATATTATACCAGTTTTAATTTTACAGCACTAGACGGCCGTTTCGGAATACAATTCCTCATTAGTAGTGCTTGGACCAAAATTATGAAACCAAATTATTTTCAAGATGTTGAAAAGCTACCCAAATGACCAAAATATATTTACCAAATTAAGCTAAGGAAATACTTTGGATGAGGGAGTATACCTTGTGGAGCGGCTGTAGTTCCTGGTGCACCTTTAGTTGTACCTAGTGGGCCAGCGGTTGTACCTGATGGACCAACGGTTGTACCTGATGGACCAGCGGTTGTGCCTAGTGGACCTGCTGTTAAACCTTGCGAGCGGCTGTAGTACCTAGTGGACTACAGTTGTACCTGGTGGACCAGCGGTTGTATCTGATGGACTACCTGATGGACCAGCGGTTGTGCCTGGTGGACCTGCTGTTGAACCTTGCGGAGCGGCTGTAGTACCTGGTGGACCTACAGTTGTACCTGTTGGACCTGCTTTTGTACCTGGCGGAGCGGCTGTTGTACCTTGTGGACCTGCTGTTGTACCTGGAGGACCAGCGGTAGTACCTGTTGGAGCGGCTGTTGTTCCTAACAAATAAAAATACTCGCCTTTCAAAATTTGAAATTGATCAAGCAGTTGGGACATCGATGTCATTTCAATTGTGAAGGTTAACGTATTGACTTTCAAAAGTTTCAAAATTTTAATTGGCTTTTCTTGGATTGTGATTTGTATTCTGGCTAATAATTGTATTATAATATATAAGAAATTTAACTGGATTTCTAAGCAATCCAAATCTGTAAGGGTGCCACATGAATCATGCAAGCTATTCCAAATGAAATATACATATTATTCAGTAATATTGAATTTTTTATTGTATCAATCATGATGGAGTGGTCATTGAAAAACTGCAAATTTCTTTTAACGTGATGCTTGAAAAAAGAACAAATCTTTCAATAATATCTGTTATTTTCTCTGGTGTCTAGCTGTTTATACGACCAAAATATGATTTTCTACACAATACACAATTTTCCTTTACTAAAAAGCGAAAGATCACGTCTAAAATTATTATCTCTAAACTTGTCATTCATTTTAAAAGATTCAAAAGCACAGAGCTGATCAGCGATTTGGTTATTTGTCAACCAAACAACAGATACTGAATATAGAATCAACAATATGTTAGTTTACATTTACCTTGGTGGTAGCAAGCTTCAATTTTCAAATCAGAAACCGTGGGACCTTTCCGTTTATTGGTGTAATAAGTACTTTGACACTTGTTGCGCTTTCATCAACAGGAACAGAAACTGTTGTGGAGATTCTGTCACATCAACCTGTTACAGAAATAATATAAAACTATTTAGAAAATTTGATGACCATTTACTAACACACCGCGGTCTTTGTATTTTACTATTGGTATAAAAGCAATTTAATATCTCTATTTTAAACTCAAGTTTGCCTGCATATCTATATGTACGCGGCATTTAAATGTTCAATTTCAAAGTCTAATTAGAATCGGCATTTAATGATTGGTTTAGCTCTTATGTTCATATAAAATTTTCTTGCTACAATAACACCCCATGGGCAGGGCGTCATTTCATTAAATACTTACAGGTTCGATTTCCTCAGTGTTTTCGCCGGGTGTCACATATGAAATTACCACTTTAACTACATTGGAAACGGTTAATTCCACCGAGTTGATTGTTGTAGCTTCTCCAGTAAAAGTTGGTGCGATTTCCAAATAGGGACTATCATCGTTGCCCTTTGGTTCCCAGTAAGTGTCTCCAGGTCCATCTAATGCCTGTTTAGGCTTAACACCTCAATATTAGAGGAACTCGTCACATCCACATTAGTTGTTGTAGCATCAATCATCGTTATCTGGCAGCCTGAAATAAATATACTTTTGTCATAGCAAGCAGCATTCCTCCTCTTTTTATAAGAACATACGTGTTGTGTGTTGTGTTCGATACTATATTCCAATAAGAAATCGATAAACAAATTGACACACACTGTGCACCATTCCTTGCTGGTTTGTCTCTATATGTTTTATGAAAAGGTATTTATGCAGAAAATTGTTATATTTCCATATATATACATATATATATATATATATATATATATTGATAATTCCATCCTAATAATCCTACATTCGGAGACTATATGATTCCCATCTATGGTATTGAGCTCAAATAAATTTCCTGCTTCTCATAAAGACTTATGTATGAATTATGGCAGCAATTTAAGACTACATTTGAAACTGTTTCACCAAGGTGACGACTTATTTTTCTATTTGTATCAACTTTTATTTTTTATACAGCAATATATCTAATACTTGCGCTAACAGTTTATTTTTTAAACTACAGTTACTATGGTAGAACATTTTCAACTACGAGGACTATATACAGCGAGGAAAGCTTCTTACGCATGGATATTGCAAGCCTAGGTTAGTCAAAAGAGTTTTATGGCAATCAACATAATACTGTTGATAAATAATATATATGTATATCAAAATTAGTCGGGATATATTTGACGTTCTATTTCTTCATGTTCCTTACATTTTTCAATTTTGTTTACACACGTGACGTGTTTAGCTTCTTTCATATGAGACTTACTCTTCTGTAGCACGTATTTTTTAATCTAATCGTCTACATTTTTCTTTCCCTCGGGATGGTAACTTGGACATAGATGAGTATATTTTTGTGATTACTATTCTTAGTCTTTTGAAATATCTACCAACCCCAAATTATATTAACATAGAATTGTTTAACGATTAACAGAAAACGAATAAAATTCCTTTTAAGCATGTTGTTTTCTTTTATCGTTAACTTCCTTTAGCAACATTCGTTAACTTATAAAACTATTTCCATTGAAAAATAGAAAGGAAAGGGTATTGAGTGATTAAATCTCAAACAAATCAAAACTGAACATATGAATTTTAATATAACCAGTTGTTGTGCCTGGTGGGCCAGCGGTTGTACCTGGTGGATCAACGCTTGTACCTGGTGGACCAGCGGTTGTGCCTGGTGGACCTGCTGTTGAACCTTGCAGAGCGGCTGTAGTACCTGGTGGACCTACAGTTGTTGTACCTAGTGGGCCAGCGGTTGTACCTGATGGACCAACGGTTGTACCTGATGGACCAGCGGTTGTGCCTGGTGGACCTGCTGTTGTACCTTGCAGAGCGGCTGTAGTAACTGGTGGACCTACAGTTGTACCTGGTGGACCTGCTTTTGTACCTGGCGGAGCGGTTGTTGTACCTTGTGGACCTGCTGTTGTACCTGGAGGACCAGCGGTAGTACCTGTTGGAGCGGCTGTTGTTCCTAACAAATAAAAATACTCGCTTTTTGAAAATTTGAAATTGATCAAGCAGTTGGGACATCGGTGCCATTTCACTAGTGAGGGTTCACGTACATTGAAATAAATATACTTTTGTCATAGCAAGCAGCATACCTCCTTTTTATAAGAAACATACGTGTTGTGTGTTGTGTTCGATACTATATTCCAATAAGAAATCGATAAACAAATTGACACACACTGTGCACCATTCCTTGCTGGTTTGTCTCTATATGTTTTATGGAAAGGAATTTATGCAGAAAATTGTTATATATCCATATATATATATATATATATATATATATATATATATATATATATATATTATATCGCAGATCTATTTAACACACTAGTTTCGTCCAAAAATGGGTACGTTTTGGTAGGGTACGTTTTGGCGTGGGTACGCTCGTTTTCCTGCGTCCGTACAGAACCGTTACTCAATTGAAATGTTCAGTGATAAGATTTCATGCTCGAGTGGACTTTTTTGCCGGTCACTGATTCGATAAACTCGTAGGTGAAAGCATTGGTTTGGTATAATTAAAGTGTCACAACCAGCTTATGTCCATTCAGAATTGGTTTCCCAGGGTATTTAATACGTATTTAATTACGCATAATACACCTATCCACCTTCAACATAAAGGAAATGAACATGTTTTCAGGGGAAACGCCAACCCGGCCCACGCATTCATTCATTAAACCAGTTTGCACGCGCAGAAGGGGTAAAAATGGCCAAAAACCGCATACACTCGAGGCGTGGAAATAATGAAATTTTTGTCTCACCGACTGTTTTTACTGAAACACATGGCATTTTATTAAAATTTCTGGACAATTGTAATTGATTAAAGGCAGATTTGCTCTAATTTGGTGGCAATTTTACCATTTAAATACCGATTGAATGCAGGACACTTGCCTAAAATCGAAATTTTTTTTAAATTTCATCTCTGTCATAGGCAACTATTATGTACATTGTCGTACTTCACCTGTGTAACGATCTACAGTTCAGTGTCTTACGATCGGTACATAGAAAAAGAACAGGTGTACAGTTTTTGTTTCGTTAAAAAGAAACCAAAAACGATACAAAAAATTACCACATCTATTTGAGTTCCTTATTAAATTCGCTTATTTCAGTATTTTTTGTAAAATTTTAGGACGTCGGGAAATTACTTCCATTTTAAGTTATAAATATAGCAGTTATTTCGGCACTATCTCTTAATATTCTTGTTTAATTTTTGGAAAATGTGTCGAAAGACCATTAGTTATAGGCTGTTTTTTCACCCTAATTTGATTTTTTTCAAAAATGACCACATCTAAAGTGTTAGAGCACACTTTGAGAAAGGTAAAAACATAAAAATCAAATGTTGGTTTTGACGGCAAATTACTTCCAATTTTATTTAAAAATAGGGGAATTTGTGAATATCTAGTGAAGAAATATCCAATATGGCCGACACCGCACAAGTATAAAACATGCGATATGTTGTTTTATTTTCCCCATCAATTCCAGGACACGTTACACCGACTTCCCCGTAAGTAAAAAACGGTAAAAAATTATATTAATAATAACCAAACAAAAGGTGATATACATGTAATTCTCAACCTTTGAATATACTATTAAAAGTTTTAAAAATTTAAAATTTAAAGACAGATTTGTCAGTCAGCTTCATAAATGTTCTAGATTTTTTTCATATAAATATAACGAGAAATGTGAGGAGAATGAAAGTTAAATAATATCTTAAGACAATAAAAATAATTATAAATGATTAATATAGACAAATAAGAAAAAGTATATTTTAATAATTTTAAAATTTCAAAATTAATTTTATTAGGCCAGTAAGTCGGTCCATCAGTAGTATATCCATCCAAATTAATCTGATTAATTTGTTGGATTAATCTTATTAATTTGGTCAAGTTGTCGCAACTCGCTTTTGGTCGGGATGATTATCTCACTTATAGCGAAGTTGCGGTATTAAAAATTTAGTCTACTTTGAGCTAAATTGCCTGCCTAAATGGGGCCTGGTGACTCTAAGTCCTGATGTGGCCTGAAACAATGGAATATTTCAATAAATAATTGAAAATCTGGAATTAGGTTTTCTAACTTTATTTGGTGGCAGCGCAATACAAAGTGATATTTACAAAGTATTACAACTTTCTCTTATTCCATACACTCTTAATAGACTTGCCTTAAGGTTGAACAAAAACCTTAGAAAGGGGAATAACTCTAGTATAATAAAAATATAACAAATTTGACTTTGGGGAAATTAGCAATGGTCGAATAATAATTAAATAAAAATGTACTATAAGATTATTGAAATTTAAATGAAATGAACTGAATTTGAAATAAATTATACCTTTTTTTTATAAATCCAAAATGAAAAAGGTATTCCATTTAAGCTAAAATAAACAAATACTTTATAAACTCTAGATTAAAATGGATTGTCTCCCTTGTTCATTGAACTTTATAACAATTTAATACTAATGGAATGAGACAATAAAACAATAAAAACTTGGGGAAACAATTAAAACTTGAAAGTCCATAATTTAACAATATATACCAGATTTTGATATACTCTCATGCACACTCCACAAAATAGTTCATAAAATAACTAATACAAAAATTAATACTAATAACTCTCAGCTCACTGGACAAGCGCCAAACTAATTTATGAAAATAAGTTCTCAAAATCTTATAAACTTATAAAAGTGAAATTATAGATATTGACTGAAAGACTCAAATTACTTCATTATTGAATTTTAGGTTACTCTATGAATTTACTTCAAAAATAAACAAAAATAAAATTACTTAAACTTTACCAAATGTTATAAATAAAATAAATGAATTTTAAGCTAACCTGAAACAATAGAATATTTCAATAAATAATTGAAAATCTGGAATTAGGTTTTCTAACTTTATTTGGTGGCAGCGCAATACAAAGTGACGCTAACCACTCCAAAAACCTAGTTCCACAATTTTGGGACTTGTTTCAGGATTTCGTCATTTCAGCCAATTAAATTTACTACTGGTTAAGAAGCGTATGAATTTCTAACAAGGTGTTGAAAATATACTTTTTCAAGCGAACGAATAAAAATAAAAAAAGTGAAAGGGCCTAAATATCTCATTAGCGAAAACTTGTCCAAACTGACCAACACACCTGTCAGTGTTATAACAATAATAATATACTAATTACCTGGTGAATAACAATAGGCTCACCAGTACCTGACAATGGCAGAGTTGTCACACCTGACATAACTTGAGAATCGGACGCTTAAAAAACAATGAATTGTGTAAAAAAAATCCATACGTCCCGCAATGCTAGAAAAATAAGAGAATTAAAAGTTATGTAAATGGGACATACATAAAATACTTGTAAACACTATGAATAACTTAAAATAAATAATCTTTTCTTTCCGAATATAAAATAAAATCTAATAAAATTTAAAATTGACTTTTCCTTAAAAATACTTTTGAAAATTGAAAAATGATTATTTTATGAAAAGTTCTTGACATAAAAAGTTACTGAAAATTGTATTGTGACAAAATATATCTTTTCAAAATTACAGAAATAACATTTACCGGGTATCATAGAGACTTCATATCTAATGATTTATACACACACGTGTCAATCATTTTTGCAAATTGGACCTGTGGACGGTAAGTTCTTTTGATTACAGGTGATAAAGGTCTACAAATAAACAGGATGTTTATTGATAATCTTTTAATTACTGGTATGTGAGATTCCACTTTAAGCAATATTAATTTATTGTGAATTTATAGAATCAGAAACTACCTATTGAAGTTTGCCGTGGGAAGATTATACCAAAAAAAATCAAGACATCATGGATTATGTGAACTTTGTAAAAGTAATTTTATACATATTTGTTTTATTGCAAAATGAGAAATTTTCTGATGCAAACATGTATTCTATTGATATAAATAATACATACTTTTTTCTAATAATGGGCCAAAATATTATTTAAAATTTTATTTATTTATTTATTTATTATTTATTTATTTATTATTTATTTATTTATTTTGCATTTACCAATTAATATGTGTTAAATGAATTTGATAAGATAGTTGAACATTAGCATTGGGATAGGTGGGTGCAGTGTATCATGAATAATCACATCTATTAAAATGTGTATTAGCATTTTTACTTATATTTGTATTGCGCACCCATACAATTTGATTCATGACTGGACCAAGTTACTTTTTGTGTAAATTAAAAGGATAAACGTTTAATATATATCCCATTGTTTTTTTCCTAACAAACAGTATATCTTCTACTTCTAAACAATCATCTACTTTTTCTTTCTCTCAACTTGTATATTTTCCTCTTCATGTAAACATTTAAATTAATTTACTGTTTTGCTTGGAATATCTCTTAGAATCATTTTTACCGTCACCAGTCCATTTTAATCTCATAATGACCATGTCACGTTGTCATTTACCCAGTGGTCAGTTATCGATATAGCTCTTGGTAACGAGGTTTGTGAAATTTACCTGGAAGAGTTATTCCGCCTATTCATTATACAATATTTCTGCAGTCGCAATCATTTGCTCATGCACCAAAGATGTTTTAATATGAATGGAGAGAACCTTTTCCCGTATTTATTTTGATGTATAATTCGACCGTTAAATTTTCTAAAAATTTAAGTTTTAAAGTCGAAAAAATCGACACGATTTGTGAATTTGATAATTGAGAGACGCTGTTTGGATTTATTTGCTGAAATAAAGTAAGTTTCACCATTTAAATAGTAATTTTCTTAAACTTTAAGCCGATTTTGCCGAAAATTTGGGTCTACTTTCAGGCAGCCATCTTAGAAAAGTGCCGTCACCGCCTCAAAGTTATTTTTTGCATTCCCGAATAATCCTTTTGTATTTTGACATGGCAGTCATGGTTTTTAACACCACATAACATGCAGGATTGATTTGGTACCACTGAATATATAAGTTTGCATGGATACCAATACACTGGCCTGCATGTACTCAGGACACATTGGCCTGTAGGTTTTGTAGGCCTTCAATTTATTTGGCTGCTAAATAACATTCAACTGTCTTATTTTTTTGTCATTTTAAATACATAGGGAATGGGTTTACTCCAAATATTTGACCAGGAGTGTGGATTTTTACATAAAATATTCCTTAGATGAGGGACATCTTTCACAACTTAGATTTAGCTGAAATTCATAAATATGTACATTTTGAATTTTATCACAAGATTGGCACTAATAAACACCCCGGCTTCCTTACTTTGGTACAAAGCATGAACTCGTGGTTTATTATACAGTCCCATTTAATTGTTTAATCAAATTTTAACAGAAAAAAATCCATTTGAAATCCAATACAAATTAAAAATTTGCATATAAACTAGACTCATACAGTGTGAATGCATCTATGATCTAAGCTACCCTATAAACACAGAATGACACATGCGATTCCATTATTGTTATTTTTATTGTAATTAGCTCTGGCATGTGCTACTATTGGATTTTTATGAAATCGTCATGTGCTGATTAAAGTGATTTTGAATTTTCATTAAAATAATGCATTTAAAGTCAGTACATTTGAATTATATAATTTTAGTAGCACATGGCAGCTATACTTTTTTGCTCTAAAACTTTAGAGGAGAAGCATCTTTTTGCTAATGTAATAATTGAAATTGCTAAATAATGAAATGAAACTATAATTTAACTTAAACCATAAATATAGGTTTAAAACATTGCAAATTGTCCATTATAATCTGATTTCAACACCACAACTGAGCCAAGTGATTAAATGTAGTTTGACAGATGTGTTTAGATGTGAGCTACAAACACATAGTCATACCATACCTACAATAATAATACATGTGTCCCACATCTGATGTGACTTAAAAGCCAGAGTATCTCAAATTTAAGCTAACATAGCCCGTCATAATCGTCATTTAATTCAGTTGATGAACAAGTATGGAAACAGAGAAAGATTCCCCATACTGATTATTTCAAAATGAAAATGTTTTCACTTTTGTGAAATTTGGACAGAAGTCCTGCAACTAGGTGCATGGTCAGTTGGCACATGCAATGTTTAAACCATAATAATCTTTCTCTTATTCAGCAACAACTCCTTATTTCACTTCTGGTATGTTATATTATTCCTTTTGATTTTGTTTTAGTCCATGATGGATTTAACAAGTTATCACTGATAACTCATGACTTGTGCATTTTTTCATTGATCATTATGATAAAAACCATTTTTTAGACTGATAAAATTAGTATTAAAATTAAAACTATATAAAATAAACTAAATTGATGCGGAGTTAGAAATAAGTTTTTTATGTAAATCTTATTTACACTTTCATTTTTGTAACATTCAACCTCAAATTAACCCTCAAAGTTGAAAATGATCAGGAAAGAATAAAATTCATGATTGAACACTAAAATTGCACATTAAACAACTAATATATATATATATAGAATTTTGTGCTATGGAATATTGAAGTAATGTCTAAAGGTGTTAATCCACAGCTAAGCTAAAATAAAATAAAACAAACCAAGTTTTCGAAAGGTTTCGGAGTATGTTTTAGAACCAATTTTTTTTGTTGCATTTTCCGTTCCTGTTACATTTCAGGGCTCGATCCACCATTTAAATTGCCAACTAACAGATTAACAGATTAACTTTCGATACAATGTAGTTGAATAAAGGGGAAGGGGGTAATATGATAAACCGCGATCGATAACTATAGTAGTGGAAAAGTCTTGTGTTAGATTCTCAGTTTGGTGCTGTATTGCCCCTCTCCTGTCTTACACAGATATTTAGTGTTCTAATATGTTTGGAAGTTTTTGTTAATGATATTTAAAGGAAATAAGCATTAATAATTTACATATTTTTATTTATTTGGGTACTTTGCCATATAATTACTTTCCCGTTTTATGGTACACCCGAATTTTTCAGCTTATATTACACGTGTGTCTTGTATATGTTGATTTCGCGGCGATAAATTTTCGTGATTTTTAACTTGCACGTTAAATAAATTGGTTTACAGTATTAATGTAAATACTCAGACACACAAGGTGATTGTTTTCTTTTTTCTTAACTCGTTACTTTTATTTCTGAGCTAAGGTGATATATTAATCCAGTTTCAAAAATACTTCCAAAACTACAACGTCAATAATCTTTCTTTTATTTGCTTAATCAAAACTTATGTGATTCGGAAGCAATGAGTGTATGGACGTTTTTGTGAACAAAACTTTGCCACAGCTGAGAGAGAGAGAGAGAGAGAGATGGTCAAGTTGTAGTAACCACGTGGAAAAACCTAGCTGGGTTTGGATAAGGATAGAGATTGGAATTGGTTTTAAAGTAAAATAGACGAAATGTCTATCTCAATTTTTTATTCTTTCGATATTGTACAAGTTAAAGACAACATCAAAGTAATGAAGGAAGATATACTACCAGATTGTTATACGAGGGAAACTTGACCTATTGGACTAACCTTTGACAACAGTTCCATTTCAGATATGTTTAACAGTTTGTAAGGGGTTCATAGAAAGATTTCACTTGCCAATACTAAATGTTGAGGAATAAAACTTTATAAATATTATTCTCAATAATAAGATTTATGTAAACTGATTTCGAGGCGGTACCTGGGATTGAGGTTGTAGGTGGTCTCGTATTTTACAAAATAATATTGTTATATGACCCCTGGTTTACAACCTTTTTGACCAAGATCATCACAGTTTTTGCAGTTAGCTTTTTAGGCCAAATATACATAGTTTTTAATTCCCGTTTCACGTTTTGCATTATTGTATTGGTGAGTTCAGAACTTTCTCCAGGAAGATGTTAAATTTCACAGCTCCATTTACTTTTCGTTTTGATGGATTTACGATTTATCGGAGAAAATGTTATTTTGGAGTTGTGACGTCACGACATTGGAATGCGTTATGACCACTTCATCTAGTTCATCTTTGTTTACAAACTTGTTCGGTATGAGTTTATTACGGACGTCTTCAGATGATCAACCATTGGAAGTGGTGCTTATGTGACATAGTTTTATTTGTCGTCTCACATGGATAATATCCCTGCAGATGCAAATCTTGGATTGTACAGATCCCATTACACAGTAACAACGTGATCCAGGGGCGGTCTCAAAGTTCGAATCAAAAAACAATATTTAATATATGAATGGTATAAGCAGTTATACCATGAAATGCAAAAAACATATATACATTATGCAAAATTACATAATTGAAAATACGTGTAATAAAAATAAAATTACATATGATAAAGCATATGTAATAAACTTGATAATACATTGAAATACATTACATCAAAAAGGTGGCGTACACAAAAATTGAAAATACGTGTAATAAAAATAAAATTACATATTATAAAGCATATGTAATAAACTTGATAATTAATTAAAATACATTACATCAAAAAGGTGGCGTACACAAAATAAATACTTATTTGCCGATAGCCCGTCGTTGTGGATAGACCGCGGATTTATTAAAAAACAGTAGAAATAATAATCTATGTCCTATATGACAATTTCATAATTGTGTAAAAGTTACAAAAACACACACAAAATGCAAAACACTAATCCATAAATTAAATAACACAAACTGCCTTAATAAAAAACCAGAGATAAACTGCAAATGTAAGCAGAAAAATACTCTGGAAAACCGTGACAGAAAATAACTACTATTATAATGTAGCATTAATAGAAAGCTAATAAAAACTTAAAGTAAGTCTATCCCCGGTAACGGACGGCTAGAAAGTGAGATACATGTACCCGACAACCAACCACGTGTTCAAAAACACGTACACTCATTGGTCTACAACATAATCACGCCTTATATATACGTATAACCCTTGCCTTAACATACATTATTTTCCCGCTATTTAATAAAACGCGGGAACAACATTAATACTGCCACACATATAGAAGAATAAAAATAAAATTACATATTATAAAGCATATGTAATAAACTTGATAATACATTAAAATACATTACATCAAAAAGGTGGCGTACACAAAAATTGCCACAGACGAGCCATCCAAATTTACGCCACCTTTTTGATTATTTTTATTACACGTATTTTCAATTAGGTAATTTTGCATAATGTATATATGTTTTTTGCATTTCATGGTATAACTGCTTTTATTATATAATCTACTCAATAATCCATGTAATACGGTCATACAATAAAAATCGTATTGAATGAGTGTGACGTCATAAAGCATAAAGTCATTTCAGAGTGACGTCACACAATTGACTTGATCCACAGTTTGTTTCATTTGACACTGTTTGTTGATTCTAATTTAAGTTGATACTTTTGTACTTTTCTTCTAAAAAGAAGATACATTGTATTTAAATTAAAAATGTTTGTTTTGTTTTTGTATCCTGTGGACAGACTATTGTTTACTTTTAATATTTTAGCAGGATTAATTTTGGCGCATGTACACATTTACGTGAACTTGTTGTGTTTCGGTCAATCAGCTGTTTTCTTTATAATGAGAAGAGAAGTTTTAAATCTACGAAAAAACAGTTTTTATGGGATTATATAATAAATAGAATCTTGCATTCGTGTTTATGCAATATTGAATTTATTAAACTCGTTGAATAATGTTTTATGCAACTCGCCAAGGCTCGTTGCATAAAAAATTATTCAACTCGTTTAATAAATTCAATATTACATAAACGCTCATGCAAGATCCTCTATATATCATTCATATATTAAATATTGTTTTTTATTCGTCATTAATAAATGACAATTTCAATATCATTTACTGTTATTACTTATTCATTTCATAAAAAACTAGCTTCTTTGCTGCCTTATCGTCCTCACAATCTGTTTTTTATAAACTATTTTTTATAACTTTCAGTAGACACTTATGAATCAACAGAATCTTAAGAACTACCACTGAAATTTGCTCGATTGTTTCAATTCTTCCTTATGTTGGACTCATATGGAGCATTGTACAAACTATTGTATTATTGAGATGTACAAGTTTTAAATTACGAAATGAAATAACATATAATGTCGTGGAGTATGTGTATAACAACGTTATTTTGACGGACGTTACTCACCCATAACATGACGTTATTAATATGTAAAATTTTGAACGTCGTTAATTATCGACTATAGGCCGGGGGCCAGTGGGGTCCACCATGCACCCCCCCCCAGGACAAATTTTCATGGGTGCCAAATTGTTCCCTAGGGTCTACAGAATGAGAAGATTTTTTGTTTCCATGAATTAACTCATTCCCACTATGTACAATATTACCGTTTCCATGGCAACCTTTATTCTTTTAAATAGTAGTGGGTAGAGACTTTAAATCAGCCACATCTTGCTCGTTTCGTAAGATAAATTGACAAACTTGGTACCAAAATGGAGCAGATGCATTGGCCTTTATTATACTGTATCAGTATGCTAATTAGCTCATTTGCATATTTATGCATATTCGTTAGAATGTTATTTTGTGGTCCAATTTTTTTTACAAAATCCAATTACAATCATTTCTGAAGCCTGTTGCAATGACAAGTAGGTTTATATTGTAGACAAATATGCTTCAGTATCCTCACTGAGATAGGAATATGATGATTAAGCTAATTATATGCCTCAAAGTGACGTAAATTTGAGATAAATTTCAATAATACTGTTTCTATAGCAACCAATATGTTAAGTAACAGTGAGTAGTGGAAGTAAATTAGTCATATCTCTGACAATTCTAAAGATACAATAGCAAGCATGGTACGAAACTGGACAAGAGGCACTGCACTTAACTTAAGTATAAGTATGTTAATTAGGTGATTTGCATATCAATTAATATGCATAAGAATGTAAGTTTTGTCCAAATTAGGTGTAAAATAAAACAAACGTCATTTTTGTAACACAGTGCCTAGATCATTTGTATTAAGACCTAAACTTCCTTTATTTCTTCCTTCCAATCTCCATGTCTCAAAATTTCTTCTTTTTGTATTTTATAGGAACCTGTGTAACTAAGCATCATGGAGCGAAAACGAAGTAGGGGCAGACCAAAGAAACCCAAAGAAGAGGGATCCAGCCCGTCAAGCCCCAAGAGACAACAGATTTGTTTTCTGCACTATGACAGTTCCAAATGTGACACTTTTGTCCTTTTATTGGGTCTTGAAAACCCAACGGAAAGGCTGCTAGATATCCACAATATTCGTGATAGAAGACAGTCAGATCCAATTGGTTCCAAACATAGAATGGACTCTGTCTGCGAACAGATACCCAATCAGGTGGATGAAGGATACGGTTACCACCGCGACTGTTACCAGCATTTTATCAACCACCTGGATAGATTGCAGACACCAGGGCATAGTGATGGACCACCAACTGCAAAAATAAACCGTAGACGATCGAGTGTAGATAAAATAACATTGTTTGCAAAAGATTGCATTTTTTGCAATAAAGAAGGAAAGATTGCCATTAAAAAGTCTGCAGGTTGGACAACGCAAACACCATCAAAATTTGTGACGGATGCATGGAAAACTGTGGTGGAATGTGCAGAAAAGAAGAAAGACGAAAAGCTGTTGGTGCGAATAAGAGGTTATGACTTGTTCGCAGCAGAAGCACACTTCCATTCAAGTTGTAAAAAGAAGTATTTACAAGATCCTGATTACTGGAGAAGTACAGACAGTGAAGCGAAATTGCATAAAGAAGAACTAGAAGAAGCACATGAAAGAGCATTCCGTCAGGTGTGCGACAGAGTCTCTATAGAAGTAATTGACAACAATGGTGTTCTTAAGCTTGTAGAATTATTGAAAATGTATACTACGGCGTTAGATGAGACAAATTTCCCAAATGCAGAGTATAGGGGTGAGAAGTTGAAAGCAAAACTTCAGAGTACCTATGGTGAGCAGATCACCTTCTGTCAGATAGAGCAAAAAGGACAGTATAAATCACAGCTCATTTACAGTTCAAGTATGAAGTTGGAGAAAGCAGTGCAGAGTGCATTTATTCTTGGAAGGAGGGACACTCTGACAGATGTTGCAGAAAAATTAAGAAATGTTATACTCAATGCTTTTGAGAATTCAGGTGCTTTGAGATGGCCCCCACTGCGGAGCATATAGACAAATCAGATGGTATCCTTCTTCAAAGCACCTGAATTCTCAAAGGCATTGAGTATAACATTTCTAATTATTTTCAATAATTCTACAAGCTTAAGAACACCATTGTTGTCAATTACTTCTATAGAGACTCTGTCGCACACCTGACGGAATGCTCTTTCATGTGCTTCTTCTAGTTCTTCTTGATGCAATTTCGCTTCACTGTCTGTACTTCTCCAGTAATCAGGATCTTGTAAATACTTCTTTTTACAACTTGAATGGAAGTGTGCTTCTGCTGCGAACAAGTCATAACCTCTTATTCGCACCAACAGCTTTTCGTCTTTCTTCTTTTCTGCACATTCCACCACAGTTTTCCATGCATCCGTCACAAATTTTGATGGTGTTTGCGTTGTCCAACCTGCAGACTTTTTAATGGCAATCTTTCCTTCTTTATTGCAAAAAATGCAATCTTTTGCAAACAATGTTATTTTATCTACACTCGATCGTCTACGGTTTATTTTTGCAGTTGGTGGTCCATCACTATGCCCTGGTGTCTGCAATCTATCCAGGTGGTTGATAAAATGCTGGTAACAGTCGCGGTGGTAACCGTATCCTTCATCCACCTGATTGGGTATCTGTTCGCAGACAGAGTCCATTCTATGTTTGGAACCAATTGGATCTGACTGTCTTCTATCACGAATATTGTGGATATCTAGCAGCCTTTCCGTTGGGTTTTCAAGACCCAATAAAAGGACAAAAGTGTCACATTTGGAACTGTCATAGTGCAGAAAACAAATCTGTTGTCTCTTGGGGCTTGACGGGCTGGATCCCTCTTCTTTGGGTTTCTTTGGTCTGCCCCTACTTCGTTTTCGCTCCATGATGCTTAGTTACACAGGTTCCTATAAAATACAAAAAGAAGAAATTTTGAGACATGGAGATTGGAAGGAAGAAATAAAGGAAGTTTAGGTCTTAATACAAATGATCTAGGCACTGTGTTACAAAAATGACGTTTGTTTTATTTTACACCTAATTTGGACAAAACTTACATTCTTATGCATATTAATTGATATGCAAATCACCTAATTAACATACTTATACTTAAGTTAAGTGCAGTGCCTCTTGTCCAGTTTCGTACCATGCTTGCTATTGTATCTTTAGAATTGTCAGAGATATGACTAATTTACTTCCACTACTCACTGTTACTTAACATATTGGTTGCTATAGAAACAGTATTATTGAAATTTATCTCAAATTTACGTCACTTTGAGGCATATAATTAGCTTAATCATCATATTCCTATCTCAGTGAGGATACTGAAGCATATTTGTCTACAATATAAACCTACTTGTCATTGCAACAGGCTTCAGAAATGATTGTAATTGGATTTTGTAAAAAAAATTGGACCACAAAATAACATTCTAACGAATATGCATAAATATGCAAATGAGCTAATTAGCATACTGATACAGTATAATAAAGGCCAATGCATCTGCTCCATTTTGGTACCAAGTTTGTCAATTTATCTTACGAAACGAGCAAGATGTGGCTGATTTAAAGTCTCTACCCACTACTATTTAAAAGAATAAAGGTTGCCATGGAAACGGTAATATTGTACATAGTGGGAATGAGTTAATTCATGGAAACAAAAAATCTTCTCATTCTGTAGACCCTAGGGAACAATTTGGCACCCATGAAAATTTGTCCTGGGGGGGGGTGCATGGTGGACCCCACTGGCCCCCGGCCTACTATACTTTAAACGTAAATTAAAATAGGTTCTAGGTAAAATATTTCCAAAAAGTTGGTATTTTTCGAAACTACAAGAAATACACTTTAAGAATATGTATTTAACTTAAAATCGAAAATTTTGACCATAAGCCTGGTTTTCGCTTGGCGCACCTCATTTCATGTTTGTTAGTAAAAGGAGAAAATGGCTGTAGGAGAGGCCATGGATGTATATTTTTTGTGTAAATTATTTAAAAATATTCCTATAATTTTAGTAGAAACTCCTATAATTTCCTATGAAACTCCTATAATTTTGATGTCATATTTCCATTTTTTCCTATATTTTTGGACCTCGAAAATGTTAGGACCCCTGCAACATGTAACGATTAGAAGTCAGTGCAATGTGAACATGCTAGGCGGCTGACAGTGCATGTAGGTAGAAAAATCTATAATCATGCAACAGTCATGTCTGTGTGATGAAGCGAAACACGATATTGACTACGTCACTACGTCAGATGTATGTGTACCAGTAGCCAGTACATTGAAAGTCACGGCAATATTTGTTTTCATTGACGACAAATGAAGGATCTTGGTTTTTTGCTTTTTTCAGATATTGACACCACATTCACCAGGTATAATACTTTGTTTGATTAAATTACAATAATATTGTAATGTTATGTCAAAATTTCAAAGAAATGGTACAAAAAACGTACAAGTTTTAAAAATCGAGTCGAGTTTCATGCTGATTAGGCTACAGTGGTTTTTAAGAGAAATAAGATGAGGTCAGAAAATAGAGTTTTTTGTTGTTGTTGTTGTAATTATGCATGTCATCCAGGATTTTTTTCATACATGCGAAATTTTAAGTTCATGACAAATCTGCTATATTGCGTTTACACCAACAAATACGAATTTTACCGTTTAAATACGACACTGAATTTAGTGTACACTAAAGCTCGTGGCCATAATTGTTTTCATTGACTACAAATGAAGGATCTTGGTTCTTTGCTTTTTTTAGATATCCACACCGAATGCACAAGGTATACTATTTTGCGAAAATAAATTACAATAGTATTGTAATATTATGTCAAAATTTCAAATAGCCATGGTGCAAAAAACGTTTTAAAAATCAAGTTGAATTTTAAGCTGATTTTCAAGAGAAATCTGGTGCCGTCAGAAAATCGAGATTTTTTTATAAGTATGAAATGTCAACTAAAATTTTATCATACATACGAAATATTAAGTTCATGACTTATGTGCTTATATATGGAGTTTTCATCCATCAATGGAAATTGTACCGTTAAATACGACACTGAATGTTGTTGATTTTTTCTGGGTTCGAACACTTGACAAAACGTAATCCCGTTTTTTCGAGCGCGGAAGGTTTAAAAAAACAAAGCCGAAACACAATTTGCTCTTAGCGTTTCCCCTGCTTGCAGATCTACAAAGATAACAGATTATTGGTACCAAATTTAATCTAAACCCATCAAGCCGTTTTCGAGATCTGCATCAGCAAAGTGGCATATTATGATAGTAGGTCTTGATAGAATAATAATAATAATAATAATAATAATAATAATAATAATAATAATAATAAGAAGAAGAAGAAAATCAGAACGAAAACAATATGATTCCCCACCTATGGTGATGGGGAATCATAATAATAATAATAAGAATAATAATAACTACAGATTGTAACTGGGATACCAGTTACGTATGATTCCCCACCTTCCATAAATAATATATGGCATATATCCGGTTAAAAGACCCTAGGGTTTTATTTCTTTTTCATGTTTTTCAACCGTCCCAGAATATAAGAGTGTTGTTAATCTCGATCACTATTCCAACACACTTTATATAGTCCGGTTAAAAGACCCACTACACATTAGAATGCCCGTATTTCCCATAGACGGGTTTTTTTAATCGGACTATATATATAGCGCCGATCTATTTTATTTCTAATGTTCTCAATGATTTTTATTCTGTTGATTTCAAGTTTATTCAAGTGTTTTAAAGGGTTTTCTTATGGGAGAGGCATAATATCAAAAAGGGCATGATTATCTGTGGGGGTATTTTAAACCGCTAAGAAATGCGCATGTATAAATGTCTGAACTAAAAAAGACCCTGTGCGTGTTAAAAAGAATATTTTTTTCCATAGATATAGTCTTTAAACCGGACTATAAATATAGCGCCGATCTATTTCAACACACTCGTTTCGTCCAAAAATGGGTACCTTTCTGGTAGAGTACGTTACGGCACCTATGGTGGTGGGGAATCATAAATATAAAAGTTATTAACAGAATCAAGAAATTTATAATTAAAATATTCCTTTTAATTGGAATGAAATCATATCATTACCCATCCGGAGCACAAGATCTCACTTCCCTGGCGGGAATTCACGTGTTCACTAATTTGCCAGTTACTTTGCTTTTAGTATTTTAGACATGGTTTAATATGTTTGTTTTTAACTTTTAATATTGTGATTTGAACATCGACCGGTAAGTTTGTGTTACTTGTCAACATATGATGCAGCAGAGTATGAGTTCCTGATAGAGACAATAAATAAACACTGATTATAAAACTATTGACATAGGATGACCACAGTAGTAAATGTCTAGGATGGTGGTTACAGTAATATTGGATGGACCCAATCATCATAGTTATTGTACAATACGGACTTTAACTAACAACAAATATCTATTTAGCAAAAAAAATAATTCATGAACTGATACAAGGTCTGATACAAGATAGCGTGCGTTTGTTCACGAACTACTTCAGTTTTGTTGTAATGACGTCATCAGATTGAAATGTTATGTAAACAGAAATTACGGTTTTCCCCTAGATTCTGTCGCCTCGACACAAATGTATGCAGTTAAAAACTACGATAATTCGTAAAAAATCAATTATGAGTTTATCTATATAGGACAGGGACATTTCACCCTCGGGGTTGAACATTTCTGTCAGAGACTAAGCAAGCCTTGTCTCTGACTGAAATGCTCAATGCTCAATCCCCGCAAAGAATTATTGTAACTTGCCCTACTGTTATTTTACTAATATGTTAGCATTATTCTTGTCAATAAGTTTATCTATGTATATGAATTTTGGTATGATGACTAAACGAAAATATCGATTAAATGAATCTAACGTCCAAGTCTTTATTTCACATATTTAAAGATATCATTAGCTACAGTTGAAGTAGCTAAAAGTTCAACATTTGTTGTGCAAACTTGTGATGCCTTATGAAGTTTTAAGAGAAAATTTGCTCGAAATCATTTTAGCGTAAAAATTCAATGATCCGGAAATTTGGGGTGCAATTTTTTCATATCGTTCGCACAAACGGTATTGAACACATGACACGATGGTAAATGAAAAGGTAATCTTTTCAGACCAGGTCGGGATCTGATCTCCCAAGATTTTTTATATCAGTGCGGTGCAAGCACTCTTTATGCATTAGTTACTTATGCAGAGGGCACTATCAAGATTTACGGACTGCCCGAGGTTGAGTATTCGGACCAACATTTTGATATGGCCCGAGCCGCAGGCGAGGGTCATATCAAAACGTTGGTCCGAATACTCACCCCGAGGGCAGTCCGTAAATCTTGATAGTGCCCTCTACATAAGTAACTAAAGCTTTTATTGCATTGAACAAACAAAATCGCATATACTTAACATGGAGAGACATACAAACATTGATAGACTCCATTTCTATATCCCTTCCAAGTCGCCAACTTCGTTAGAGTGGGGAATAAAAGCAAAACATTAATATAACAACAAAATTTTCTTTTTAAATGCAACAACACAAATCTATATAAATATTAAATACAATATCCAATGTTATAACTGTCATTTCACAGCTCGTAACGTTCAATACCGAATATGGACCGCTCGGTCGTGTATGGACCGGTCCATACACCGTGTATGGACCGTTCGGTCTTGTACACTGTATTATTTTCATCATTTTCTCAGCTATCGACCAATCAAATTAATTGTTACAAATGTGATATGCAATAATTAACTAAGCTACCCGTTTGAGTGCCAAGACTAGATTTTCTTTTTTCTTTCAAAAAACGTTTACTTACGTAAGAAACAATAGAATGACGTCATAGAGTAAAACAATTAAACTCGGATAAGGGCGATGTCGCGCCAACAACACAAATTGTCTTTTATCAATTTTTAGGTGGCAAATTCAATTTTTCAACTATCGATTCTGACTATATTATAAGGTCGATTTTTACGAAATATTCACTGTTATACGCAAAATTATTCACATTTTCTTCATATAGTTTTAATAATTTTGCCAAGATTGTAATTTTGAAGATATTTTTAGATTCACCAGGGTTTTACAATATTTTTTGTACACTTAATATACAGCTATCCACCTTAAATGCAAATTGGTTTTAGAATCATCATCTCCTCTCTCTCTCTCTCTCTTTCTCTTACCCTATTGGCGCACAATAAGCCTTTGTTGGCTTGCAAAGTAATCTAAAGTTTATTATTGTCCTTCTCCGATTAATGTATCATTTGAGGAAATAATTATAAGTTTATTTTAGCGCGAAGGGAATTGGGAAAAATCAACATTTTACTGCTCTTCTTCTTGAGTAATGCTGACATGTACCGTGTTAAATTCAAAACCAAATGCTATAAAATGACCCTCGGTATATTTTTTAAGACAAAAGTTTACTTCACCAATTGGGTTTTAATTTTATAAAAATGATTCCACATAATTGAAATGTAATGTTAAGTCTAGATGTTTTTTGCATTTGCACTGGGCACTATTCATTCATGGAGTTCATATTTTTATTCCGTAAAGCTGACAAATATTAGATAAAATGTCTCGATTTCATAAACTTGTTCGACCCAAGATCACTTTCACGCTGTCATATCATTGAATCAGGGAGGCAATTACGAAAAGAATGTGTAACAATGTTACATGAAAAAGACCACGAGTTCAAACTATTCATATAGTGCATGTTTTTGAGTTTGCAAATGTTATTGATGTTCTAAGATTGTAGTAAAACCATTACGATTTTACAAACTATTTAGTAGTCCCGTTATTTGTTTCAACTGTGAAAAGCACAAAATTCTACGACGGAAAAAATATCGGTAATAAGATATAATCAGGAAGCAAATTTGCGTTACACTGAAAAAATATCAAAAACGGTTCAGAAATAGTTTTGAAATGAATGGGGTTTTAGGAACAATATTTATTTTCAAATCACACGATGCCGTCGAAGATGTTCAAGAGCTTCGCGTTCAATTGAATGACGTCATTCTATTGTATTCACATTCACATTCGTGTTTTTGGACGATTTGCTCTCTATTATCTAAAGGGTTAATCTTCAGTAAGTGCGTGAGAAAAACTAGTAACTAAAACGGTCTAGCGTCAGTGCATGTTACGATCCACGTCTAACCATAGCATGAAGACATTTCGATTGTGCCAACGACAAATTCAAGAGAGCCTCATATTGCGGCCCTCTGGCACTTAAAAGAATGGGGTTCGCCGCTGTACCACGTGATGAATACTTCATAACGTTTGTGCGGAACGTTTTGGAAAATGTCAACGTCATAGATTCCCGGAATGACGTCGTTTTTGCGGGAAAACGTCATCTCATGTTATTCAATATCCATTGGAAATAAGTATTCGGCACAAACGTTAGAGTGTGTCACGTGGTATAGCGGCAAACCCTATTCACAAAAGGCCGCTTTTGAGACTTGGAGTTGGTGATGTCACTCTAACCAACCAGTTTAACATATAGTGTGGATAATGCCACTGTAACGGACTAGATTAATATATGAAATGGATGATGCAACTAGATTGACATTTAAAGTTTTTATTTATAAAATTAGCCATTATACTATATGATAGTGCATATTTCCCAAAAAATTCTTTTCTTTTCTTAACTATTTTATAAATATTTACCTTGAACTTGGACATATTTCCATACGACCACAAGAATTAAAAATTGTGTCCACAATTTCATCTTTTATGGTTAAATATCCCAAACAAAACTATATCAGCATTTGACTTGTATCGACAGTAAGTATTAAATGTTGAACAATGACATTTATAGGTTTACAATCGCATCTAAACATCTGTCTGTGTTCAGCCGCGTCTGCATCATCAAACATTATTCTCTGGTGAGATAATACTTAACGTTATAGTTTATATTGCTGATTGTACTGTTGGTAATGTTGGTCTAGTGGTACATGTCCTTGGCATCTTGTTTATAGTAAAACTGACAATTTGAAAGCGGATCTCAAAAACATTTCCGAATTAAAGCTTTTTACGGATCAAAAACAAACATACTTATATACGAATCACAATGCAGAAGCAAAGTACAATTTTGGAAAAGACAAGTTAGGTTAAACACGTGAGGCCGGGTGCTACGGAATGGTGAGCGCCTCCTGTTTATTAAGCTACACTCGCCACGTGTGTAATCAAAATTTCGTAAAAGGAAGTTGAACTATGCCTCACTTACCTGGTGGATGTTCACGTGTCTAACCTAACTTGTCAGTTCCAAAGTTTTTACTTTGCTTCTGGGTCGTGATTCGGACATGGATTAGTATGTTTGTTTTTGATATATCAAGGGCAATCCTGGACACAGAGACATTAAATTTATCAACAATACTGTGATGACGCCCATTTAACAATTTTTGCCTTGATAAGCTTAGGGTTGTTCTGGACAACAATATATTTGCATGCAGCCTGCTTTGTTTAACAGGAACAAGCTCTACCATGGCATATTAACGCTCTTGCTACCACGGAATGATTCAAATTACGTCAACGCTGCGCCGAGATTGTAACGTCATCATGAGGGTATTATATCAGCATTAAAAATAGGTTGAACATAGAGTTAAATATTTAATACGCTTTTTCTCGGATATGATGTTCCAGAATGTGTGTAGTGTGAATTTATCACCACGTGACTTAATTTAGGGCACTTTTTACCGCTTTATTTGTAAACACTACTGTTTTCATATGGTGAAAAGCTACGGCATCATTTTTGAATAATCACTTAAAACTTTCTCCACTAACAATGTCATTTGAAATTCTTTTAAGTGGGTAGTTTAAAAAAGTATATCAGTTAATTTTATTAAAATAAACTTAGGGGTAAAGATGCTGTTGTGATGATTCACTCAGGACGAATGGTCGTAATTCAGATTTTGCATCACTAATGAGACATTTTTGTATATTCTGTTTAATGACCGATACAATTTTTAATTAAGTGTCAAATCAAGCAGTCAGAAGTTAAGTTTAGTAGTATACATCATCTAAATTCTCATTTCTTGATATGAAGTTTCTACGGAGCCCGTAAGGTGACATGTGTAAAAAAAACAAGGTTATTTCTTATATTTGCAATAGTTTTATCATATTTTCAAAGTTTTTTTTTGTATTTTCACTATAGTTATTTCGTATTTTCAAAATACTATTGTGTATAATCGCTATAGTTATTTTCGCAGTACATGTAATTATATCGTATTTTTAAATTGGCATGTCGTATATTTGGATAAGTATTTTATGGAAGCCCGTTTGTGCAAGGTTGTGAAAATATTTCTGATAGAAAATATTTTGTCTTGCGACCGCAAGTTATTATCTTGCGGTGGAACTCAATTATATGCAACTTACTTCTTGTAAGACAAGCAAAGAAAAGTTCGCTACAATCGGTTAACTTTTGAAGTGGATTGGATTAGAATAATGGTGTTTCACGCCGCAGTCAAGATTATATCGCTCATATCAAGATGGTCATTTCTGAGAGTGCGGAATAAACCGGAATCTGGAGAAAGTCCACCGACCTCGGCAGATTTGCCCATGTAGGATCATAACCTTGGTGTTGAGAGGCACCACGATTCGTAAGGGTGTATCAAAGTTTACATCAGATGCAATTACTTGTGGGAGAACAGTTAGTCATCTCTGGGGAAAAGTTAACAACTATAAGTAACCAGTTCTTTAATTTAAAGAAATAAATGTTTACTATAAGACAAGGGTACCTGGAGTACGTTACTTTTTCAACATTGAATAAGCATATGCATTACTTATTCAACACTCGATTGAATTTATGCACTGTCACCACCAAGTATGGTCATCCCTAGTGCCTCATGTAATATATGTGCTAAGATGGATGTACATATATTACACGGGGTATTTCATATGTTCGGAGTATTCGGGCATAGTGAAGCTTTCGCTGTGTGAAACTTTCTAAGAATTTTTATAATGCTCTCTACCAAGTACGATTATCCCAAGTGTCTAAAGCATAGTGTTACAAACTGATAATTTCTAAATTTTCAGCCGATTAAAAGCTTCACTTTCCTCTGACACTTTAAATAGTTTCCGTCTGTATGGAATACATGTATACTGTATAATTATATGTACTTATATTAATGCTTAACCTTCTTGCTGCCACACGGACATATGTGTCCTCTACCAGCAGCCTGCCACACGGACATATGTGTCCTCTACCAGCAGCCTGCCACACGGACATATGTGTCCTCTACCAGCAGCCTGCCACACGGACATATGTGTCCTCTACCAGCAGCCTGCCACACGGACATATGTGTCCTCTACCAGCAGCCTGCCACACGTACATATGTCCTCTACCAGCAGCCTGGCACACGGACATATGTGTCCTCTACCGGCAGCCTGCCACACGGACATATGTGTCCTCTACCAGCAGCCTGCCACACGGACATATGTGTCCTCTACCAGCAGCCTGCCACACGGACAAATGTGTCCTCTACCGGCAGCCTGCCATACGGACATATGTGTCCTCT
The DNA here is from genome assembly GCA_021292105.1 of Anadara kagoshimensis. Classification (NCBI taxonomy): domain Eukaryota; kingdom Metazoa; phylum Mollusca; class Bivalvia; order Arcoida; family Arcidae; genus Anadara; species Anadara kagoshimensis. The sequence goes on along the minus strand of JACFYK010000021.1, from coordinate 39,765 downwards.
ACCGGCAGCCTGCCATACGTACACATATGTCCTTTCAACAGAATGGTTGACAACTCTTAGATAAAAGACGAAGATACACTTATAATTTTTTGCAAAATTAACAAAAATCAAAATGTTGACAATTAAGATTATACTCTACAATGGGGTTCGCCGCCGCACCGCGTCATCAATACCTCTTAACCCTTTTACTCCCAAGGCGACATATTTGTCGTTTAGGGGTTCAGTACCAAAGCGACATATTTGTCGTTTAGGGGTTCAGTACCAAAGCGACAAATATGTCGTTTAATTGGTTTACATTCAATTTCAAGATATAGTGTTTATAATTGTCATTCATATTTAGGCTGGTCGGTTACGTTTATTTTACGTTGGTGACGTATGTAAGCTCACATGACGTCATTTACGCCGATGACGTAATATGCGTCACGGAAACCTATGACGTAGGCTACAAACGATTTTGTCTTGGTGCTAGGTCACTGTTTTCTGTCGGACAAGAAAGAGTCATGTCGTAAGACGGTCAACTTGTGTATGGTCTGTGTAACACTTAACAATTTAAAATTCTCAGAAGTTTTAGAACTTCAGATACTAGTATTTAAAATTTTAACTTAAAACCTAAAATACCAAATATCCAAAATCTTTTTGAGTTTTTAGAATTTAGGTTTTTGACCGTCAAAAATCTAAAAATGCATTTATTCAAAATAGTGTTAGTTTTTGAGCTTTTGGATTTTTAGATTTTTACTCACAGTTTTATATTAAATATCAAAGGAATTAGCGAGTCCCCCAGTGATCGTAACCAAGGGTACAACTTCAGGCCACCACTCGAAAAATGTCACTCGCACTACCGCACCTATAGAAGTCCTACCTTTTGGGGCTCGACCTTAATTGGATTTATTTATTTATTTTAAAATAAAGAAATAAAGTTCCTGGGATATTTAGACGTGGAAATGACCTATCGGAAAACCTGGGTTTACTCTCCAGGTTCGGGAGAGTCCACGGTGGTGTAATGGATAAGACGTCAGTCTTCAAATCCAGGGTCTCTCACCGCTGTGAGTCCCGCTTCAAACCACATGTGGGAAAGTGAATTTTTCTTGCCGTTGGCCTTTACTGGTTCATTTGGCATCAGTATAATGGTTCGGAGGAGAGGTACGATTGTCTGCGGTGTACTGACTCTGCATACCGAAGAAAGAGTTCACTTATCCAATTTGCATATCCGCCATATTTGATGTTGATTAACCATTTTTCTTAATGACTCGTTATAGTATATAATTTAAATTTGGCGCCATACAGATCTTGCACCAAGTGGCGGAACAAATATTTGCTATATTATTTAACCCTAAATCGGTACAAAAACCATAGTCTTGTTTTTATAAAAATATTTTAAATTTTCAAGGTTCCTTTTAACTTTCAATTTACGAAGCGACGTCATTCTATGAATAGCTATGTAACAGATATTCAGTTTTGACAAAATTGCAAATTCTGCTAACTTTGGCTCTATTTTTCAAATGATAACCACATGATCCCTGTCGATTAATCGCTCTGATCATGGAGACCTGGTAAATTTTATCCGTCACATGCCAACGTTTCCACCGTAGCTTTCAATTTAAGGGTTCCTTCTGATATCAAAAATAACAAAAATCGAAAAAGTGAAGAATTTTGAAACTTTAGGGGAAAACGCTGAAACCAACATTTACACTTTCAGAATAGAATAAATTCGATAGCAAAATGCATAAAGACACTGGTTATCAATTTATAGGGTAGTCAAAGAAGGGGCTAGACTGTCAAACTAACTTATTTGGTGATCTAGATGTATTTTACGCCTCTGGTTTTCATATCTTCCCGGGAACAAAGATTTGCGATCATGTGACCAAAAAGGATATGAATATTAATGAGGAGCGAACCGTTTCTTCGACATGGTGAACTAGCACTTTAAAGTCGCCCTGAGCGCGCCAGTACAAGGCACTGAGACAATCCAACACACTCGCATTTCACATGCATACACAAAATTTATCTATAGAGATTAATAAAATAGTTCTTGTCGCAAAAAGCTGAAAATTGCCGATGTGACGTTAAGCAACATTCGACCAACCAATCAATCTCTGGGTTCAATTCTTCAGTGACTTGGATACCTATTATATCCACATAGGTTATCTAGTAAAATCTAACCCCCCAAAAAAGAGCTAGTGTACATATGTACACAATATAAGTATGAGTGCAGGTATCACATTGTTTTATGTATCGATGAATGTAAATCTTGACGCTATCTATTGATACACTATGAGTGTGGTACGGAAGTTCAATCAAACCGTACATTTCTGAAGCGGTCGGGAGTTGGGTCTAACCTAAGAGGAATTATCTAAAATTATTGAGATGTTATGCACAAGTTATTTTAATTAAAAAAAACTTGCCTACTTACTTATTGTCCTGCGATTGCAATATGTAAATAGATCTCACTTGTCATATACCATTTTTTGAATTTAATCATAAAATACAAAACCCCAAACTTAGAAATTTCATTCGAAATTAGAAACAAAATCAGTAATCACATACAATATGTGAATAAGATTTATTTTATAATTTTGAATGAAATTTCTAAGTTTTGGGTTTTGAATTTAATCATAAAATACATTCAAAAATGGCATATGACACACTAAGTAATGCAATAATTGTTTATCTATTGCGTTTTTGAAAACATAAGCCTAAGTCATTTATTCGTTTGTTGAACATGGTAAATCAGAGCGAATGGTCATGAATTCACCATTTATCCTTCGTTTTCTCTAAATTCCTCTAGTATTTAATAACATTATGCAAAAAGTTAGCGAGCTTTCAATGTTTAAAATGACATGCGACTTATTACAGTATAACATTTGAGAAAACTTTCAAAATTAAATTTTATAAATTCGTAAGCTTTTCTGTTGTCTATACTGGTAGATCATATTTTATCAAATGTAGCCTTTCCTTGGCGGCATATTTGAGGTACAAGAGAATCAGTTCAAGATCACTAGGATAGATGGCAATGGCTATAAGCATTGCGTGTCAAGATGTGGTTGGCACCAAAAGATATTTTACTACAGATACCACAGATTTAAATTTATCATTGACCGATTGGGTGAATGAAAGGAGGGTCTAAAAAATTTTACAGCTAATATACAAGAGGTAATTTTTTGGTTAATAAAAATGGACAAATTGTTTTGGATAATAAGAACTGCAGTTTGTACTTGTTGGTGGGGATATTTCCCAATTACTCGTCGTACTGCTCTGCTTATTATTCAAACACATACCATTACCATAACCCCCCCCCCTGCTTAAAAAGTGGGGGGGTATATAGTGATAGGGGTGTCCGTCCTTCCGTTACACCTTAGGGTACCTATCTCTTATCCGCAACTCCTAAATCCTTCAATGGATTTTCATGAATCTTTCACAACATCTTTGTGATATAACGTAGATGTGCACCTCCTATAATCCGATAGATTTTTTATGTGGGGGGGGGAGCGGGGGTGGTATTTTTGTGAGCTTGTAGCTCACGGTTTTTCTAGTTTTATGTTAATTCTCTGGTAAAGTATTCTAAAACACTATATGTATATAGTTTATATGATAGCGTTGTGCTATATTCTATTACTTTATGGTATAATGTTATATTATTGTGTTATATTCTATACATTGTATCAATCGCCATATTATGTATAATTATGTATATAAACCTCGGGTACCACCTCCGGTGGTTTTCAGAGTAATAAAGAACTAGAAAAATAGGACAACCACTACCTACGTATTTTCAAGTCTTGGTCTAATTCGGGAAGGGTTCGGACCCCATCCTTACACATGTCAGCATACCGGGAACGAGCAATTTACTAAATGAATTTGTGAAATATTATGATTGTCGACAAACTCAGCAAAAATAAACGTTGTTTTACTTTCACAATATAAACGTTTCTATTCCCTTTTTTGAGACAAAATTGAATTATTTTGGTTTAATTTTGAGCTATCTAGACAAAGAAATATCGGATATTTTATATGTTGCCTTGAAGATTGTGTTTCAATAGAAATTACAACATACTGGAGAATTTATGCGTTTTCCGCGACCCGTCGGGGTGTTTTGTTGATTCTCTCGTGTTCAAGTACCCTCACAGTAAGTTACTGTCGAATGCATGCAGGTATATATATAGCGATTTTTTGAAATGGTATACAATTTCCATTGTTTTCATAAAGCTTGTTCAAGATATTACAGTATATGCTTAATCTTTAATTAAAAGTACTCGCTTACTGTATTAAACATATCCATTTTCATTCATTTCTCGCTTCATGGTAAAAAAAATTGCTACTGTACAGTTTCACTGAACATTCATTTACACATTGTCTTGATTGGTGTGAAACATACTGTGTGTGCATAATAATTCTGTGTTTTTTCGAAAGACTAAGTTAATAAAAATCTACAAGTTTATGCTGCGATACCTTTACTTTTTCCAATAAAGATATTCTGTCTGGCTGAAATTTTTGCTTCGTATGTGAGAGGTCGTGGGTTCGAACCACACCCGGAGTCTTCCGCCAAGTACTTGGCGATGAGAAATTTAAGTCACCTGGTCCTCTGAAGAGACCTTAAAACCTATGCCGGTATAAAGTCAGGCGTGGTATCTACCCGAAGAACCCTCCCTGCACATTGCCCTCAGCGCACTGCAAAGGTAAAAATTTCTGTCAATTTATCTATAGCTGGTGACGCCGCCATGTAAGTAAAATATTATTGACTTGGATGTGAAATCTTATCCATTCAATCAATTGATGTTTCTGGGTGTTTTACAGAATACATGATTATGCTTTTAAAATTTTTTTTTTTAAATTTCCCAAACGTAAAATTCACTCTGAAAATAATAGAATCCTAAAAAGTTTATAAGAATACCCATGCCCGATAAGTGTATAAAATTTCATTACAAAATATTACAGAAATAATGTAAAAATCTAGCGCGAGAGCAAAAGCAGCTTACACTTTTCGAATAATGGCCCCAGCGTTGGACATTTGAGCGAAAGCATAGGACGAAAATAAACGGACGTTTGAGCGTCAAAGTAATGGACATTTGAGCGACAAAATTTTAACCCATTTGAGCGAAATTTCTTATATGGTTGACATTTGAGCGACATTTTTTCTTGTCCAAGAATATATGGATGTAGGATTTTGAGCAGAGATAAAGTTTTTGAAAAGCACCATTTAAAATTTTTTTAAAATCCATTAACAGTCTAGCACTACAATTCATAAAACTGTTAAAACTTGGTAAAACAGGATAAAGCAGGATAAAGCATTGAAATAACATAAATTTTAGCCAGATTTAAATTCCAGGATACATGTAAATCTGTTGCGATCGACTTCACTTTTTGCATATTTCTCTGAAATTTTCGCATTTTCCCTTTACACTAAAGCAGAAAGTAGATTTAAACTATCGCTCAAACGTCCATAATGTTTAAAATGTTGCTCAAATGTCTGCTAAAGTCGTCGCTCAAAAGTCCACTATGAGTTTTTTTTAATTTTCGCTCAAATGTCCTGCGCCCGATGCCCCAGGGTTACCGTTAGTCACGATCAATCAAAATTTCGATTCAATAATCTAAAAATAAAAAAAACACTTAAGAACTTGAAACGGTTTTGTTTATTTTATTATTAAATGTTTTTATTATGAAAATGTTATTCAATTAAAGATTGTCACAATGGAAATTTCATAAAAATCGGTTCAGTAATTAATTTGTTGTAATATTCCAAAATTTATCAATGAATTTGGTATTATCCGAGTTCTATGTGCACAGATGAATACGACGTCATAATACTGTGGGAACTGACGTCATGTTTCTGTCGTTGCCTTTGGGTTTGCACAGCGTCAATAATTTGAACGTCTGGGAGTAAAAGGGTTAACGTTTGTGCGGAACATTTTTGAAAACGTCAACGTCACAAATTCCCGGAAAAACGTCGCTTTTACGAGAAAACTTCATATTGTGCGATTCCGTGTCCATTGGAAACAAGCGTTTCACAGACACGTTAGAAGGTATCACGTGGTACAGCGGCGAACCCCATTAACTAATGACGTCATATTATATTGTTGACGTCATATCAGTTTGCATTGTGAACTTGCATTTGGCACTACCAACGTTGCGCTAAAAATTGATTTGGCAGCAAGAGTTAACCCTTTTACTCCCAAGGCGAAATATTTGTCGTTTAGGGGTTCAGTACCAAAGCGACAAATGGTTTACATTCAATTTCAAGATATAATGTGTTAATAATTGTCATTCATATTTACGCTGGTCGGTTACGTTTATTTTACGTTGGTGACGTATGTAAGCTCACATGACGTCATTTACACCGATGACGTAATATGCGTCACGGAAGCCTATGACGTAGGCTACATACGATTTTGTCTTGGTGCTAGGTCACTGTTGTCTGTCGGACAAAAAAGAATCATGTCGTAAGACGGTCAACTTGTGTATGGTCTGTGTAACACTTGGCAATTTAAATTCTTAGAAGTTTTAGAACTTCAGATATTTGAAATTTTATCTTTAAAACTATCGCCAAATATCCAAAATCTTTTTGAGTTTTTAGAATTTTAGGTTTTTGACCAAAAATCTAAAAAGTGATATATCCAAAATAGTGTTAGTTTTTGAGCTTTTGGATTTTTAGATTTTTTACTTAAAGTTTTATATTAAATATCAAAGGAATTAGCAAGTCTCCCAGTGATCGTGACCAAGGGTACAACTCCAGGCCACCGCTCAAATAATGTCACTCGCACAGTCGCACTACCGCCACCCATATTAGTCCTACCTTTTGGGGCTCGACCTTAATACGGATGTTCCGGGTTACGCGCTCTCTTATCTTTGGAGATAAAAAATGTCTACGTCATCAACCAAAAGTTCCACAGTGCCACTTCCGGTTGTGATGTTACGTGTAAACAAGTCTGTTCAGCAGTTTAGGCGCCGGGAATATTCGAAGATCTGCAGTTGTCACAACGGAATTTAGGTTTTTATTTAACATAAAATGCTGTGTGCTAGAATTGTTTTAAAAACACACCAATATCGAATAAAAGTTGATCTCCGAGATATTTTCTATCCGATTTAGTTGCCATTTTCCACTTCAACACACGCCTACACAATGCAAGATGTCCAAAGCGAAGTTAATACAAGATATACCGCTCGTTTTGGGCACACACCTCGCCAAAAAATAATTGTCGTCGCCAAACCAACACGTACTGTTGAAGTTAATTCAAGACAAAATGTAAATTTATACACTACATACATGGTAAAAATTAACCATGCAAAGCCTAAACAATAGTCCACCCCGGGCCCATTACAATTCACAAACTAATGTCATGATTAATTTGACCAAAACAGTTCAACTGTTGTAAAAAATATTATGGATGTAGCAACCCTCCAGTTTTGAAATATGTAAGTTTCATTAACATTTTGATATTCTGTGTGTTCATTAATAATATTCTTTAAGGGACACCAGAGTAGTCCCAATGTGTTATAGTAGTGTCATTACATTGGTCTGAATGGATATAGTCATCTGGTCTCAATAAGGAAACTTTGTCTGCACTTCCATGATTTTTTTATACTGCTGGAGGTAGGTAGATCTTGGCATCATTCAAAATATTTAAAAATGCTGACTGATGCACTCCATTTCGTCATAGATTTATATTGCAACATGCACCATTATTGAAGAATATGAGCCATGTTTGGCTCACACAGGACTGCCATTTGATGCTAGAATTCTAATGTCAATGGAACAGGCAGGGGCCTGTATTTGTCATCTGACATTTTCAGCATTTACAGTCAGTATCTTTTTCAACCTATATAATTTCTAGTCAATCAAAATATAAATTTAACCCATACCTTACCAATCTGTCCACCAAACGCTTAAATAACTCAAATTATTAATGTTGATTCAAGGGGTATATCATACTTAAAAGATAGGCAATCCAATTGTCATTTTTCAGTCTTGGCTAAGATTAATTCACTTATGTGTCTGTTTGCAGAATTTTACACTAAATCTAAGGGCAATGTGACAAGATATTACTTGTCTTGATTTGCCCAATATCATGGGACATCTATCAAATGATTACATCTAAATACCACAGGTTTTTCTAAATGCAGAATGCTTGGTACAATCCTCTGTTGTAACAAGTAGGGACCTCTGTGTCCCAGTGACCTTAAGCATGCATCACCAGATCATAGCCTCTGTCGTTGTTTAGGTTCCAGTCCCACTCGAACAGGCCCTAGTGTTAGTGCGAGAAAGTTTGTCATTTTGCTTGCTTAGTCAGTGGTATTCTCTGGATTCCTCCACCATCCCTGAACTGACTCCTTTGATATTTAAGTCATAGAAACTTGACTGGGTTGTAAAACACCATCACTAAACTCAACTCTTTCTCAAGTACCTTATCAATTGCCATCAATTTCAAAACCACCCACTTGCAGAAAATTATAAATTGAGCAGCTGTGTGTAGTCAGTAATTAACTCTATACAGATGTGAAGCAGGGCTGACCTAGCTGTGGTGGTGTACACAGTAATTAACTCTATACAGATGTGAAGCAGGGCTGAGCTAGCTGTGGTGGTGTACACAGTAATTAATTCTATACAGACGTGAAGCAGGGCTGAGCTAGCTGTGGTGGTGTACACAGTAATTAACTCTATACAGATGTGAAGCAGGGCTGAGCTAGCTGTGGTGGTGTACACAGTAATTAACTCTATACAGACGTGAAGCAGGGCTGAGCTAGCTGTGGTGGTGTACACAGTAATTAATTCTATACAGACGTGAAGCAGGACAGACCTAGCTGTGGTGGTGTACACAGTAATTAACTCTATATAGATGTGAAGCAGGGCTGACCTAGCTGTGGTGGTGTACACAGTAATTAACTCTACACAGATGTGAAGCAGGGCTGACCTAGCTGTGGTGGTGTACACAGTAATTAACTCTATACAGACGTGAAGCAGGGCTGACCTAGCTGTGGTGGTGTACACAGTAATTAACTCTATACAGATGTGAAGCAGCACTGACCTAGCTGTGGTGGTGTACACAGTAATTAACTCTACACAGATGTGAAGCAGGGCTGAGCTAGCTGTGGTGGTGTACACAGTAATTAACTCTATATAGATGTGAAGCAGCACTGACCTAGCTGTGGTGGTGTACACAGTAATTAACTCTATATAGATGTGAAGCAGGGCTGAGCTAGCTGTGGTGGTGTACACAGTAATTAACTCTATATAGATGTGAAGCAGGGCTGAGCTAGCTGTGGTGGTGTACACAGTAATTAACTCTATATAGATGTGAAGCAGGGCTGACCTAGCTGTGGTGGTGTACACAGTAATTAACTATATACAGATGTGAAGCAGGGCTGAGCTAGCTGTGGTGGTGTACACAGTAATTAACTCTATACAGATGTGAAGCAGGGCTGACCTAGCTGTGGTGGTGTACACAGTAATTAACTCTACACAGATGTGAAGCAGGGCTGAGCTAGCTGTGGTGGTGTACACAGTAATTAACTCTATACAGATGTGAAGCAGGGCTGAGCTAGCTGTGGTGGTGTACACAGTAATTAACTCTATACAGATGTGAAGCAGGGCTGAGCTAGCTGTGGTGGTGTACACAGTAATTAACTCTATACAGATGTGAAGCAGGGCTGAGCTAGCTGTGGTGGTGTACACAGTAATTAACTCTATATAGATGTGAAGCAGGGCTGAGCTAGCTGTGGTGGTGTACACAGTAATTAACTCTATACAGATGTGAAGCAGGGCTGACCTAGCTGTGGTGGTGTACACAGTAATTAACTCTATACAGATGTGAAGCAGGGCTGAGCTAGCTGTGGTGGTGTACACAGTAATTAACTCTATACAGATGTGAAGCAGGGCTGAGCTAGCTGTGGTGGTGTACACAGTAATTAACTCTATACAGATGTGAAGCAGGACAGACCTAGCTGTGGTGGTGTACACAGTAATTAACTCTATATAGATGTGAAGCAGGGCTGACCTAGCTGTGGTGGTGTACACAGTAATTAACTCTACACAGATGTGAAGCAGGGCTGACCTAGCTGTGGTGGTGTACACAGTAATTAACTCTATACAGATGTGAAGCAGGACAGACCTAGCTGTGGTGGTGTACACAGTAATTAACTCTATATAGATGTGAAGCAGGGCTGACCTAGCTGTGGTGGTGTACACAGTAATTAACTCTACACAGATGTGAAGCAGGGCTGACCTAGCTGTGGTGGTGTACACAGTAATTAACTCTATACAGACGTGAAGCAGGGCTGACCTAGCTGTGGTGGTGTACACAGTAATTAACTCTATACAGATGTGAAGCAGGACTGACCTAGCTGTGGTGGTGTACACAGTAATTAACTCTATATAGATGTGAAGCAGGGCTGAGCTAGCTGTGGTGGTGTACACAGTAATTAACTCTATATAGATGTGAAGCAGGGCTGAGCTAGCTGTGGTGGTGTACACAGTAATTAACTCTATATAGATGTGAAGCAGGGCTGACCTAGCTGTGGTGGTGTACACAGTAATTAACTATATACAGATGTGAAGCAGGGCTGAGCTAGCTGTGGTGGTGTACACAGTAATTAACTCTATACAGATGTGAAGCAGGGCTGACCTAGCTGTGGTGGTGTACACAGTAATTAACTCTACACAGATGTGAAGCAGGGCTGAGCTAGCTGTGGTGGTGTACACAGTAATTAACTCTATACAGATGTGAAGCAGGCTGAGCTAGCTGTGGTGGTGTACACAGTAATTAACTCTATACAGATGTGAAGCAGGGCTGAGCTAGCTGTGGTGGTGTACACAGTAATTAACTCTATACAGACGTGAAGCAGGGCTGAGCTAGCTGTGGTGGTGTACACAGTAATTAACTCTATATAGATGTGAAGCAGGGCTGAGCTAGCTGTGGTGGTGTACACAGTAATTAACTCTATACAGATGTGAAGCAGGGCTGACCTAGCTGTGGTGGTGTACACAGTAATTAACTCTATACAGATGTGAAGCAGGGCTGAGCTAGCTGTGGTGGTGTACACAGTAATTAACTCTATACAGATGTGAAGCAGGGCTGAGCTAGCTGTGGTGGTGTACACAGTAATTAACTCTATATAGATGTGAAGCAGGGCTGACCTAGCTGTGGTGGTGTACACAGTAATTAACTCTACACAGATGTGAAGCAGGGCTGACCTAGCTGTGGTGGTGTACACAGTAATTAACTCTATACAGATGTGAAGCAGGGCTGAGCTAGCTGTGGTGGTGTACACAGTAATTAACTCTATACAGATGTGAAGCAGGGCTGACCTAGCTGTGGTGGTGTACACAGTAATTAACTCTATACAGATGTGAAGCAGGGCTGAGCTAGCTGTGGTGGTGTACACAGTAATTAACTATATACAGATGTGAAGCAGGGCTGAGCTAGCTGTGGTGGTGTACACAGTAATTAACTCTACACAGATGTGAAGCAGGGCTGACCTAGCTGTGGTGGTGTACACAGTAATTAACTCTATACAGATGTGAAGCAGGGCTGAGCTAGCTGTGTTGGTGTACACAGTAATTAACTCTATACAGATGTGAAGCAGGGCTGACCTAGCTGTGGTGGTGTACACAGTAATTAACTCTATACAGATGTGAAGCAGGGCTGAGCTAGCTGTGGTGGTGTACACAGTAATTAACTCTATACAGACGTGAAGCAGGGCTGAGCTAGCTGTGGTGGTGTACACAGTAATTAACTCTATACAGATGTGAAGCAGGGCTGACCTAGCTGTGGTGGTGTACACAGTAATTAACTCTATACAGATGTGAAGCAGGACTGACCTAGCTGTGGTGGTGTACACAGTAATTAACTCTATACAGATGTGAAGCAGGGCTGAGCTAGCTGTGGTGGTGTACACAGTAATTAACTCTATACAGACGTGAAGCAGGGCTGACCTAGCTGTGGTGGTGTACACAGTAATTAACTCTATACAGATGTGAAGCAGGGCTGAGCTAGCTGTGGTGGTGTACACAGTAATTAACTCTATACAGATGTGAAGCAGGACTGACCTAGCTGTGGTGGTGTACACAGTAATTAACTCTATACAGATGTGAAGCAGGGCTGAGCTAGCTGTGGTGGTGTACACAGTAATTAACTCTATACAGGTGTGAAGCAGGACTGACCTAGCTGTGGTGGTGTACACAGTAATTAACTCTATACAGATGTGAAGCAGGGCTGAGCTAGCTGTGGTGGTGTACACAGTAATTAACTCTATACAGATGTGAAGCAGGGCTGACCTAGCTGTGGTGGTGTACACAGTAATTAACTCTATACAGATGTGAAGCAGGGCTGAGCTAGTTGTGGTGGTGTACACAGTAATTAACTCTATACAGATGTGAAGCAGGGCTGAGCTAGCTGTGGTGGTGTACACAGTAATTAACTCTATACAGATGTGAAGCAGGGCTGAGCTAGTTGTGGTGGTGTACACAGTAATTAACTCTATACAGATGTGAAGCAGGGCTGAGCTAGCTGTGGTGGTGTACACAGTAATTAACTCTATACAGATGTGAAGCAGGACTGACCTAGCTGTGGTGGTGTACACAGTAATTAACTCTATACAGATGTGAAGCAGGACTGACCTAGCTGTGGTGGTGTACATAGAAAACCAGTATGTATATGTAGTTAAAATAAGGTGCTTTAATGCTCAAAAACAAACATACTTATCCATTTCCGAATCACAATCCAGAAGCAAAGTAAAAACTTTGGAACTGACAAGTTAGGTTAGACACGTGAACTTCCACCAGGGAAGTGAGGCCGGGTGCTCCGGAAGGGTAAGCACCTCCTGTTTAGCTAGCTACACCCGCCACGTGTGTAATCAAAATTGTGTGAAAGGAACATGGAACTATGAGACGTCAAATATATCCAAGGCAATCCTGGACACAGAGACATCAACTTTCTGGTCCAGATCTTTTGGCTTTGAGGACAAATTGTAGTACAATGCTCACTTGTCACCTAGGAGGGCTGGGTTCTATCCTCAGTCAGGATATTAAGTAAGAAAGTGTATTTTCAGGTGTTCTTATGTGCTGCTTAGAATGACAACTACAACAGATTACTAGAAGGGGGTTTTACCGGAATAATTGCGAAATTCCGGAATAGTAAGACACTTTCCGTAATCTTTGCGAAAATCCGGAATGTTTAGATCAATTCCGGAATTTTTAGACCAAATCCGAAATAATCGGACAAAATCCGGAATAATTGGTCAAAATCCGGAATAATAAGAATATTTTTACGGTAAATTTTACGGATTCTAAAAATTCCGACAAGTGTCTGATTATTACGGTAACTTGTCTGATTATTCTGGTAAGACTGATTATTACGGTAAAAATCTAATTATTCCGGCAAATGTCCAATTATTACGGTAAAAAAATTAAAAAAAAATTATTATTATTTAAAAAATTTCCCGTAATAATTGGACATTTGCCGAAATAATTAGACCTTTTCCGTAATAATCGGTCATTTTCCGAAATAATCAGACACTTACCGTAATTTTTAGATTACGGAAAACTTACCGTAACAAAATAGTCCAATTATTCCGGATTTTGCCTGATTATTCCGGATTTTACCGGTTTATTCCGGACTTTACCTGATTATTCCGGATCAATTTGGTTTATTCCGGATTTGGTCTGATTATTCCGGATTTTCGCAATAATTCCGGTAAAACCCCCTTCTAGTGCACATGTACATGACCAAATTTCCGTCATTTGTGCATTATAAAACACATAAATACCCACATTTTCTCTTTTGATGATGCTAAAACAATAAAAGTTACTAATGGCGACCGCTTCATTCCAAATCCAGTGTAAATATTACTTACCGAACTTGTTTTTCACGTCCGATTAATCAGCTGAGATGTGTATTGCATCCAAACCGGAAGTTGGCCTGTGGAACTTTTGAGGAAAATCACGTGATTTAAGACATACATAATATCCGGAACCGGTCCGGAAAACGGTAACCCAGAATATCCGTATTGGAAAGATTTATTTATTTGAATTTGGAATAAGAAATAGTTACTTACTAGGTATCCAATGCTGAACGCTGTACAATGTTAAATAGGTAACGTACTTCAGATATGGTCCCGATAAGCACTTTTATTATTATTATGTATTTTGAAAATTTGCAACTTGAGAACCGTAAAATACCAAATAGAAAATATCCCATGACCTTACACTATCGGGCTTCCGTAAAATACCAAATAAAAAATATCCCATGACCTTGCACTATCGGGCTTCCGTAAAATACCAAATAGAAAATATCCCATGACCTTGCACAATCGGGCTTCCGTAAAATACCAAATAGAAAATATCCCATGACCTTGCACAATCGGGCTTCCGTAAAATACCAAATAAAAAATATCCCATGACCTTACACTATCGGGCTTCCGTAAAATACCAAATAGAAAATATCCCATGACCTTACACTATCGGGCTTCCGTAAAATACCAAATAGAAAATATCCCATGACCTTGCACTATCGGGCTTCCGTAAAATACCAAATAGAAAATATCCCATGACCTTGCACTATCGGGCTTCCGTAAAATACCAAATAGAAAAAATATCCCATGACCTTACACTATCGGGCTTCCGTAAAATACCAAATAGAAAATATCCCATGACCTTACACTATCGGGCTTCCGTAAAATACCAAATAGAAAATATCCCATGACCTAGCACTATCGGGCTTCCGTAAAATACCAAATAGAAAATATCCCATGACCTTGCACTATCAGCCTTCCGTAAAATACCAAATAGAAAATATCCCATGACCTTGCACTATCGGGCTTCCGTAAAATACCAAATAGAAAATATCCCATGACCTAGCACTATCAGCCTTCCGTAAAATACCAAATAGAAAATATCCCATGACCTTGCACTATCGGGCTTCCGTAAAATACTTTTTCAACTATACAAAATACGATTACGAATATAAAATATAATTATTGTGAAAACACAAAACACTAATTCGAAAATACGATATAACTATTTCGAATATACGAAATAATTGTTTACACATGTCACCTTATGGACTCTATAGGTTTCCAATTTGTCCGATAAATCCTTGTGTATGGTGGCTTATTTCTGACATGAAGATAATTTCGGTCGACATAAAATTATCTCAAAATGTTGACTTAATATCACGGCAGGTCGAGATAATATGACGAAAGGTTGTGATAGTAAAATAAAAAGTTCATATGTGTAAATAGCACAAAGTGTCGAGATATTTACCATGACTAGTCGACAAAAGTATCTCGACATGTCGTTTTATTTATCTCAATTTTTACTGTGCTTTCTCCTGAATGTTTTTTTTTTCCAGTTTTTAGCAGCAGTTTCGGTTACTAAGATGTCAAGTAAGTTTTTAACATCTCTTGTTGATGTCAATGAAAAAAGAATAACTGAACGGGAAACATAATTTTGTGGTTTATTGACATAGAGCCATATCCGAGGACGAAGTAACGATTACACTATATCCTCCCAATCACCGCCTTTACATTCTCCTTTAAAATGTTCTTCCTGTAAACTAATATCCGACTCTGAAAGACTGTCTTCATCCAGGGGCGGATCCAGAGTCTTGGTGAATGGGGGGGCACAAGTATGCGTCAAAGGCGCGACCTTCTAGGGGGGTCTGGGGGCATGCTCACCCAGAAAAAAATTCGCTTTTTTCAGTACAAATGGTGCAATTTCCTGCATCTTGAACACTGTCGAGCGTCCTTTTTACCTCGCATTCAAAGTGGATCTAAACCAGTCAAAGAACTAATCAGTCTAGCTTTTTTTTAAAAAAAAAAATAATAATATTGACGCTGGTGGCTATGAGTGTCGGCGAGTTCATAGTATCGTCTATCAACTGTACTGTCAAAATTTGTCGCCGTCGGTAACTTGTATTGTCGTCCTTTTTATCTGTCCAGGTGTAATTGTGCACCCCAGATCCAGACCGACGCTTTTTTGCGTTATATTAAAGGAGTTTGTTCAATCTTTGAAAGTTGATCCATCGGAGGGATACCTGTGTTTTGATTTAATTTGGTCGATAAATGGATGAAAGTGGTCTGGGTGATCCAGTTGGGTTGATAAATCAAGCTCATCAGTGGAAAGTCTTTCTGTTTGAATCCCGGTCCTAAGTTTGACTGATCATTGATTAATGGGGTTTAACTTTTAAGTCAATAATATTTCACTTATATCGAGACGTCACCAGCTGAAGGTGTAGGTGCAGAAATATTTAAGGTTTCTTTATCTTGCCACGCCTACCGTGACAAGGGGCCTCGGTTTTTTAAGGTTTGTCCGAAAGACCCGCATTCATTTTTAATGCCGAGCGAACAGTCACTACAATTTTTCAATTCTTGGGTCAGACCTGACCAGAGACTAAACCCCCGACCTCCTTGATTTACGGAGCAAGCACTCTACCAACTGACCTGCCCGCTACATGTACCGAAGGGGTAGGTCTCCTACTACCTGACTACCACTACCCCTTTTCCACACTTGTTTAAAATGAACTGTATGACATCCATCTGGACTTCAAGTTAATTTTATTATATGATTAGTTTTAAAATGACTAGTTAGTCAGTTTCATCATTGTATAATGCGCATTAAAAGTGCAACCGAACACAAGAATCTTGTCACTAGCAAAAAAAAATTATTTTAGACGGATTTGTTCGGTAAAGCCGATAAACGGGCGAATAGAATAAAAAGTCAAATGAGACAGATTTTTCCCATTAAAACTAATTAAAAAGAAAAATGTATAAAAATTGTACAAAAATTTGGACTTTTATATGAAAATAGAACACCGTGCTATAAACATATACAAAAAAGATAATCTTGTGTGCTAAAAATTATTTTCCTCTCTCTTGGCCATATCGGTAAATTAGATGAATTCACGTATGATTAATGGAATCACTCTCCACGGAAGTCTCTTAATTAGTATTACTAATTAACGTTATCTACTGGTTACCTGGTTTCTTTCACGCCTCAACGATCAGGTAACATTATCACCTAAGACTGGTCAGTACTACCTGGATTATTTCATGCTTCAGCGAACTGGTAAATTACATCATCACCTGATTGCAATTTCCTACCTGTGTACACGAATTAATTAATCAGTACGGTTTATTCCCCGAACGCCTACTCGATTAAAACAAACAAGTAATTAGTTTAGGGATTAAGAGGCTTTCTTGGGGGAGTTAAATTTCAAGTTGGATACCTGTAAACATTTTATTAATTAAAAAAATAGAAAAAATTCAATTGTTATATTAAAATGGAATATACTTTATTTATAAAAATCAACCAAAAACTCTATAAGTAATATAAATAATAAAGTTTATTCAGTATCATATTTTAAACAATGCACAAATTATCAAGTGTATTAAAAAGTGAAATAGATATATTAAAATTTATTTATTTATTTGGTTAATTAGAGAGAAAACCTTGAATATTGAATTTAGCATATTCAAATTTTGATTTTTAAAGCATTTTTGTATTTCAATAAAACAATAAAATATTGTCTTTGAATAGATAGAGAGAGTATGAACTACAATGGGTACAAAATAAGATATGCTGGGGCTTACCGTATTACCCTATTTTTTCATTCCACGATAGTCAATTTTTCACATTTTTTTGCTTATTGATTGAGATATTGAAATTATATTTAATATGTGATTTCCTTAGGTTGCGATTCAGGGTAAGTTTGGGTTTTGTTTTAATTTAATTGACTTACTTTCTTGAAAGTTATGGTTCTTGTGATGATAAAATTTCATGAAATGGTTAATTTGAGTAAAAATTTTGAGTTGCGAAACAGTTTGCATTCAAAACACAAATAACAAAATTAAAAATTCAATGCTTCTTCTAAATAAACTGATAGTTGGAATTTTATTTTTACAATTTATTTGACAATTTATACTCCATGACACTGATTTTTTTCCGAAAGTGTTAATTTTAGTCCAAAATACACAATTTCTCGTAAATTTTACATAATTCTTTTAAACAAATTTCCTTTAAAGATATTTTAAGTAAGATAATTTGCTTATTTAAAAGTATTATTTAAGTAATTTATCTTAAATAATTTCCTTTGAATTAGATGAAGATTTGACTTTACAGTCAAATTATAATGTACGTTGTACTTCATGGTTTTACACTAATTTCAAACTAATCAACATTATAATTTACAATAAAATAATGCATGTTAAAATTAATACTTTAAGAGTATCTGAATAACATCATAGAAACGTCATTTAAAAAATTGTCATAAGTTTCAATATTTACCTTAAAATTCAGGTAAATTATTGGTAAAATTATAGGTAAAGCACCTTTGAAAGGCCCCTTAATCCCCATCTCTAATGAGGTGTTGTTTTATGCGAGTAGGCGTTCGGGGAACACACCATCAGTACCACTAATTAACTGGTCCTTACGCTGGTTGATTGACAATTAGCTGAGAGAGGGGGAAAAGTCGGGGCAACTGGGGGGGGGGGGGGCACGGGCCCCCTGTGACATTTATCATCCAACGCAATTACGCAAAATGATATGACGTCATCAATACTTCGATGACGCCACTGATATTACGGTTTTATTTCGAGCATAAATATAAATATTACGTTTTTATTATTTTTTTCAAAACTGTAATTTTACTCCCAAAATATAAACATAATATGGGAAGGCACATGAAACATGTTTTAGAGACCATATACAGTACATCTGGCAGCAAGAGGATTAAATTAACATAGTCTCCAGAATCGAGCTTTTAGATTGTTAAGAGATAGAAAGTCATCTATATGAATGATTTAGCGACATTCTTCTCTCCAGGTGTAACAAAGTTCTGCATAAATTCTGCTTCGTAAGAATAAAGAAACAAATCAGCAAGCAATGGTACACAGTTTTTACCCATTGGTATACCGATTGTTTGCTGAAAAACTATATTACCAAACACAACAAATATGTTATCTATCAAAAACCTCCAACATTTTGTTAAAGATATCTTCAGTATAATTTTGTCCGGAATCCGTATGACGCTAGACAAAATAACCAGAATCCCTGTTCAGCACTAGATATTTGTATCTTGGCTTGCCTTTTTTTGTAAAGGGATGACAAGTGAATCATTTTAAAGACGTTCTTTCAATTTGGAATGAGATAGTGGTGTATAGTGTAGCAAAATCAAATGTTTTTTATACTTCTTACACGAGATAAAGTATTAGAACCAAGATGACCAATGCATTTCCAACTGGTAAATGTTATCAGCACGTATTTTTGACACCGGTATAACAGTACTCATGCGAATAGAGCGAATATCGTGATTATAAACCGACTGGCTAGGATTAAGCAGTCAAATTTAGAATTAAATCTAAATTTTAATTTTGAAATGATAGAATTTTACAAAAACCTTTTTATTAACCAATGCGTGTTCGTTAAGTTTTAGGTGTTCTTATATTAAAAACATAATTATAAACTGGAAGTTGTTGCTTATTATTTATCGGTTTTAATGGAAATGCAGTTTTTTTTTCATTTTGGTGAATTACGAATCGCTCAAAATACAAACTTCTCTGTATGATCAGTTACCTGCTTACAAATTTGATAAAATGAATTCCATATCTTAAGATCACAATGAGGGAACGAAAGTTTAGTCAAATTGTACAATTGTCGTTAGCTATATTGTCTGAAGCCAGAAACGAATGAAATGAACATAGCTGGAACGCTTGGCGAGTACTTTTTATCATACATTTTTCATACACTGTATTATCTTGAACAAACTTATATATTTTTATATCTAATGTCTTTCCATCTATTTTTGTTTAAAAAATTGTCTTTATTTTACCCTTTTTTCCTTATAGTATCCAAAATTTTGATTATGGTTGCATTTTTCGAGATTTGTTGTTTCCATTTTACGTTAAAGTTTGACAAAATTCTACGATTTTTACGGTATTTCACAGGTAACCGGCATATCGTTACAGAATACCTGTATAGATATTTTCACCCAAAGTTTTCCGTTTTAGAAATTAAATAATTTGAATTTTATTTCATTATAAACTCTTTGTTTAACAAAAATAATAACAGTAATAAAAATAAAAAAATAAAAATCATTTTTAGAATATAGTTCAAACATCTATAATTGTAGCTGGTTCAACGCCACATAATTTTATTTCATGTGCTCTTCAACGGTAAGTTAAGAATGAATGAATAAATGAATGAATGATTTATTTATTTATTTATTTATTTATTTATTTATTATTTATTTATTTATTTATTTATTTATTTATTTATTTATTTATTTGAATACACAGTCATTAACAAAGAAGTCATGAAATTAGAAGAATTAATTCACGGCAGTTTCAAAACTGGTGTGGGTACTAGTAATTCAGAATCATAATATTCACCATAAACCAAGGTAATTAGTTAAACCGTTAATGAGATTAACACCATGTAGGTACATTTTCCACGTAGAATATACTATTATCTGATTCAATGGGAATTTTGAATTTGCTTCCCTTATCAATATGTTACCTCGTCTGTTGATAAGATATGCAGATTATCAGCATTAATTAGCAACCTTTACCTGTGGAGAAAAATATGTAATTTACACTTTCGTACACGTAATACTAACAAGTCAAAACTATCACTTTTGAAATAAATAAATGACTGAATGAATCTCGGTTCCAGTAATTTTCTATTACAGAAGTTCCGACTTCGAGAAATATTTACAGAATGAAATTATGATAATAAAAAAATTAAAATATGAAATTTTCAAAATGAAAAGTTAAAAATGTTTGTGCGGTTTAAATTTGTTAAATATATTGAGGACCTCTAGAAATGAAAAAAGAGTTTGAAATAAGGAAGGCGATATGTGATACATGTATATATAAATTATAATCAGCGACGTTGAACACAGAATACTTTAAGCTATTAAATGTCACAGGCGTTGATCAAATTAAATATGAAGATTTTTAGAGTAAAATTTCAATCTTTCGAAAATTTTTGTTTATTTTACCTTAAAAAAGACTGCCAAACTGATTTCAATACATTATAAAATATTTAAATTTTACATTGGCCATACACAGATATATGCAAAACAAAACTGATTATTTAGCCATATTAGATCATTTTAATCATAGAAAATATAACCAGATTAAGAATTACATCACAGATTAAAAATTGAAATTGGACGTTTTTAAAAAAATAGAAAAGAAAGATAAATTATGCACTTAATGTAATAGTAATTCTACAGAAGATGAAATTCATATCTTTATAGACTGTCCAGTAATTCTGACAGGTGATAGAAATAAACTATTTTCGGCTGTAATTAATACATCAAATAAATGCTTTAATAATTAAAACTCTTTGACAAATATTTTTGGATTATAAGTTGTGAAGATTGTGATATACTTAAGACTTTTGTACAACCTGGGGTACAACAAAAGTCTTTTTTTTCCCCGTTTCAATCGTCATATTCTACTCTGCAACTATACTGGACGGATGTAGCTTGCCCCCCACTCCCAAGCCTCGTTTTCGTTCATATGTGTTATCTACCTGTCATGTTTTCGAAATGGTGAATGAAGAATAAGAAAGATGAAAATTGTTTACCATTCCAAGTAATCACTGTAATATTCGACAATAAAAATACTTGAACACTAGAGAACTCAACAAAACACCCCGACTGGTCGCCCAAAACACATAAATTCTCCAATATTGGGTAATATCTATTGAAACACACAATACTTGATTCAAAGCATATCATAAAGGTACACATATATTAAGGAGGAACTGCAAACAGCGATTGCGATTCTTTATTTACCTATTATCCGAGAACTCTGTTCTCCCACTACCACCAGACAGAAATATTCCTACTTTTAATTTAATTAAAACAAAGTCCCCGTGCATTTTTATGAACAAATTTAATACAGTTTAAAACAGATGAGACCAATTTAGATAATATACATTATATAAATCAATGCAATGCTGTTGATTGGCACAATGGGAACATTTGTAGGCCTTTATTTTGCAATGGATTTAGTATAATAGGGATGTAGAGATGAGCTAAACCTATCCCTCCCTATCAGATCTATAAAATGACCATCATTTATATTGATCACACGTCTAAAGTGACCGGCTGAGATCGATAAAATAAGCAGCCTCTACAATGGCCATCCCTCTAAAGTGAACGGCTAAACCAATCCCTATCAGATCTACATATATAATGATCACCCGTCTAGAGTGATGATGGCTTAACCAATTCCCATCATATGTGTAGAATATTTATCTTCTACAATGGCCATCCCTCTAAAGTGACCGGCTAAACCAATCCCTATCAGATCTATAAATAGATTATCCTCTATATTGATCACTCGTCTAGAGTAATGGCTTTACTTTTCTCGGTCAGATGTATCATGGCAAATTATTTACCCATCACAATGACTTTCTGTCTAATAGCAATCCTTATTATATTTACCTTGTGTAGGTTTTTATATTATATATGGTTGTAAATGTTCTTTGGATTTAATACTTGTATGGTGTGCCAAGAATAAAGCAAGTCTTGCTTAAAATTTATAAAAAATTTGAAAAAAATGTACTCTCTTCTAAACAGCTAACTAGGCGAGGCTAATAATTCCATAGTCTTCTTGTTCTTTTATAAATTTAAAAATTAACATCAACAATAGTTTATCCGACAGATCTCATTCGATAATGTGGTATTTCAACTCTCCTAATCTGATAAAATGGTAAGTAAAGGGCATGATTTATATCATGTTGTTTCTAAACGTGAAATATATAGATTCTATACATGGTAAATGTCGGACGTATTCATCATTTTGTACAAACAGCATAATATATCATCCAATATATATATCAAGGGATGAGTATTTTGTCAAATTCTGTAAAATAAACAACACATCAATTACCAGTTTTATTCTACGTTAGCCAAAGCATAGAACAAAACTAGTAATAATTCGTATTCAGAATCATAGTAACCTGAAGTAGACCACATCGATGACTTATTGGTAGAGCGTTCGCTTCATGAGCGGGAGGGTGTGAGTTAAAACCTCGGCCGGGTCATACATAAGTTTTTACAATTTTAGACAATGCTTCCTTGCCTGGTGCTCAGTATTAAATGGACAGAGTATTGGCCGATCCACTCGGTGTCAGGATACTATGATTGCGGGGGAGGGGGCAGTTTGCATACCAGCAGCTAGCGTGTCGGAATGAGATTGCCTTAATACAAAGCAGGCCATAAAACACTCCCGTGTCTCATCGTGCTTGTTTGGGATTTAAAAACTTGCTATCGTTAAGAGTAGATGAAAAATTGCTGAAATTGCTGATGCGACGTAAAACACCACTAAGACAACAATAAAATAATAAATTAAATGAGCAATATTGGGAATATTTTACCAATTAAAATCTTTGTTTGATGAGTTTGTGTTTGAAACATAACCCTGGGCGATCAAAAATAATTTTCAACAGTACAATGTTCAAAAACTTAACGTTCCTAAAAACTACAAAACCTTCCGTTTAAAAATGACAATGACAATTGATTTTTTTCAGGATTTTATATTCACACGCTTGTGTGCTATCTTGTTCGACAGGAGACCATACATGGATATTATAAACCCGTTAGTCAGAACAGATAGATAGATAAATGATAAATCATGTTACATGGTACCTTTTTATTTCAGTTTAATTAATCAATTGCCAATATCAACTTTATCAAAGAGCAAATACCATACTCATTCTATGCAGGTTTTTTATTAAATAACACACATACCAATCCATGTCCAAATCACAATCCCAAACCAACGTTAATTATGAAAACTGACAAACTTCGTAAAACATGTTAACTCCCACCAAGGAACTGAAGCGTGGTGCTCCGGAGGGACAGTATTTTAATATAGAACATGGAACTATAGAACGTTAAATATATCCAAGTTAACTTTTTATACAGAGACATCACACTTATCATAAGAACAGATTCAGATTACTAAACTGGTATTGAAGATATCATTTGATGAAACAAACCATTGTAAGTTGTCTACATTGAGTATAAAGCTAGATGAAAGTATATATTTTTTATAGTAGTAGATATTAACGATAAATTCAAATTGCCACATAAATGACGTGACAGAAAAAAAATCATTATCAGCTACTATCTAAATGAAATGAAAATGTCACAGTATTAGTAAATCCATCAGTTCTTTACCACAAGGGAATACATGTGTGTGTGTGTGTGTGTGTGTGTGTGTGTGTGTGTGTCACTTTGTCTCACAGTCTACTAAACACCCATTTTTGTTTTTGACTTGTTGGGGGTTTGCTTAATTCTGTATAGATTTATTTATATGACTGTCATTTTAATAGACAAAAAACCAATAAACTTCGTATCTTGAGCACTGTTTACGAATTAAAATTCGTTTATTTTATTGGTTTAGCTACATTAAGTTTTCTCTTGATGTTATTTCTTTAAATATGTTTCCCGTTTTCATTTTAAAAAATCCTAAAAGTTTTTAAAACTATTCTATAGAGTTCTATTTGAAATACCCCTTGTATCCAAATGTAGCATTCAAAAGCAATTCTGCTTTTTCGAAAGAACGTTCACGACGCATTAAAGACTGGAAAACATTGCGTTAGAACTACCCCATTGTTAAAACGGTCATTTTGTTGCAATGGAGCAAGCACAACGTAGATCAACTAGTGCTATTATCAGCAATTGTGAAGTGCTTTAAACTTTACACCAGACCGTGCCGCCAGCATTATATAACAATCTGGAATGGGCATGTTATAGCACTGTAGATTAAAGAACCGACCGTAAATCAATATATAGTGGTTACCGACCTTGTTGGAGGTGTGAATACAAATACAAACACTAGAGCGCGCACAGAACGTGATATCAAGAGCGCAAAGCAATACTGCACTCACTCTTCCGTTTTCTGTACCCGACTAAAGCATCTTCTCGAAACAATACTATACATTTCATTTGATAACTTCAATTTTTTTATTGTCATCTTTCCTTTTCTAGATTTTATTCCTATCTGATACAGTTTAAACAACGAAACAAGCTGCTCAAAAATGTAATGTTAACTCGCGGATTTTGCTAGCCTAGATTTATTAAGGTCCTCATATTATTGATAGGTTGTGCATTCGAGATCATTGGTCAATAGCTAAGACGGTCCCCGGTTGTTTGAACTCTTGTGAAAAAATATTCGTATTTATTATTGTGTTTTGAACTCTTAATATTATGTCGTTAGAATTGCAATCAAAAGTTTGATGACAACATGCAGTAGCAGTTCTCAATTTTGTCAACTAACATGGTGGCCAAATCAACCTAAAATTGTGTCTGAAGACATAAAATTGACACTTTACATCATCATTATTGTTATTTATAACACTGATGTGTGTAAGTGATTGTAAGTCACTTTTGTTTCCTATACCTAAAATAAGCCTTCGTCTTTCTTCATTTGCAAGAAAAGATTGCGTGGTCATTTGGAAATTCCAATGGTCACCTAAAAATTGAAATTGGTGACTAGTATAGCTGGCCACTTGGTTTTGAAACCCACTTTGAGGACTTAGTAGATATTGTGTTTGAATGTAAAGTAGACTAATCGTTGCCTTATTTGCAAGCTTTAGAATTTTATATTGCTTTGGGACTTTGGATTGAACATGGATTGCTATGTTTGTTGTGGATGAGTACGTTTATATTTCTAATGAACCCATTGTTTTTTTTAAGATTCTGGTCTATATGTGCATATTATTATCGAGAGTTACTTCTCTTTTGTTATCAAAAAGTGGAGGACCTGCCTTGACAATCAATAGTATCAATTCCCTTTGCGACATTTTTGCTGTAATTATTAGAACTTCGAATTACTGTCTTGGTTAAAATAATTAGTTCATTTAAAATATCACTTTTATTCTTGACAATGAAACTCCAAGATATGGATAAAGAATCAAAACTCTTGCAAAAATGGGATTTTATAGCTTATGATTCACAGAGGTCATCATAAATATATATTTTTTTTATAAAAACAATTCAGGAGTAAATCAATGTTTTGAAAGAATCAAATTACAGTGTATTGTGTATGGTTCTGTCTTCAAGCAATATCGATGTTGGCTATGTACTTTAACATAATCTTCAAACAATATCAGTGTTGGTCAAGTACTTTAACATAATCTTAAAGAAATTCCGATGTTGACTACTTTAACATATTTTTAAGCAATATCGACGTTGACTATGTGCTTTAACATAATCTTCAAGCAATATCGATGTTGGCTATGTACTTTAACATAATCTTCAAGCAATATCCATGTTGACTATGTGCTTTAACATAATCTTCAAGCAATATCGACGTTGACTATGTACTTTAACATAATCTTCAAGCAATATCATGTTGACTATGTGCTTTAACATAATCTTCAAGCAATATCGATGTTGGCTATGTACTTTAACATAATCTTCAAGCAATATCCATGTTGACTATGTGCTTTAACATAATCTTCAAGCAATATCGACGTTGACTATGTACTTTAACATAATCTTCAAGCAATATCCATGTTGACTATGTGCTTTAACATAATCTTCAAGCAATATCGACGTTGACTATGTACTTTAACATAATCTTCAAGCAATATCCATGTTGACTATGTACTTTAACATAATCTTCAAGCAATATCGATGTTGGCTATGTACTTTAACATAATCTTCAAGCAATATCGACGTTGACTATGTACTTTAACATAATCTTCAAGCAATATCGACGTTGACTGTGTGCTTTAACATAATCTTCAAGCAATATCGATGTTGACTGCTTTAACATAATCTTCAAGCAATATCGATGTTGGCTATGTACTTTAACATAATCTTCAAGCAATATCGATGTTGGCTATGTACTTTAACATAATCTTCAAGCAATATCGATGTTGGCTATGTACTTTAACATAACCTTCAAGCAATATCGATGTTGACTATGTACTTTAACATAATCTTCAAGCAATATCCATGTTGACTATGTGCTTTAACATAATCTTCAAGCAATATCGATGTTGGCTATGTACTTTAACATAATCTTCAAGCAATATCGATGTTGACTATGTACTTTAACATAACCTTCAAGCAATATCGATGTTGACTATGTACTTTAACATAATCTTCAAGCAATATCGATGTTGGCTATGTACTTTAACATAATCTTCAAGCAATATCGATGTTGGCTATGTACTTTAACATAACCTTCAAGCAATATCGATGTTGACTATGTACTTTAACATAACCTTCAAGCAATATCGATGTTGGCTATGTACTTTAACATAATCTTCAAGCAATATCGATGTTGGCTATGTAGTTTAACATAATCTTCAAGCAATATCGATGTTGGCTAGTACTTTAACATAATCTTCAAGCAATATCGATGTTGGCTATGTACTTTAACATAATCTTCAAGCAATATCGATGTTGGCTATGTACTTTAACATAATCTTGAAGCAAAATCGATGTTGGCTATATACTTTAACATTATCTTCAAACAATATCGATGATGGCTATGTACTTTAACATAATCTTCAAGCAATATCGATGTTGGCTATATACTTTAACATAATCTTCAAGCAATATCAGTTTTGGTCAAGAACTTTAACATAATCTTCAGGCAATATCGATGTTGGCTATGAAGTTTAACATAATCTTCAGGCAATATCGATGTTGGCTATGAAGTTTAACAATACCTTCAAGCAAACGATGATGGCTATGTACTTTAACATGATCTTCAAGCAATATCGATGTTGGCTATGTACTTTAACATAATCTTCAAGCAATATCGATATTGGCTATGTACTTTAACACAATCTTTAAGCAATATCGATGTTGGGTATGTACTTTAACATAATTTTCAAGCAATATCGATGTTGGCTATGTACTGTAACATAATCTTCAAGCAATATAGATGTTGACTGTGTACTTCAATATAATCTTCAAGCAATATCGATGTTGGCTATGTACTTTATCAAATCTTAACAATATCGATATTTGCTATGTATTTTAGCATAATCTTCAAGCAATATCGATGTTGGTTATGTAGTTTAACAATACCTTCAAGCAATATCGATGTTGGCTATGTAGTTTAACAATACCTTCAAAAAATATCGATGTTGGCTATGTAGTTTAACAATACCTTCAAGCAATATCGATGTTGGCTATGTAGTTTAACAATACCTTCAAGCAATATCGATGATAGCTATGTACTTTAACATGATCTTCAAGCAATATCGATGTTGACTATGTATTTTAACATAATCTTGAAGCAATATCGATGTTGACTATATACTTTAACATAATCTTGAAGCAATATCGATGTTGGCTATATACTTTAACATTATCTTCAAACAATATCGATGATGGCCATGTATTTTAATATAATCTTCAAGCAATATCGATGTTGGCTATGTGCTTTAACATAATCTTCAAGCAATATCAGTTTTGATCAAGTACTTTAACATAATCTTCAAGCAATATCGATGTTGGCTATGTACTTTAACATGATCTTCAAGCAATATCGATGTTGACTATATACTTTAACATAATCTTCAAGCAATATCGATGTTGACTATGTGCTTTAACATAATCTTCAAGCAATATCGATGTTGGCTATATACTTTAACATAATCTTCAAGCAATATCGATGTTGGCTATGTACTTTAACATAATCTTCAAGCAATATCGATGTTGACTATCTGCTTTAACATAATCTTCAAGCAATATCGATGTTGGCTATGTACTTTAACATAATCTTCAAGCAATATCGATGTAGACTATGTGCTTTAACATAATCTTCAAGCAATATCGATGTTGGCTATGTACTTTAACATAATCTTCAAGCAATATCGATGTTGGCTATGTACTCTAACATAATCTTCAAGCAATATCGATGTTGGCTATGTACTCTAACATAATCTTCAAGCAATATCGATGTTGGTTATGTAATTTAACATAATCTTCAAGCAATATCAGTTTTGGTCAAGTATTTTAACATAATCTTCAAGCAATATCGATGTTGGCTATGTACTTTAACATAATCTTTAAGCAATATCGATGTTGACAATGTGCTTTAACATAATCTTCAAGCAATATCGATGTTGGCTATGTACTTTAACATAATCTTCAAGCAATATCGATGTTGGCTATGTACTTTAACATAATCTTCAAGCAATATCGATGTTGACTATGTGCTTTAAAATAATCTTCAAGCAATATCGATGTTGGCTATGTACTTTAACATAATCTTCAAGCAATATCGATGTTGACTATTGCTTTAACATAATCTTCAAGCAATATCGATGTTGGCTATGTACTTTAACATAACCTTCAAGCAATATCGATGTTGACTGTGTACTTTAACATAATCTTCATGCAATATCGATGTTGGGTATGTACTTTAACATAACCTTCAAGCAATATCGATGTTGACTATGTACTTTAACATAACCTTCAAGCAATATCGATGTTGACTATGTACTTTAACATAACCTTCAAGCAATATCGATGTTGGTTATGTACTTTAACATAATCTTCATGCAATATCGATGTTGGGTATGTACTTTAACATAATCTTCAAGCAATATCGATGTTGGCTATGTACTTTAACATAATCTTCATGCAATATCGATGTTGGGTATGTACTTTAACATAATCTTCAAGCAATATCGATGTTGGCTATGTACTTTAACATAATCTTCAAGCAATATCGATGTTGACTATGTGCTTTAACATAATCTTCATGCAATATCGATGTTGGGTATGTACTTTAACATAATCTTCATGCAATATCGATGTTGGGTATGTACTTTAACATAACCTTCAAGTAATATCGATGTTGGCTATGTACTTTAACATAATCTTCAAGCAATATCGATGTTGGCTATGTACTTTAACATAATCTTCATGCAATATCGATGTTGGGTATGTACTTTAACATAATCTTCAAGCAATATCGATGTTGGCTATGTACTTTAACATAATCTTCAAGCAATATCGATGTTGACTATGTGCTTTAACATAATCTTCAAGCAATATCGATGTTGGCTATGTACTGTAACATAATCTTCAAGTAATATAGATGTTGACTGTGTACTTCAATATAATCTTCAAGCAATATCGATGTTGGCTATGTACTTTATCAAAATCTTTAAACAATATCGATATTTGCTATGTATTTTAGCATAATCTTCAAGCAATATCGATGTTGGTTATGTAGTTTAACAATACCTTCAAGCAATATCGATGTTGGCTATGTAGTTTAACAATACCTTCAAAAAATATCGATGTTGGCTATGTAGTTTAACAATACCTTCAAGCAATATCGATGTTGGCTATGTAGTTTAACAATACCTTCAAGCAATATCGATGATAGCTATGTACTTTAACATGACCTTCAAGCAATATCGATGTTGACTATGTATTTTAACATAATCTTGAAGCATTATCGATATTGGCTATATACTTTAACATAATCTTGAAGCAATATCGATGTTGGCTATATACTTTAACATTATCTTCAAACAATATCGATGATGGCCATGTATTTTAATATAATCTTCAAGCAATATCGATGTTGGCTATGTGCTTTAACATAATCTTCAAGCAATATCGATGTTGGCTATGTACTTTAACATGATCTTCAAGCAATATCGATGTTGACTATATACTTTAACATAATCTTCAAGCAATATCGATGTTGACTATGTGCTTTAACATAATCTTCAAGCAATATCGATGTTGGCTATATACATTAACATAATCTTCAAGCAATATCGATGTTGGCTATGTACTTTAACATAATCTTCAAGCAATATCGATGTTGACTATCTGCTTTAACATAATCTTCAAGCAATATCGATGTTGGCTATGTACTTTAACATAATCTTCAAGCAATATCGATGTAGACTATGTGCTTTAACATAATCTTCAAGCAATATCGATGTTGGCTATGTACTTTAACATAATCTTCAAGCAATATCGATGTTGGCTATGTTCTCTTACATAATCTTCAAGCAATATCGATGTTGGCTATGTACTCTTACATAATCTTCAAGCAATATCGATGTTGGTTATGTAATTTAACATAATCTTCAAGCAATATCAGTTTTGGTCAAGTATTTTAACATAATCTTCAAACAATATCGATGTTGGCTATGTACTTTAACATAATCTTTAAGCAATATCGATGTTGACAATGTGCTTTAACATAATCTTCAAGCAATATCGATGTTGGCTATGTACTTTAACATAATCTTCAAGCAATATCGATGTTGGCTAATTACTTTATCATAATCTTCAAGCAATATCGATGTTGGCTATGCATTTTAACATAATCTTCAAGCAATATCGATGCTGGCTATGTACTTTAACATAATCTTCAAGCAATATCGATGTTGACTATGTGCTTTAAAATAATTTTCAAGCAATATCGATGTTGGCTATGTACTTTAACATAATCTTCAAGCAATATCGATGTTGACTATTGCTTTAACATAATCTTCAAGCAATATTGATGTTGGCTATGTACTTTAACATAACCTTCAAGCAATATCGATGTTGACTGTGTACTTTAACATAATCTTCATGCAATATCGATGTTGGGTATGTACTTTAACATAATCTTCAAGCAATATCGATGTTGACTATGTACTTTAACATAACCTTCAAGCAATATCGATGTTGGTTATGTACTTTAACATAATCTTCAAGCAATATCGATGTTGGCTATGTACTTTAACATAATCTTCATGCAATATCGATGTTGGGTATGTACTTTAACATAATCTTCAAGCAATATCGATGTTGACTATGTACTTTAACATAATCTTCAAGCAATATCGATGTTGACTATGTGCTTTAACATAATCTTCAAGCAATATCGATGTTGGCTATGTACTTTAACATAATCTTCAAGCAATATCGATGTTGGCTATGTACTTTAGCATAATCTTCAAGCAATATAGATGTTGGTTATGTACTTTAACATAATCTTCAAGCAATATCGATGTTGGCTATGTACTTTAACATAATCTTCATGCAATTTCTTTGTTGGGTATGTACTTTAACATAATCTTCAAGCAATATCGATGTTGACTATGTACTTTAACATAATCTTCAAGCAATATCGATGTAGACTATGTGCTTTAACATAATCTTCAAGCAATATCGATGTTGGCTATGTACTTTAACATAATCTCCAAGCAATATAGATGTGACTACGTACTTTATAATCTTCAAGCAATATCGATGTTGGCTATGTACTTTAACATAATCTTCATCAAGCAATATCGATGTTGCTAGGTACTTTAACATAATCTTCAAGCAATATCGATGTTGACTATGTACTTTAACATAATCTTCAAGCAATATCGATGTTGGCTATGTACTTTAACATAATCCTTTCAAGCAATATAGATGTTTGACTGTGTCTTTAACATAATCTTCAAGCATATCGATGTTGGCTATGTACTTTTAACATAATCTTCAAGCAATATCGATGTTGGCTATGATACTTTAACATATCTTCAAACAATATCGATGATTGGCCATGTATTTAATATAATCTTCAAGCAATATCGATTGTGGCTATGTGCTTTACATAATCTTCAAGCAATATCGATGTTGGCTATGTACTTTTAACTGATCTTCAAAGCAATATCGATGTTGACCTATTACTTTTAACATAATCTTCAAGCAATATCGATGTTGACTTGTGCTTTAACATAATCTTCAAGCAATATCGATGTTGGCTATATACATTAACATAATCTTCAAGCAATATCGATGTTGGCTATGTCTTTAACATAATCTTCAAGCAATATCGATGTTGACTATCTGCTTTACATAATCTTCAAGCAATATCGATGTTGGCTATGTACTTTAACATAATCTTCAAGCAATATCGATGTAGACTATGTGCTTTAACATAATCTTCAAGCAATATCGATGTTGGCTATGTACTTTAACATAATCTTCAAGCAATATCGATGTTGGCTATGTTTCTACATAATCTTCAAGCAATATCGATGTTGGCTATGTACTTTAACATAATCTTCAAGCAATATCGATGTGGTTATGTAATTTAACATAATCTTTCAAGCAATATATCAGTTTTGGTCATGTATTTAACATAATCTTCAAGCAATATCGATGTTGGCTATGTACTTTAACATAATCTTTAAGCAATATCGATGTTTTGACAATGTGCTTTAACATAATCTTCAAGCAATATCGATGTTGGCTATGTACTTTAACATAATCTTCAAGCAATATCGATGTGGCTAATTACTTTATCATAATCTTCAAGCAATATCGATGTTGCTATGCTTTTAACATAATCTTCAAGCAATATCGATGCTGGCTATGTACTTTAACATAATCTTCAAGCAATATCGATGTTGACTATGTGCTTTAAAATAATTTCAGCAATATCGATGGGCTATGTACTTTAACATAATCTTCAAGCAATATCGATGTTGACTATGCTTTAACATAATCTTCAAGCAATATCGCTGTTGGCTATGTACTTTAACATAACCTTCAAGCAATATCGATGTTTGACTGTGTACTTTAACATAATCTTCATAGCAATATCGATGTTGGGTATGTACTTTAACATAATCTTCAAGCAATATCGATGTTGACTATGTACTTTAACATAACCTTCAAGCAATATCGATGTTGGGTTATGTACTTTAACATAATCTTCAAGCAATAATCGATGTTGGCTATGTACTTTAACATAATCTTCAATGCAATATCGATGTTGGGTATGTACTTTAACATAATCTTCAAGCAATATCGATGTTGACTTGTACTTTAACATAATCTTCAACAATATCGATGTTTGACTATGTGCTTTAACATAATCTTCAAGCAATATCGATGTTGGCTATGTACTTTAACATAATCTTCAAGCAATATCGATGTTGGCTATGTACTTAGCATAATCTTCAAGCAATCTAGATGTTGGTTATGTACTTTAACATAATCTTCAAGCAATATCCGATTTGGGCTATGTACTTTCATAATCTTCATGCAATTTCTTTGTTGGGTATGTACTTTAACAATAAGTCTTCAGCAATATCGATGTTGACTATGTACTTTAACATAATCTTCAAGCAATATCGATGTTTGACTAGTACTTTAACATAATCTTCAAGCAATATCGATGTTGACTATGTTACTTTAACATAATCTTCAAGCAATATCGATGTGACTATGTACTTAACATAATCTTCAAGCAAATATCGATGTTGGTTATGTACTTTAACATAATCTTCAAGCAATAATCGATGTTGGTTAGTACTTTAACATAATCTTCAAGCAATATAGATGTTGGCTATGTACTTTAACATAATCTTCAAGCAATATCGATGTTGACTAGGTCACTTTAACATAATCTTCAAGCAATATCGATGTTGACTATGTAACTTTAACATAATCTCAAGCAATATCGATGTTGGTTATGTACTTTAACATAATCTTCAAGCAATATAGATGTTGACTGTGTACTTTAACATAATCTTCAAGCAATATCGATGTTGGAACTATGTGCTTTAACATAATCTTTCAAGCAATCGATGTTGGCTATGTACTTTAACATATCTTCAAGCAATATCGATGTTGACTAGGTACTTTAACATAATCTTCCAAGCAAATATCGATGTTGACTATGTACTTAACATAATCTTCAAGCAATATCGATGTTGGTTATGTACTTTAACATAATCTTCAAGCAATATCGATGTTGACTATGTACTTTAACATAATCTTCAAGCAATATCGATGTTGGTTATGTACTTTAACATAATCTTCAAGCAATATAGATGTTGACTGTGTACTTTAACATAATCTTCAAGCAATATCGATGTTGGGTATGTACTTTAACATAATCTTCAAGCAATATCGATGTTGGCTATGTACTTTAACACAATCTTTAAGCAATATCGATGTTGGCTATGTACTGTAACATAATCTTCAAGTAATATCGATGTTGGCTATGTACTTTAACATAATCTTCAAGCAATATCGATGTTGACTGTGTACTTTATCAAAATCTTTAAACAATATGGATATTTGCATTTTAGCATAATCTTCAAGCAATATCGATGTTGGTTATGTAGTTTAACAATACCTTCAAGCAATATCGATGTTGGCTATGTAGTTTAACAATACCTTCAAGCAATATCGATGTTGGCTATGTAGTTCAACAATACCTTCAAGCAATATCGATGATACCTATGTACTTTAACATAATCTTCAAGCAATATCGATGTTGACTATGTATTTTAACATAATCTTGAAGCATTATCGATATTGGCTATATACTTTAACATATCCTGAAGCAATACCGATGTTGGCTATATACTTTAACATTATCTTCAAACAATATCGATGATGGCTATGTATTTTAATATAATCTTAAAGCAATATCGATGTTGGCTATGTACTCTAACATAATCTTCAAGCAATATCGATGTTGGTGTTATGTCTTATCATAATCTTCAAGCACTATCGATGTTGGCTATGCATTTTAACATAATCTTCAAGCAATATCGATGTTGACTATCTGCTTTAACATAATCTTCAAGCAATATCGATGTTGGCTATGTACTTTAACATAATCTTCAAGCAATATCGATGTTGGCTATGTACCTCAACATAATCTTCAAGCAATATCGATGTTGGTTATGTACTTTATCATAATCTTCAAGCACTATCGATGTTGGCTATGCATTTTAACATAATCTTCAAGCAATATCGATGCTGGCTATGTACTTTAACATAATCTTCAAGCAATATCGATGTTGGCTATGTGTTTAAAATAATCTTCAAGCAATATCGATGTTGGCTATGTACTTTAACATAATCTTCAAGCAATATCGATGTTGACTATTGCTTTAACATAATCTTAAAGCAATATCGATGTTGGCTATGTACATTAACATAATCTTCAGGCAATATCGATGTTGGTTATGTACTTTAACATAACCTTCAAGCAATATCGATGTTGACTGTGTACTTTAACATAATCTTCATGCAATATCGATGTTGGGTATGTACTTTAACATAACCTTCAAGCAATATCGATGTTGACTATGTACTTTAACATAACCTTCAAGCAATATCGATGTTGGTTATGTACTGTAACAAATTCTTTAAGCAATATAGATGTTGGTTATGTACTTTAACATAATCTTCAAGCAATATCGATGTTGGCTATGTACTTTAACATAATCTTCAAGCAATATCGATGTTGACTATGTGCTTTAACATAATCTTCAAGCAATATCGATGTTGGCTATGTACTTTAACATAATCTTCAAGCAATATCGATGTTGGCTATGTACTTTAACATAATCTTCAAGCAATATCGATGTTGGCTCTGTACTTTAACATAATCTTCAAGCAATATCGATGTTGGTTATGTACTTTAACATAATCGTCAAGCAATATAGATGTTGACTGTGTACTTTAACATAATCTTCAAGCAATATCGATATTGTCTATGTACTTTAACATAATCTTCAAGCAATATCGATGTTGACTACGTACTTTAACATAATCTTCAAGCAATATCGATGTTGACTATGTACTTTAACATAATCTTCAAGCAATATTGATGTTGGCTATGTACTTTAACATAATCTTCAAGCAATATAGATGTTGACTGTGTACTTTAACATAATCTTCAAGCAATATCGATGTTGGTTATGTACTTTAACATAATCTTCAAGCAATGTAGATGTTGACTGTGTACTTTAAC
The DNA here is from genome assembly GCA_021292105.1 of Anadara kagoshimensis. Classification (NCBI taxonomy): domain Eukaryota; kingdom Metazoa; phylum Mollusca; class Bivalvia; order Arcoida; family Arcidae; genus Anadara; species Anadara kagoshimensis. The sequence continues at coordinate 2,997 of JACFYK010000021.1, read as the reverse complement.
ATAATCTTCAAGCAATATCGATGTTGGCTATGTACTTTAACATAATCTTCAAGCAATATCGATGTTGACAATGTGCTTTAACATAATCTTCAAGCAATATCGATGTTGGCTATGTACTTTAACATAATCTTCAAGCAATATCGATGTTGGCTAACTACTTTATCATAATCTTCAAGCAATATCGATGTTGGCTATGCATTTTAACATAATCTTCAAGCAATATCGATGCTGGCTATGTACTTTAACATAATCTTCAAGCAATATCGATGTTGACTATGTGCTTTAAAATAATCTTCAAGCAATATCGATGTTGGCTATGTACTTTAACATAATCTTCAAGCAATATCGATGTTGACTATTGCTTTAACATAATCTTCAAGCAATATCGATGTTGGCTATGTACATTAACATAATCTTCAGGCAATATCGATGTTGGTTATGTACTTTAACATAACCTTCAAGCAATATCGATGTTGACTGTGTACTTTAACATAATCTTCATGCAATATCGATGTTGGGTATGTACTTTAACATAACCTTCAAGCAATATCGATGTTGACTATGTACTGTAACATAATCTTCAAGCAATATCGATGTTGACTATGTACTTTAACATAATCTTCAAGCATATCGATGTTGACTATTGCTTTAACATAACTCTTCAAGCAATGTAGATGTTGGCTATGTGCTTTAATATAACCTTCAAGCAATATCGATGTTGAATATTGCTTTAACATAATCTTCAAGCAATATCGATGTTGACTATGTACTTTAACATAACCTTCAAGCATATCGATGTTGGTTATGTACTGTAACATAATCTTCAAGCAATATCGATGTTGACTAGACTTTAACATAATCTTCAAGCAATATCGATGTTGACTTATTGCTTTAATATAAATCTTCAAGCAATATCGATGTTGACTATTGCTTTAACATAATCCTTCAAGCAATATCGATGTTGACTATGTGCTTTAACATAATCTTCAAGCAATATCGATGTTGGCTATGTACTTTAACATAATCTTCAAGCAATATCGATGTTGGCTATGTACTTTAACATAATCTTCAGCAATATCGATGTTGGCTATTACTTTTAACATAATCTTCAAGCAATATCGATGTTGGTATGTACTTTAACATATCTACAAGCAATATCGATGTTCGGCTATATACTTTAACATAATCTTCAAGCAATATCGATGTTGGCTATGTACTTTAACATAATCTTCAAGCAATATCGATGTTGACTATGCATTTTAACATAATCTTCAAGCAATATCGATGCGGCTATGTACTTTAACATAATCTTCAGCAATATCGATGTTGACTATAGTGTTAAAATAATCTTCAAGCAATATCGATGTTGGCTATGTACTTTAACATAATCTTCAAGCAATTCGATGTTGACTATTGCTTTAAACATAATCTTAAAGCAATATCGAATGTGGCTATGTACATTAACATAATCTTCAGGCATATCGATGTTGGTTATATGGTACTTTAAAAATACCTTCAAGCAATATCGATGTTGACTGTGTACTTTAACATAATCTTCATGCAATATCGATGTTGGGTATTCTTTACATAACCTTCAAGCAATATCGATGTTGGCTATGGCTTTAACATAATCTTCAAGCAATATCGATGTTGGTTATGTACTGTTACAAATTCTTCAAGCAATATAGATGTTGGTTATGTACTTTAACAATAATCTTTCAAGCAATATCGATGTTGGCTATGTACTTTAACATAATCTTCAAGCAATATCGATGTTGTGCTATGTACTTTAACATAACCTTCAAGCAATATCGATGTTGGTTATGTACTGTAACAAATTCTTCAAGCAATATAGATGTTGGTTATGTACGTTAACATATCTTCAAGCAATATCGATGTTGGCTATGTACGTTTAGACATAATCTTCAAGCAATATCGATGTTGGCTATGTACTTTAACATAATATCAAGCAATATCGAGTTGACTATGTACTTAACATAATCTTCAAGCAATATCGATGTTGACTATGTGCTTTAACATAATCTTCAGCAATATCGATGTTGGCTATGTACTTTAACATAATCTTCAAGCAATATCGATGTTGGCTATGTACTTTAACATAATCTTCAAGCAATCGATGTTGGCTATGTACTTTAAACATAATCTTCAAGCAATATCGATGTTGGTTATGTACTTTAACATAATCTTCAAGCAATATAGATGTTGACTGTGTACTTTAAATAACATAATCTTCAAGCAATATCGATGTTGGCTATGTACTTTAACATAATCTTCAAGCAATATCGATGTTGACTACTACTTTAACATAATCTTCAAGCAATATCGATGTTGACTATGTCTTTAACATAATCTTCAAGCAATATTGATGTTGGCTATGTACTTTAACATATCTTCAAGCAATATAGATGTTGACTGTGTACTTTAACATAATCTTCAAGCATATCGATGTTGGTTATGTACTTTAACATAATCTTCAAGCAATGTAGATGTTGACTGTGTACTTTAACATAATCTTCAAGCAATATCGATGTTGGCTATGTACTTTAACATAATCTTCAAGCAATATCGATGTTGACATGTGCTTTAACATAATCTTCAAGCAATATCGATGTTGGCTATGTACTTTAACATAATGTTCAAGCAATATCGATGTTGGCTACTACTTTATCATAATCTTCAGCAATATCGATGTTGGCTATGCATTTTAACATAATCTTCAAGCATATCGATGCTGGCTATGTACTTTAACATAATCTTCAAGCAATATCGAGGTTGACTATGTGCTTAAATAATCTTCAAGCAATATCGATGTTGCTATGTACTTTAACATAATCTTCAAGCAATATCGATGTTGACTATTGCTTTAACATAATCTTCAAGCAATATCGATGTTGGCTATGTACATTAACATAATCTTCAAGCAATATCGATGTGGTTTGTACTTTAACATAACCTTCAAGCAATATCGATGTTGAC